>BGPR01000018.1:852458-874083 GCA_013235015.1 Araneus ventricosus | reverse complement strand
TAACATACATATATATATATATATATATATATATATATATATATATATATATATATATATATATATATATATATATATATATATATATATATATATATATATATATATATATATATATATATATATATATATATATATATATATATATATGGTTAAATATTTCAATTAATCAAAACGTGTTATATTTTCAATATATACAAATATTAAACTAAAAATTAAAATTAAAATGTGTGTGTGTGCGTGCGTGCCTGTGTGTGTGTGATATTTTAAGTTTTTAACTTTCTTAAATCATTTTTAACGACACCTCATTTTCAATTACTTCTACTTCCATTGTAATAAGCGCACTGCGACTTTTATTTCGAGTCACGAATCTTCCGGGAAAATCCCATTTTTGCCATATATAACCTCTCAGTACATTGTTAACTACCCTTTTTGATTCAAGCGTGTAAGCTGACAACAACAGCGCGCCGCTCGGGCGTAACCTCTTTAATCCTGGTCATGGAGCTACGTAAAAAATGATTACTTTACCTATGAAAAAATAACCTAATATCTTCAATGTTTGAATAAAAGAGGATTGAATCAAATACTGTCTTTTCCCTGACCAAAATGGATTACAGTTCACATTTAAAGACTGCTGTTACATACATATATATATATATATATATACAGAGAGAGAGAGAGAAAAAATAATTAGCTGCGGGGTAATAAAATTCCGGTCGAGCCCCCACTTTATAGAATGGGGCGTAGAGACTCGACAATGTGCTAGGGGTATGAATTTTAAGATAAAAGCAGCTCAGTTAAAAAACAAAATTACTTTATTAACATTAAAAGTATATTTACATATAGTTACAGGAGAAATGATTAAATATACAATGAGAGTTTAAAGTAAAGGTTTCATGCTATTTAATAATAGTAAGTTATTACCAGACTTAGACCCAGAGTGGGGAAAAAGAAGAAAAAGGCCAAGGGCCGCGCCCTAAGGCGGAAACACCTACCGCGCAAGCGAACTTACCACCTTTTTTTTAAAACAATAATCCCTCTGACGGACCCATTAAAGTTACTCCGCGCTCGCGTTTTCTATAAGAAAACTTACATCACACACTCATTGATTTGTACTGCCATCTGCCGTTACGGCAGCTTTCAAAATGGGCTTAATTACTCTTCTACAAATCGACCAATCCTAACATATTGACGACCTCGCTGATAACTATACAATACAGTAACTTTTGCTTTAGTTATTAATCGAAATTAAATTTTAAAACTTTGCCACACAATGGGAACAAGTCTGGTTTACAATTCAAAACATCAAAACTTAATACAACATCATGGCATCTATTAAAAAGAGCAATCAAAAATTCAGAAGAGAGTCATGTTAAGACTAATAAGAGCATTTGCTTTATAGGGATGTAAAACCAAAAATATTAGCATATAAAATCACAAATACAGTATGTTAGCATCACACAGACAAAAAGCTTCAAAATTATTCAAAAATAGAAATAAACAACTTCCTCAAAATATTAGCTTGTTTCAAAAATTTAAACTTTTCTCAAAACATTAATTTCTTTCAAAAACATTGACTTTTCTCAAAACATCAATGTAGCCTTTATTTAATATTCAATATAATTACTATCATATGAAAGGACACATTTGTATTTTAATTAAAGATTTCGAAATGAATCATTAATGATTTAAATCATTAAAAGATGAATATGATTTAAGAATTGGTATAAGAGAATTAGCCATTAAATATACAAACTTTTGTTTATAAGTATTAGCCCTTTAGGTGCACCAATATGTTACAAATAATGAATTAATAGTGCAATTCACCTCTACATCTCTTATCAAAAGTATTAACTTTTATCAAGAATATAAACTTTTATCACCATCTGTTGCAAGTAGGACATTGCAAAATCAAACTATCACATTATTAAATACAAAAAATTATTTTTTCTCCTAAGTATATTTTACATTCAAAATTCTTTATTCAAATAAGTGTGATTTACATTCAAATGAGTGTTTTACTCATATATTCGTGTATGTCTGGTACCTTTTTCCTGAGTGTTGCCACTCGTATATGTTTTATCTAATCAAGTGAGAAAAGCCATTTCATAATTCTGCGAGATGCAATTCCAACAGGATTGTTGAAAGATTGCCTGATAAATTTGACGATTGTCAAATAATAATGCTTTATGCATTAAATTACTACTATGAGTAATATTCAAACAGGGAAAACCTCTGTTACAGGAAATGCAATTTTTGTTTATGAATCAGAACTTTCATGGTGTTCAAAGAATGCGGAATGCATCAGCAAGACGTTCTACATCTAAAACACTCGTGCCATTTGTACAATTTTGTAGCGATTGAAACTTTGTTCCTTTTTGAGAACTCTGCTCATTTAGATGCTACAAAATAAAACATATGTCAGACTTATACATGTCAATGCTGACAATTAGAACGCTTGTAAATTTGTATCAGTCTTATGCAGGGTGCTGCTGAAATACCATTTGTAATCATTTTACCATTTCCTTTTGTGTCAGTCTTATGCATGTTGCTGCGGAAAGCAATTTGTAAACCTTTTTATCATTTCCTAAGATCAAGACTTACGTTTGACTGGCTACTAAAATAATTTTTTAAACTTTCAAAACATACACAAAGAAACCTGTTCTAGAACATTATATTTCATTCCAAACATTTCTTTATTGCACATCGAAATCATGAGAATCAAACTTTGGTACAAACATCTAATTGATATGCACTTATAATTAAATTAATCTTGAAAGAATAGATGTTTATTATACGCAGGCATCGGCAACCGGGAACGGAGTTCCGTTGCGCCATTCAAGGACATCGTCTGATTTCAGTCTTAGGCTAGGCACATACAGGCAATTCCTTCGGCAACTAAATCCTTGAATCGGGTTGCCTGCACCGCACGATTTCACGGCGACTAAACTGTTTAGTTGCGACGGGTGAGCATACAAGCGATTTTTAATCTCTTTCGATTCTTCATTTTTGGATGCGCTCGCTGTCTTTTCAAACGCACTGCGCACGCGCTGGGAGCTCCAAAATGATTTTTTATAGTGAGACAATTTAGTTTTTCTCAAATTCATTTTCAGTTAAGACTCTCTCACGAAGCTATCATTTCAATGATTAGATTGAATGGTGAACTTTCGTTTTCATTGATTTCTTTATCAAATGTTTTGATGATCATTACTAGTAAATAGGCGAGTTCTGTACATAAGCCTATAATTCGAATTTATTTAGGTTAATTTTAGGTCAAAACTGAAAACGTGCTCATTTCTGAATTGTTTTCGTTAGTTAAGTACGTCCGTATCTTATAAGTGCCAGCGAATTATCTTTAAGGCCTATAATTAACTCAAGAACTCGCTCTCAGCTCCTGTTCTATGTATTTAATTAAAAAATAATTACACAATTTTTCCACTCTAGGTGCTGTACATATATTTCTTTATTTAAATTACTTTCTTATTTATTGGAATAACTAATATTGCTTTATAGATCAAAATTATTTACTGTTTATTAATTAATTACGTAGTATTCATTAAAGCTTTAAAATAAATCTTTATTGCTGTTTTTAGAATAAAAACTGTCGTTATCTCTTGTGTTTGTTTTTAAACCCAATTTTTCTTAATTCGAACTTTTGGATACATCTAATTTTTATTGTGGATCCCTCAGTTTCAAATTAACCAAATTCGAATTTGTTATCAATATCACAGGTCTGCAAAAAAAAAAGTGTTCAGCTGCATGGGATATTTTTGGTAAATTTTATGTTTTTTAGGGTGCTGAATCTAAAAATGACCTCCATTTCCCTCCATCACGTACAGTTTTTTTGCAAAACATGGGGAGTTTACATTAAAAAAGCACAACTGCGATGAAAAAAAATCAATATTTTATTACAATTAACTATGCAAAATTTTTCTTATAATTGGAAAAAAGAAACAAAAAACTATTCTTTCATGATATATTTAACACTACATGTTTAATCTTTTTGTCTGTGAAACCTTTTCTTCTCTTTGACGCTCCTTCGAACACGCTTTCGCTTACCATCTTGTGTTTCCCGCCTGAGCATCCAATAGTAATCAGCTAGCATGTTGACGTCCCATCTTCCTTGGTATCGTCTCTCGATATCACGGACATCCTGGTGAAATCTTTCACCCTGCTCTTCACTATATGGGAGTGTAGGAAATGAACTGTTAAGCTCACCTTGCATCCTTCAGTTTCATACACTGTCAACATGTATTGTACAATGGTTTTACAGAGAGGGTTTTTAGTATTCTCCAAACACCTGTGCACTTTCTTTAAAAGAGTCCCATGCTTCTTTTTCGTTGTCCCCCATTGTTTCTGAAAAGAGCAGTGGCGGAATTTGAAGATATGAGGCCCCAGGCGCAAAATTATTTTGAGGCCCCCCTCCCAAGAAAACTTTATTGATGATAAAAATGTAATGTAAAATAACTTATTTATGCTTTTAATTTTTGGTCTTCGTTATCCAATTTGAATTTTATATATCTATATATAATTTAATATTTTTAATAATTTATATTTAATAATTTATACATAATATTTTTCTATTATTTATTGCTTCTTTTATATATATATATATGATTTTAAATAGATAAAGAAATCTTTTTTTAATTCAAAACAGAGAATTTTTGGTTTGAAATTTAAAATAATTAAATGACAATGATATCTTTCAGTCTTTGATTCTATCTAGTGGGTAGGACATCGCAGTATCCAAGTATTCAAATTTTATATTAAACAGGAACCAAGTTTCAAAATTGTTTTTAATATATACAGTTTTTGTTTTTCTTCACTTAAATTTAATAAAGGTGACTTATTCAATTATAAAATGGTAAATGAGCTCATAAATCATCATTTTATCTTTATGAAATATAATGAATTTTACCATAAACTGAGAACCATTTTATAGTCATCTAAGTTTGGAGCTGGAATAAGCAGTGTCTACTCTTTTGTCCCAAAGTATAGAATCGTATATTCTAATAACAATACAGGCAACAAAAAAAAAGGGTAACTATAGAATTACTCTCCCGAAAAATTTTAAAAACAGTATTTTAAGGTAAATTAAGATAATTATTCAAAAAAAATTATATAGTTTAGCTCTACAAAGTAAATCATTAATTTTTTTACTGATCCTTTCTTTTAAACTGTTCTGTTCTTTAAAAAAATGAGAATGGGAATTCTAAAGCAAAGCAATATGTTTTATATATAATAAGAATAATCAAAAGTGTACTATGAAAAATTTGTTTACTAATTCAGTTTATGCACACGTTTTCCGATATAAAAAATATAATTGAATAAACATTCTTCAATGGTAATAAAACAAACTACAGTGCTAAAGGGGCCGTTCAAATATTACGTAAGCATGTTTTTGGTATTTTTTGTCTCCCCCTCCCCCCTTGTCAGCAAAAATAAGCAAATCGCAAACCCCCTCCCCTCCCTTGGGTGCTTACGTAATATTTGAACGGCCCCAAAGGGTAACAAAAAATGAAATTAAACTTTAGAAGGAGATAAAAAATAAATATTATATCAGATATATAAGTAGCAGCAATGAAATGCTAGTTTTGAAATCCGGAGTAAAATTTTATGAACACAGAAACAAGTGTGGAAAGACATAAAATTACTAAAAAGTCAGTTTTCTTGCTTTTAAATTTGAGAATTTGTCTATAATTTTTTCATTATCGAATTCCTGTACTACATCATTTTCAATAAATAAAAGCGATAGTTCATTTAAATGCGGTTGGCTCATACTATTCCGCAAATAGCTCTTGACGCGTTTCAGAACTGAAAACGATCTCTCTCCGCTTGCATTACAAATTGGTAGAGTGAGAAAAAAATTTTAAAATTTTTTCCACGTTGGGAAATGCTGATTGTATGGATTTGTTACTTTTTCATTTTTTTTGTGTATTTAATAAAATGTTTCACTTCGTCCTTGAAATAATGTGCTTCGATATCATCAGTATATTTTGTGGTTAAATTTGTTATTCAAGTTTTAAATGCCTTTTCTTCTAATTTGCCGACAAAAAAAATGAAAGCCATTTAGAATATTGTTATAGGTAGTGCTTCTTTGCGTGAAGCAGAAAAGCATTCCTGTTGTCCTTTATTTTGAATCCACTCAGGTTGAGTGACGCCTTGAGAAAGTTCATCTGGTGAATTCTTTAATCTGTTACTTTGTTCAATCTTTATTTCTTAATAATTTTTATTTTGTTTCTTGATGATTTATTATATTTATAATAAAAATTAATGTAATAAAAATTGACGTATTTATTATAATAATGAATCATAAAATACCGGTTATAATAGAGAGCAAACATAACTTTGCTTAAGGCAAATTTTATAAATGTGTATACAAGTGCTTTAACTTTTTTATAATTTAAAAATCAACTTTATTTAAAAACATAATTTACGAAATCATTTACTTCCTCAAGATTTAAATGCATTTAGAAATAAAACTATGCATGAAATGATTTGAAATAAATTAAAGAGATACCCAATGAAATGCAGTAAAACATATTCTGAATCAATAACCATAGCACACAACAAAGGCATACAAATCTTGTGTAGAAGTTCGGTAATTAAATCAATTTCAATAATTTATGTTACAGAGATTCGAATTGGCATAAGCAGTATAGAAGATTCGAGATGCAATGGATTATAAAATATTTAATTTCTTACAGTCTCTTTCTTACTAAAAAAAATTTTGAAAATTCTTACTTTTCTCTTCAAAAATCTTTTATCTATAAATATATATATATATATTATCAATCTTTTGACTTGAACATCCGAATTAAAATTTCTTAGCGAATTACGAAATGCGCTAAAAAGGGCTTTTAGGTTACAGTATCCATTTTTACAATTGGTAAGAAAAAGAATTAAGAATAACTAAAAAGAAGGCTATTTTCCCTAATTATGAATTAAAATCATCACTTTATAATTGCAACGTCATGTAATGCTGATGACATAATGTGGCAATCCCGAAACGAGTTTTAGTGATAATAAACATACACTGAATAAAAATTATTTAGTGTTTAAATAAATCATTTTGATCGCTGGGAATCAGATAAATGTCTTAATGTTTTATGACATAATTATTTGACTATTCTCATTATTGTAGTTACTTTTCAACCAACGCGGCCTACGAGTGATTAACATCTTCAAAAGTATTTGGAGTGTCGCCTTTTCAATGATGCCATTTGGTTTCTTCAAGGGGCAAAATTTCTTTCCCCCTTCCTCTCTAGTAACAGTTCCAGACAAGAAAACCGTTTCTTTTAAAGATAGGCGAATTCCCTTGTTTGTCAGCTTTATGACAGTAAAATGAAACTACAAAAAAAAGCATGCCTTATTGCCGTCTCTCAAAAGAACTGCACTCTTTTCACACAAAGGGATGCAATCCCTTCAGTCTTTCCGGTCGCTTCTGATACCAATAAAAAAATCTAAACGAGTCCTTGCAATTTGCACAGAGGAGGTGTCCCGTTCCAATAGTCGGAGGGTTGCTCGAGGGTTTCTAGATCGGTTTCAACGTTTTGGAGAAACATCGGTAAATGCGGGTGGTCGAATTGCGACGGCAATAAATCCCCAAGGCTTATTTCCTCCCAATGCTTCGTTCCAGGGCCAGGTTCCACTTTTTTGCATTCCACTGTTTTCACTCCTTTATTTTTTTTAAAGAGAAGAGGGAGAATCTTTTCTGTGAATTGAATTAATTCACAGAAAATGTGAATGCAATATCGTAAATTCGACACCGGCTTAGCACTGCGATGTATGTTGCATAGATTTTGAGGCCCCTTAGATTCTCGAAGCAGGAGGCGGCCGCCTCTGACGCCTGTGCGGAAAACCGCCACTGGAAAAGAGGGAATCGGATAACAGTTTTCGTATGTCGGGCCAGCAAAAACTCCTTCTTTCAACTTGGCTTCTGACAGTTTTGGGAACTTGGAACACATATATCTGAAGCATTCCCCATTTTTAGACAGTGATTTAATAAACTGCTTCATAAGCCCTAATTTTATATGAAGAGGTGGTAATAAAACCTTAACAGGTGGAACAAAGATTGTATTTATAACATTTTTTCGCCGGGTGTTAAGGCATCTCGAAGTGACCAGCCAGTTTTGGACCAATGGAGGTCTCTGGCTCGACTGTCCCACAAGCATAGGAAGCAGGGATATTTTGTATAACCTGCCTGCTTACCCAACAACATGGTTAGCATTTTGAAGTCTCCTCAAACCATCCAACGATATTCTTGATAGTTGATTTTCTCAAGAATCATAGACAAATCATTATAGTTTTCTTCCAAATGCACCGAGTGTCCTAAAGGAAGCGATGCAAATGAATTACCAATATGCAGCAAGACTGCTTTGAGGCTTGTTTCAGACGAATATATGAATAGACGCCACTCAGATGGATCATATTCTATGTCAAAGCACTTCTTAGCCCTTGAACATCATTACAAAAAACGAGATTTCCCTCTTTGTAGAAAAACTGAGTGAATTTCTTGTCTCGGTGCCTGTACCAGGACAATGAAGTTCCAGGTGTAGCAGATTTTTATTTTTCAATCTTGACCCTAGCAATTCAGCTCTATCTTTAAAAAGGCCTAAATCTCTAACTACATCATTAATCTCGCTGTGAGAAAATCGTTGGGGTCCTTCATCAACAGAAAAATCTGAGCTAGATTCGTCTTGGTGAGGTAATGTGTCTCCATCCTCAGAATCATTCCGGATATCATCCAAAATATGAAATTAACAAATAAAATCATTATTGGATATGGTTTTTTGACTCAAGAACATGATATCTATAAGAAACAGTAAAAAAAACCTACTCAGGTTTTTGGTTGCAGACCTGTGTATTCAATTTAAAAATAGTTCGCGGAACAATTTATCAAAGTACATCAGTTTTTTCAGAGTAAACTAACCGAACAGTGACAGTATATTTGTGCAGATGTGTTACAATTGATTAAGCCGTGTTCAGCATTAAAATTTCAATATGATTACATTTAATTTTAAATTTGGTACATCATTTTAACATATTCCTAATTAATTACTTTTTGTAAATTTTATATTATGTTGTTTTATAATGCTAAAAAATGTTTCATATTTAAAAAATGCTCGATCCTATAATTAAATAACATTTAGATTATGTTAAAAAAGTTTCGCTTTTTTCTAATTTTGTATAAAATTACTTTTAAATTTTAATTTTACATTTCTTTATACTCGGTATACAGGAACCAACTGTCTTGAAAGTGATGAGGACGAAGTACAGGAACGAATTCTCTTGAAAATGATCTGAAGTTAAATGATTTGCTAATTCAATTTGTTAAAATTTGCAACTTAAAATTGCTTATATAGAAATTAAATTACAATAAATGCAAAATTATTTGGTTTTGGAAGTTAGAGTAGGGAAAACGGGGGGCTCCTAGAGGACTTAATTCGGCCCTGCCCGTTTTAAAGCATCCAAAGAACATTCGATAAATATCCAAATAAATAAATACAAATTTCGGAAAATTTAGAGAAGTCAGACAAAGAAATTATAAAAACAAAATTATCTAGTAAATCTCTACTAATAATAAAGGTGTGTGTGTGTGTGTGTGTGTGTGTGTGTGTGTTCTACAGGCCAGACCACTGGACTTAGAGCCACTAAATTTGGCACAAACATACTTTGGAGGGTGGGAATGTGCACCTCGGAGCCCTTTTTCAAAATTTTAATTAATTAAATATTAAGCTAAATTTTGACGTTTTCCCTTTATAACTTCCGAAAATATTACAGCATAACGCCATCTTGAAAGTGCAAAAAATTACCTTTTCAATGATATCAATTAAGTTGCCGTACAATTTTTTTTTCTCTAATTTTAAGGAATTTTTAAAAATATTTTTTGGCATAATTTACAACAATACTTTTCATTGTTGCAACGCAATTGAAACCTTTTTCATTGTTTAAACAAACATTTAATTGCGTGTTTCTCCGTCATTGCTGAAAGATAAGGTAATATCTAAATGTTTAATGCTATGTTTTAATCAGCACATTTTCATCCAGATAACATGAGGCTGGAAGTAAAATGTGCCGCGCCATTTTACAGTTAAAATCTAATACATATTTTGCAAGAGGAATAAGAGTGAAGTTGATGCCAACAATGTGCAGTTTGATGTTGCATAACACAGACAGTCACTTTACTCTATTAGGGACGTTCATGCAGACAACGAACAGAACAGGTGCAAAGCTACTGAAAGAACATGAATTAAATGTCTATCACAATTTGAAATTGTTAAGGGAACCATGAATATTAAATTATGCATAAGAGATTCGAATGAAATTATATTCCCGGTGAACAAACTAGTCGCCAAAGATGGCTAGTACACAATGAATACGAAAAACATAGAATGCGACACGATTCTAAATAGCACGAGCTCATTCCAAAAAGCGCACATCACTATAATTAAAATATTTTGTCTATTATTGAAGTATATTGAGTAAATAAATGTTTCATATTTAACAAATGTTAAAAAAAAATGTTTCATAGTTTTCAAATGTTTATAATAGCATAGGTCACATGAGTTAGATTAAGTTTGCCCAAGTGACAGCTTCTCTTGTGACTTAAAATTTTCTTTTCACTCAAATTTTGAAACAAAAAAACTGTGTTTAATATAAAATGAATACGTTTTCATTGAAGTCTTTAAAAAAGTCCTATTCAATGATATCTCATTCATCGCTTAGTTGAGAAAAAGGGATGTTGTCAAAGAGAGATAAATAATATAAAAGATAAAATTAAAATTACTGATTTCAAAGCATCTGAAATATCAACTAAGAAAAGACCAATTAAGCTGATTAAAATTATGTAATAAAATACATGCATTATTAATAAAAATGGAGTAACAATTATTAAAAGTATGCAAAATTATTATTTATTTTAAAAGTAATAACTGATAATAAATATAGCGCAAGCTTTCTTTCTATACACTCAATCAATAATTCCATACCAATCCTAATAATCTCAGCCATTTTTAGGGCTAAATTATTTTAAGAATAGCGCACGCATCTTTAAAACGTCCTTAAATAAAGCTTCGTATAGTTAACGCGCCAATTTCTGAGCTCGCTTTGTGATCTTCACCCCTTGAATTAACAGAGCAGAGCAATTATTTAGTTACATGTATGCGCGCTCCAGTAGAAACCCATGTACTTTACGATAGTTGTGCGATTTTTTTAATCAAAAGGCGATCGCTGTGGTTTTACGACTGTTTAGTTGCCGAACTATAAAGTTGCATGTATGCGCGCTCTAACTTGAGCCCATGGACTTTCGACATGCAACTAGACCGTTTCCCGATAAATAAATTGGGTGAAGGTCACAAAGCGAGCTCAGAAATTGGCGCATTAACTATACGAAGCTTCATTTAAAGGCGTTTTAAAGAAGCGTGCGCTATTCTTAAAATAATTTAGCCCTAAAAATGGCTGAGATTATTAGGATTGATATGGAATTATTGATTGAGTGTATAGAAAGAAGGCTTGGGCTATATTTATTATCGGTTATTACTTTTAAAACAAATAATAATTTTGCATACTTTTAATAACTGTTACTCCATCTTTATTAATAATGCATATGTTTTATTACATAATTTTAATTAGCTTAATTGGTCTTTTCTTAGTTGATATTTCAGATGCTTTGAAATCAATAATTTTAATTTTATCCTTTATATTATTTCTCTGTCTTTGTCAACATCCCTTTTTCTCAACTAAGCGATGAATGAGGCATCATTGAATAGGAATTTTTTAAAGACTTCAATGAAAACGTAGTACTTTTACGTTAAACACTATTTTTTGTTTCAAAATTTGAGTGAAAAGAAAATTTTGAGTTACTAGAAAAGTTGTCATTTCGGCCAACTTAATCTAACTCATGGGACCTGTGCTATAAACACAAATGAAACATTTATTTACTCAATATACTTCAATAATAGACAAAATATTTTAATTTTAGTGATGTGCGTTTTTCAGAATGAGCTCGTGCTATTTAGAATCGTGTCGCATTCTATGTTTTTTGTATTCATTGTTTATTTACTAGATAATTTTGTTTTTATAATTTCTTTGTCTGATTTCTCTAAATTATCCCGAAATTTGTTTTTATTTATTTATTTGAATATTTCTAGAATGTTCTTTGGATGTTATAAAACGGGCAGGGCAGAATTAAGTCCTTTAGTAGCCCCCCGTTTTCCCTACTCTAACTTCCAAACCCAGATAATTTTGCATTTATTTTAATTTAATTTCTATATAAGCAATTTTAAGTAGCAAATTTTAACAAATTGAATTAGCAAAGCATTTAACTTCAGATCATTTTCAAGAGAATTCGTTCCTGTGTACCGAGTATAAGGAAATGTAAAATTAAAATTTAAAAGTAATTTTATACAAAATTTTAAAAAAAGCGAAACTTTTTTAACATGATCTAAATGCTATTCAATTATAAAACATTTTAAATATAAAACATTTTTTAGCATTATAAAACATAATATAAAATTTTCAAAAAGTAATTATTTAGAAATATGTTAAAATGATTTTCCAAATTTAAAATTAAATTTAATCATATTGAAATTTTAATACTAAACACGGCTTAATCAATCGTAGCGCATCTCCACGAATATACTGTCACTGCTACTTCACTCTGAAAAAACTGTTGTACTTTGATAAATTGTTCCGAATTTTTAAATTGTATATTAATAACAAATTCGAATTTGGTTAATTTGAAACTGAGGGATCCACAATTAAAATCAGATGTATCCAAAAGTTCGAATTAAGAAAAATTGGATTTAGAAGCAAACACAACAAGAGACAATGACAGTTTTTATTCTAAAATAACCATAATGATTTATTTAAAAGTTTTAATGAATGCTACGTAATTAATTAATAAACAGTAAATAATTTTGATCTCTAAAGTAATATTAGTTATAATTTTAAAATTTGTAATTATTCCAATAAATAAGCAAGTAATTTAAATAAAGAAATATATGTGCAGCACCTAGAGTGCAAAAAATATGCAATTATTTTTTTAATTAAATACATAAAACAGCAGCTAAGAGTGAGTCCTTGAGTTAAATTATGGGCCTTAAAGATTATTCGCTAGCACTCATAAGATACGGACGTATTTAACTAACGAAAACAATTCAGAAATGAGCACAGTTTTCAGGTTTGACCTCAAATTAATCAAAATAAATTCGAATTATATTCTTATGTACAGAACTCGCCTATTACTAGTAATGATCATCAAAGCATTTGATAAAGAAAGAGATCAATGAAAGCGAAAGTTCACCATTTATTCTAATGACTGAAATGATTGCTTCGCGAGAGAGTTAGCTGAAAATCAATATGAGGAATTTTGAGGAAAACTAAATTGTATCACTATAAAAAAAAATCATTTGGGGGCTCCCAGCGCGTGCATAGTGTGTTTGAAAAGACAACAAGCGCATCCAAAAATGAAGAATCGAAAGATTAAAAACCGCATGTATGCGCACCCGTCGCAACTAAACAGTTTAGTCGCGGTGAAATCGCGCGGTGCAGGCAACCCAACGAAACGGTTTAGTTGCCGAAGGAATTGTATGTATGAGCCTAGGCTTAGTTTCACTTTTCGAAGATCATTTATGAAATAACTTTTGAATAGTATGAAATGACCATTGAATATCAATAAAATAATTTTCTTAATTAGAAAAACACTTATAAAATCAATGATAGTCTTTTAAGATCAAAACGAAGAATAAATATTCGAAATAGTATAACACCAATGCACTAAGAATGAAAATCAGTATAAAAATAATAAAACATTTCAAATTAGAGTTTCATGAATAAATTGAGAATTTTTGCGATGTTCACCAAAACATTTACGGCTGCATTTTGAGATAATCAGAATTCTTTTAACAATTGAATGTACTTAGATGTTTTCTTTCGGGTCGGGTTCTTGTTTCATCACGCTGAGCAAGCGCTTCGGCTTTTCACTCGCAACTACATTTTAAAATAATGAGCTAACAGACAGTTTACACTGGCTGTCTGCAGCCATCACTTATCAGATCAAACTTGAAACCTTTTTGCATAGATCAATTTTTGATTTCTATCGCATACGACGTCACACTTTTGCAGTGGAGAAGAAACACTTTTAGGCCCGGTGCATACTAGCCGATTTGTATCGTTGAAGCTATAAAAATAACAATAGTAACCCGCAGCTGTACCTGTGGAGATTTTACAGCAGGAATGGGGGGTTACTATTGATATTTAACTAACAATTCTAATCAACTAAGTCTCCCCACCGAACCTAACTATCATTGATCATTAGGTGCTAAAGAATGATTTAAAATTCTGGTGGAGTCGTAATTTTTTGCTCCTATATGATTTTTGGGGTGTTGATTACGAATCTGAGGTTTCCCACCAAAAACTTTTGTTGGAATTTTAGTTATAGCCAAAAAACATGAAAAAAAATGGATTTTCCCCAGTTTTTTGCTTATAACTCAAAAACTATCAACTTTTTTATGGCATCATCATATATCAAAATAATCAGCACAAAATTTTCTACAATTTGTGTCCATACTATTTTTTCGTTACGCATACCGTTTAAGTACTATAACTGGTTGAAGTTTGGCAATGTTTGACTTGCCTGCTAGCTCGGCTTGAACAACAACGAACCATCCAATCTGTATGCGCGAAATTATCTGTCTTACGAAATAAATCCTACTTAATTAATATACTTTTTCTATCGTAAACCTCTTTTTGCAAATAAAGATTTTTTTAGTTATATTATGAGTATACTTGCATAATCTGCACAAAATTCCTTCTAAATCTTTCTACCCCTAGTATTACCTGGCTTTCGCGGTTGTGAAGTAAACAACAGAGTAAGTATCACGAATTTTTTAATAAGTTAGGAAGCTTAAACATAGCCCTGTTATTGTCCCCTACCTGCTCTTGGTATCAAAAGAATCGAAGGAAATAATTTTAATACTGTGAAATTCAAAAGAGATGACAGAGTGCAACCACTAGCTCTATCTAATAAGTGATGCCATCAAGGTACATGATGAAAGTGTATCTAACAACCCTACAACGCTTTTCCAGATAATTTATATTACAAAGCAATCGTATGAACTAGAGGACGTCTTAACATTTGAACTATATCCCTTTCCATTACCTCTGTTTGATGCAGCTGTAATACGAAAAGGCACGAAATCCTCTTTATACAAAGCTTTCAAGCCATATACACATGATTTTAATGTTGAAAGCGGTGTGTATATTATTGATGGTGGATACTTGCTGCACAGTCATCTGAAAAAGGGGTTCAACTTTTTCATCAATTTGTGATAATTATGTGACATATGTTTGTACAAAGTACAAATCAGCTGCTCTAGTCATTTTCGATGGGCATCCTGAAAATGAAACAGTAGGAGGCACTAAATGTGCAGAACGGGCCAGAAGAACACAGAAACAAATGTCAAGTGAAGTAAGGTTTGATGAAACGATGATACGAACTGTTTCCTAAGAAAAATTCCTGGCCAATACGAAGAACAAGGATAGACTCATTTCCATCCTGATGAACAAATTCTCCTCAGTAAACATGGCATACAAGAAAGCAGATGAAGATGCTGATTGTTTAATTGTGAAAGCTATAGCTTTGGCCCCAACACATCTGTGGTTGTCATAGGTGAAGATATCGAACTTTTTGTCATCTTAATTGGCATTTGTACCTTTGACAATGTATATTTCCTAAAACTAGGAAAAGGAAAATCGCTGAAAAGATATTTTCCCCTCATACAGTTTTAGAAAAAACAATCGCCGACAATAATTTATTCATACATGCCATGAGCGGATGTGACACCACATCAGCTCTTTTTAATTATGTTGAATTGAAGTTTGTGCAGATTTTGAAAAACAATAATGATCTCCTCAAAGTAATTGAAATTTTTAAGAACCCGGATATGACCCCTGAAGCTGTTGTGGATGTAGGGAACCGCTTTCTTGTGGCATTGTATGGCTACCCAATAACTACCTCGGATACTCCATCCTTGATTAATCTTTGTTACAAATGTTACATGCAATCTTCATTTAACAAGAGTAGCAACATGGCTTCGCTTCGCAGCTGCCCGCCAGCATTCCCTAAAAGCTTACTATCAGATCCAGCACTGGCTTGACAATAAAGAGACCTGGAAACTGGAGTTGGGAAAGAATAAACAGTGAGCTCCAACCTGTCAAAACTCTGAAGTCCCTCCCCCGCACCTGACTCTATCCTGTACGCAAGATATCCTGCAAGTGTAAGAAGAGGTGCACAGGAAATTGCAGCTGTAGGAAGGTCAGACTGTTTTGTTCAATATTGTATCCTCATTGTTGGGGCAACTTCAATGACAGAGGGATTCAAGTAATTAATAGTGATGAGGATGATGATGGTGAACCGATACTGCCCAATGATTTAGTTGAGGTGTCTTTGTCTTTGCATGTGGAGGAAGACACAGGTGATCTTTGAAAAAAATATTGGACCATAAGCTTCAAAGCGACCAAGATAAAGTGAAGAGACTGTGTAACATATGCAGATGCTAAGATCATATTTATGACTATAGTTGTATTATTATTAAGTTATTATGACTTTTAAAGTTTAGAATGCTACTTTTTTCATGTCATTTTTTTTTTCTTGGTTGCTATACTATATCAAGTAATTCAAATTTGTTGTTCCTGCTACAAGAATCACCCAACTTTAGGACAAAACATTTATTGACGCATACAGGGACACATAGAAGACAGCATTACTCATTACAACTACTACGCACACAGCAAGTTTCATCGTTATGACTCGAAGAAGGAATACGTTAAGTAAAAAGCGGCAGGCGCTGATTCACACAGATAACTCACGCGCGCAAGAAAAATAGTTCGCTCGCCTCAACCCAACACACCCCTCCTGCGAGTGATACATTTTTTCAACAAAACAAATATTACAAAACATATAGAACACATAAATATACATATAAAGTTAAGACGTTAATGAAATATTTTTTACAGTATAGTTCAACTTCTCTTCGTTTACGGCTTTTGTTAGAAAATCAGCAATTAACAATTCAGTTTGAATATATTTCAATTCAATTACATTGTCTTCCAATAAATCCTTCACAAAGTGAAAACGCAAGTTCATGTGTCTTGATTTATTCGAAGATCGAGTGCCTTTAATCCACAGAATTGCTGCTTGACTATCTGAATTTAAAATTACAGTAGAATTTATAAATTGTTTGCACTTTAGCTCGGATAATAAATTTACAATCCAAATAATGTCTTTACAAATTTCAGAAATTGCAAATAACTCTGCTTCACATGTTGAGAGACTAACACTTTTTTGCTTATGACATTTCCAGGAAATTAATGAATTACCTAATAAAATTACACCACCAGAAAATGATTTGCCATTTTCTGCATTTCCCCAACTGGCATCAGAGTTAGCATTCACGAAGCCAAAATTGTTATCATAAAACAATTTTTTATCTTTTGTACCCATCAAATACCTTAACACTCTTTTAGCCAAAATGTAATGTCTTTTTTCTGGTTTATGATTAAATTGCGACAAATAACATGTCACAAATGATATATCAGGTCGCGTTCTATTAGCTAAATATAACAGTTCACCAATTAATTCCTGATACATAGTAATATCAATCAGTTCATTTTTGGCGGGAAACTTATTTTCCCCTTTTACAATTGGAGTTTTAACACTTTTACATTCATCTAAATTATACTTAACCAATAATGATTCAATATATTCAGACTGTGATAAACTAATACCAATTTTATGTTTTACAATTTCCATACCTAAAAACTTAGAGGTTTTGTTTTCATGCACTTCAAAAACACTTTTAATGCTATTTACAATATCTTGATACATTTCATCATTATTACAAAAAATAGCCAAATCATCCACATGCATACATAATAAAAGCATATTTTGACCATCAAACTTAATGAATACACAATTGTCAGAAGCCAATTGCGTTAATCCAAATTTTTCTAATTCACCTTTTATTTTCATATACCAATTTCTACCTGATTGTGGTAAACCATAAATACTCCTTTTTAATTTACAAACTTTTCCATCTCCAACCAGTCTCTCGAAGCCAGGCGGAGGCAACATGTACACAGTTTCTTCTATATCACTGTATAAATATGCAGTCTTTACATCAAAGAACCTAACCATCAAATTCAATTTAGATGCAAGTGCAATCAATAATCTGAAGGATTCTATATTTACGACTGGTGAATACGATTCTAAATAATCTTTATTTTTTATTTGATTGAATCCAGCTGCTACAAGCCTTGCTTTATATTTTGTTTCCCCATTATCACTTTGTTTCAAGGAATACACCCATTTACTTTTTACTAATTTAGTTTTTGCCGGTCTGTTTACAATTTCCCAGACTTTGTGTTTATTTAATGAATCCAATTCATTTTTCATAGCAAATTCCCAATTCTGCCAATCGGCACTATTTTTAGCTTCTAAATAGGAATTAGGCACATTACAAACTAAATTAGTTGACATCTGTTTGGCTTTGAGCCTTTCCGAACGTCTTACAGGGATTTGATTTACACCATTATTCATTTGATCAACTGGAGTTTCGATTTGATCACTTACGGTGTTTGTTGCATCATCCAGCGTTTCGAATGGAATCGAGTAATTATTTTCGTTTGCTGCTGGCTCAGCAGAAATTTCCAAGTGATTTACTTTTGTTTTGTGATCGAACTCGTTTATATCTTGAGTGGATTCAAACAATGAATCAATATTCCATGTTTCAACTTTCGTTTTTCCCAAATAAGTACTACCTTTCAAAGATTCATTGAATTTAATTGATCTTTCCTCAATTATTTTTCGGTTTTTGATATCATAAATTCGATAACCCCTCCTATCTCGAGCATATCCTAACATTATACCACGTCTTCCCGGAATATCAAATTTATTCCTCATTACTTTCGGAACGTGAAAATAAGCTACACAACCAAATTTTTTAAGATAATTTAGTTTCGGTTTTTTACCTATCCAAGTTTCAAGTGGAATTTTTTCTTTCCCTTTACGTGGTGTTACATTAGACACCTGAGTACTGAAATTAATAGCTTCGGCCCAAAATTTTAATGGAAGTTCACTTTCATACAATAAAGATCTAGCCCTTTCTAGAAGAATACGGTTTGCTCTTTCAGCTTTACCGTTACTTTCACTATTATATGAAATAGTTTTTTCGTGAAATATCCCCGAATTAGCAAGATAAGTATAAAGTTGCTCATTTACAAATTCTAAACCATTATCGGTTCTCAATTTTTTAATTCTTTTATCAGTCAAATTTTCATACTTAGCTTTGAATTGAGAAAATATGTCAAACACTTCATTTTTATTTTTCAAAAAATAAGTAAAATACATCCCAGAAAAATCATCCACCAACACCATAAAATATTTTGCACCACCATACGACTCAGGCTGGATTGGACCACACAAGTCAGCATGAATCAATTCAAGAATTTCAGAACTTTGATTTACATCAATATTAGGATGAGTTTTCCTGGTTATTTTACTTATGTCACAAGTTTCACATTTAAAATCATTTACATCATCAATATCAATATAGTCTTTCATTTTAAGCATATACTTAGCATTTAAATGACATAATCTGCTATGCCAAATATCATAATTACTATTAGATGGATTAGAAAGATAACATATTCAGAATTATACAATGGCTCAAAATATAATTCCAATCTGCCATTATTTTTAAATGCTTTAGTAATCAACTTATTACTTTTATCATATATCAATACACAATTATTATCTGACTTCATTTTATAACCTTTATCCATTAAACATATTACAGACAACAAATTGCATCTTAATTGGGGGACATAACTAACATTTTCGATAGTTATATTTAAAGGATTACCATACTTTGTACTTACAGTTTTGGCTTTTACTGTTCCGAACCCTTTACATATAATTTTCGAATCTTTACCTGCTAGATAAATGTCTTTTCTTTCAGGTAATATTTTTTCAAACCATACACGGTCTTTGGCCATGTGACATGAAGCTCCACTGTCCAATATCCAAATGTTTTCACATAAACTTTCTTCATTTGGAGAAGCTGTAAACACGGGGTTTGCAGTGTTGCGTTCTTTAGAATTGTTATTACGATGCACCTTTCTCCTTCGACTGGTTGTGGTACTTTCCTTTTGATTTCGGTAAAAACAATCCTTGGCGACGTGATTTGGTCGTCTGCAGACGTAACAAAGTCTCATACCGGAATTTTTGGACTTTCTAGAATAAAATACATCAGCGCTTCTTCCTTCGGCGCGAGTACTTGACGGCGAATTAAAGCTTGTTTCTTCTTCACGGAGGATTCCAAGTACTTCATCTATAGACTTGTCACGTTGAGTTTTTAAAATGTCTCGTACTTTAACAAATTTACCTTTTAAACCACGAACAGTATAATAGACAAGCTCCCGAGGTGAGACATCTAATCCTAGTGAATGGCACTTGGTAGCTATACCTCTTGCTCTAGCTATATAATCATTCGCCAATTCGTTGCTGTTTATTTCAAGATTTTTGAGCTCGTTACCCGCATCAATTTTGCGGTCTTCTGTCTGACCAGTAAATGTAGACTTTATTTTGTCCCACAAAATTTTGGCATTATTTTCTGCAGCGAACTGCAAGGCCTGTTCGTCTGAAAGCGACAACTTAATGTAAGCCACTGCATCAGAATTCTTTTGCTTCCATTCTAATGCATCCTTTTCACTTAGACCTTCTGGTTTCATTTGCGTCGTCACAGAGTCCAGCCGTTTTAAACTCAAGGCTGCTTGCATTTTCAATGACCAAATAAAATAGTTGGTACCAGTAAGCTCAGGAACACTTATTCTGTCCATGTTAACACTTCTGTTTTAACAGTTCGTTACCACACAGTTCTATGTTGAATCAACTATTTAATCAACCGCGTCCTGCTACCATTTTGTTGTTCCTGCTACAAGAATCACCCAACTTTAGGACAAAACATTTATTGACGCATACAGGGACACATAGAAGACAGCATTACTCATTACAACTACTACGCACACAGCGAAGCACACAGCAAGTTTCATCGTTATGACTCGAAGAAGGAATGCGTTAAGTAAAAAGCGGCAGGCGCTGATTCACACAGATAATTCACGCGCGCAAGAAAAATAGTTCGCTCGCCTCAACCCAACAAAATTAATTAATAGAAATTAATAAAGTTTAATTAAAAACCACACTAAGTACTTTTAGTTGTTTGCAAAATAGCATTTATTGTGAAAGTGAATCTAAGTTTCCATCAACATCGGCCTTTTATAGCTAATCAAGGAATTTTATTTATAACTAGCACTTATGTCCGGCGTTGCTCGGGACTAAATTACCTTCATGTCTAATATAACAAATGAAAAATTTATTTCAAAAAGGAACATTATGGTAGAAAAAGTGTATTAAATAAGTAAAGTATATTAATAGTAAGATAGTAAATTTTAGTGCATACAGATAGGACGATTTGTTATTTTTCAAGCCGTGCTAGCAGGTAAATCAAACTTTAGCCAAACTTCAACCAGTTATGGCACCTAAACGGTACGCGTAACGAAAAAA
>BGPR01000018.1:812952-852058 GCA_013235015.1 Araneus ventricosus | reverse complement strand
AAACTATCAACTTTTTTATGGCATCATCATATATCAAAATAATCAGCACAAAATTTTCTACAATTTGTGTCCATACTATTTTTTCGTTACGCATACCGTTTAAGTACTATAACTGGTTGAAGTTTGGCAATGTTTGACTTGCCTGCTATCTCGGCTTGAACAACAACGAACCATCCAATCTGTATGCGCGAAATTATCTGTCTTACGAAATAAATCCTACTTAATTAATATACTTTTTCTATCGTAAACCTCTTTTTGCAAATAAAGATTTTTTTAGTTATATTATGAGTATACTTGCATAATCTGCACAAAATTCCTTCTAAATCTTTCTACCCCTAGTATTACCTGGCTTTCGCGGTTGTGAAGTAAACAACAGAGTAAGTATCACGAATTTTTTAATAAGTTAGGAAGCTTAAACATAGCCCTGTTATTGTCCCCTGCCTGCTCTTGGTATCAAAAGAATCGAAGGAAATAATTTTAATACTGTGAAATTCAAAAGAGATGACAGAGTGCAACCACTAGCTCTATCTAATAAGTGATGCCATCAAGGTACATGATGAAAGTGTATCTAACAACCCTACAACGCTTTTCCAGATAATTTATATTACAAAGCAATCGTATGAACTAGAGGACGTCTTAACATTTGAACTATGTCCCTTTCCATTACCTCTGTTTGATGCAGCTGTAATACGAAAAGGCACGAAATCCTCTTTATACAAAGCTTTCAAGCCATATACACATGATTTTAATGCTGAAAGCGGTGTGTATATTATTGATGGTGGATACTTGCTGCACAGTCATCTGAAAAAGGGGTTCAACTTTTTCATCAATTTGTGATAATTATGTGACATATGTTTGTACAAAGTACAAATCAGCTGCTCTAGTCATTTTCGATGGGCATCCTGAAAATGAAACAGTAGGAGGCACTAAATGTGCAGAACGGGCCAGAAGAACACAGAAACAAATGTCAAGTGAAGTAAGGTTTGATGAAACGATGATACGAACTGTTTCCTAAGAAAAATTCCTGGCCAATCCGAAGAACAAGGATAGACTCATTTCCATCCTGATGAACAAATTCTCCTCAGTAAACATGGCATACAAGAAAGCAGATGAAGATGCTGATTGTTTAATTGTGAAAGCTATAGCTTTGGCCCCAACACATCTGTGGTTGTCATAGGTGAAGATATCGAACTTTTTGTCATCTTAATTGGCATTTGTACCTTTGACAATGTATATTTCCTAAAACTAGGAAAAGGAAAATCGCTGAAAAGATATTTTCCCCTCATACAGTTTTAGAAAAAACAATCGCCGACAATAATTTATTCATATATGCTATGAGCGATGTGACACCACATCAGCTCTTTTTAATTATGTTGAATTGAAGTTTGCAGATTTTGGAAAACAATAATGATTCCTCAAAGTAATTGAAATTTTAAGAACCCGAGGCTATGACCTCCTGGAAGTTGTTGTGGGATGTAGGAACCGCTTTCTTTGTGGCATTGTATGGCTACCCAATAACTACCTCGGATACTCCATCCTTGATTAATCTTTGTTACAAATGTTACATGCAATCTTCATTTAACAAGAGTAGCAACATGGCTTCGCTTCGCAGCTGCCCGCCAGCATTCCCTAAAAGCTTACTATCAGATCCAGCACTGGCTTGACAATAAAGAGACCTGGAAACTGGAGTTGGGAAAGAATAAACAGTGAGCTCCAACCTGTCAAAACTCTGAAGTCCCTCCCCCGCACCTGACTCTATCCTGTACGCAAGATATCCTGCAAGTGTAAGAAGAGGTGCACAGGAAATTGCAGCTGTAGGAAGGTCAGACTGTTTTGTTCAATGTTGTATCCTCATTGTTGGGGCAACTTCAATGACAGAGGGATTCAAGTAATTAATAGTGATGAGGATGATGATGGTGAACCGATACTGCCCAATGATTTAGTTGAGGTGTCTTTGTCTTTGCATGTGGAGGAAGACACAGGTGATCTTTGAAAAAATATTGGACCATAAGCTTCAAAGCGACCAAGATAAAGTGAAGAGACTGTGTAACGTATGCAGATGCTAAGATCATATTTATGACTATAGTTGTATTATTATTAAGTTATTATGACTTTTAAAGTTTAGAATGCTACTTTTTTCATGTCATTTTTTTTTCTTGGTTGCTGTACTATATCAAGTAATTCAAATTAATTAATAGAAATTAATAAAGTTTAATTAAAAACCACACTAAGTACTTTTAGTTGTTTGCAAAATAGCATTTATTGTGAAAGTGAATCTAAGTTTCCATCAACATCGGCCTTTTATAGCTAATCAAGGAATTTTATTTATAACTAGCACTTATGTCCGGCGTTGCTCGGGACTAAATTACCTTCATGTCTAATATAACAAATGAAAAATTTATTTCAAAAAGGAACATTATGGTAGAAAAAGTGTATTAAATAAGTAAAGTATATTAATAGTAAGATAGTAAATTTTAGTGCATACAGATAGGAAGATTTGTTATTTTTCAAGCCGTGCTAGCAGGTAAATCAAACTTTAGCCAAACTTCAACCAGTTATGGCACCTAAACGGTACGCGTAACGAAAAAATAGTATAAACATATATTGTAGGAAATTTTGGGCTGATTATTTTGATATATGATGATGCCATAAAAAAGTTGATAGTTTTTGAGTTATAAGCAAAAAACTGGAGGAAAGTCGATTTTTTTTTCATGTTTTATGGCTATAGATAAAATTCCAACAAAAATTTTTGGTGGGAAACCTCGGATTCGTAATCAGCACCCCAAAAAACATATAGGAGCAAAAAATTACGACTCCACCAGAATTTGTTTTTAAAAACTACCTAATGACTGGACTATATCGGCGAAGACCACCTTTTTAAACGGAGATACATATTCTTTTACAAAGATGATAAACACATTCACTCTACGGTGAAATTTTCACAACAAAGGCACAAATACTGGGAGGATTTGTCGATAGTCGCAAAGATGAGCTGGGATTCGTTTCTAATTTACACATGGAGGTGAACATGGCTTTACTAGTTGATGATGACGATACGCTGGAATGCTACATTGTGTTCTGATGACAGGATTAACATGGCTCCTGGATAGGATTCGATGCGAAACTCAGCTCCTTGAGAGGATTTCACAGATGGCTGTTGACGATCAGTTGGAGAACTGTTGAATTACCGTTGATGTATTTTTCCACAGCAGAAAGGAGCTTGAACATCAGAATTACTAGAAACACCGGCAAATAGCTTCTGTTTCATGCTTGAACAGGCACATCAGAGTCGAGACATCATTAGAGGAGTGCCAGGAATCCGGTCTTAACTCTTTTCAGGAGACAACCGGTAGAAGCTGCGTTGATTATTCTGCAGGATCAGAAATTATTCGATAATACAGCTGCGAGAGGGATCGGGAGTTTTGGTTTTAGTTCGCTGGCGGTGTCAATGAAAAGATATTATTAAGTGTCTGGTATTTTTATTAAACTTTAATTTTAGTTTGGCATAAATTAAGAATTCGATTTTAATTTAAAATTAAGAATTCAAAAATTTATCGATGAATAATTCAATCCGGGTGAGTAATTCAATCCCGTTAAGTAATTCAATTCCGTTGAATAATTTAATCCTGCCAGAGCGCCCACTTTATAGAAAATTAAATATTTATGTTCCCGGGCGAGATCACACTTTGTGGAAAATTTAATTAGCTGAGGGGAAATAAAATCCCGGCCGAGCCCCGCCCCCAACTTTATAGAATGGGGAGTAGAGACTAAACAATGTACTAGGGGTATGAATTTTAAGATAAAAGCAGCTCAGTTAAAAAAATAAATTACTTTATTAACATTAAAAGCATATTTACATATAGTTACAGGAGAAATGATTAAATATGCAATGAGAGTTTAAAGTAAAGGTTTTATGCCATTTAATAATAGTTAGTTATTACCAGACTTAGACCCAGAGTGGAGACAAAGAAGAAAAAGGCCACGAGCCGTGCCCTAAGGCGGAAACAACTACCGCATAAGCGAACTTACCACCTTCTCTGTTGAAACCGTTAATCCCTCTGATGGACCCGTGAAAGTTACTCCGCGCTCGCGTTCTCTATAAGAAAACTTATGTCATACACTCATTGATTTGTGCTGTCATCTACCGTTACGGCAGCTTACTAATTGGGCTTAATTACTCTCCTACATATATTTGATAAAAATTACAGTACATGTAAGTATTTTCTTCAACAGAAAATTGAAAAGAATGTTCGTAGAATAATGGAATCTTAAATTTCACTTTTTTCGTATAAAATCTAACAAAAAAAACATTTTCAGAATACCTATTTTTGTTCGTTCAACTCTGCGTTACAATTCAAACTGGAGACAACCTTTTTTCAAGAATTAAAGACGATTGAACTGTTTTTGCCAGACACGTTTGGCTAATGCCTTCAAGAATCCAATTTTTGTTTTCCCGCAGAATTCTTCGTACAATGGATCTGCATAGGTGCTGAAGTGATCGTGGCTCAACATATCCGTGAAACTCATCAACAGCAATGGGCATAGAATTCGTATATCTCCTTCATTTTTTTTTTATCACGGAACCCGTTTCCAAAAACCGTCTTGACTTCTTTGAAACTTATGCAGAGATCGGTAAAACCAGGGATGGCGCCAGTGGGGGAGGGGGTTCCGGGGGTCAGGGCCTCCCTTTCGGGGATGATGTGTCGCCCTGCGGGGGCAAATTTCTGTACCCCGTTCACGCAACGGGCTATTCAACTAGTAGATAAATAAAGATCTGGTGAAAATTTAAGAGAGTCATCATTACGCCCCTTCCCTTGTACAGCAGGTCATGCCCCTAAGACGGGGAGACCCTTCCCCTTGTCGGGCGGACTCTGACGCTACTCCTGGGGAAAACTATTCCATAATAAACGCAACGCCTCTGATGTTGCCTCAGTACAACGATATTTGCAGCCGACTATGTACATCCAAATGATTTGCAACATATGACCGATCGTCTCTCGTTTTATACATCTCACGGCGTAAAAAAAATAAAAATTAATTATTCCATTTCTAGGCGTAATTTTTGTAAAACGTTTGACAGGTCTAAAGAGGAAAAAATAGGTTAATCAATCATTGAAACATTTTTTCTATATTTCGAAACATATTACGATATTAAGTGGGCCATTCATGACTACGCCGTTCCACTTCATTTGTAGCTAAGCATGCCAAAACCCTTCGGCAATGTAAAAATCTGATGGGAATTGGTGTACGCCGAGGAAAAGTTTGGAAATCCAATATTGTTCGTTTACCATTCGGTGCATTGGCCACAAAAATGAAATACGATCTTGCGGGAGGGGAGGATGCCTCTCCAAAAAGCGAAAAACACCCGTAAGGAGGGGGAATGTTTGTGGGAGTCAGTCTAGCGAAATCAGGCCGGGTGGCAGGGCCGGTCCAATGGGTTTCAAACGGTGAGAATGCATAAACCCCGCTCCGTGGACTGAATTTCCAAAATGGAAATTAATCGCATTGATTTATTTAATAAAATCAAAATTTATCTTCGAATTTTGCTTTCCAGGACACAATATTGCAATATTTATTTAAAAATAATTTATTTGAATTATATCTAAATTTGTTACTGTTTTTAAAATAATATTGACATTACCAATTACCGTCTCATCTATAGAAAGAACTTTTTGAAGATTGAAAATAATAGAAAAATTACTTGATATCTAGCATTAATCAAGAACCTCTTAGCCATTTGCCTCTTTGGCCATTTTATCTATCGAATCCGATTTAATCAAAAACTAAATTATGATGGTATTATCGCCAAATTTGCTATAAAACTAAATAAAAAAAATAAAATATTGTGAACTTATTCTAGTAAGTCGCATACCAAATTGTATTTAGGAAGCAAATATTTTTGTTATTTGATTTATTAACGATTTTTGTGTTATTGAAATATAAGCTTTATAAATATAATTTTATTATTTTTTTCATTTTCATATATTCCTTACTTGTATATATTCCTTTGGTCCTTACTATTCCAAATTGTGCTGTGTAATAAATAGCAAAACTCAATAAATTATTTTGTTGTGCGACATTTGTTCCAAGGCCCCTCAAATCAACTTTGCACCAGGCCCTGCTTTTGTTCTGGCCGGCCCTGCGGGTGAGAGGAGCAGGCGCAGTAGCCTAGGGGATCGAGTTGTCCGTGGGTGATGGGGTTGTCGTTGGCGCGGTCCGACCCGTGAATGACCGTGACCCATCTAAATGGATGGGCTTAAAATTGGAACCGTCTTTAGCGAAGCCCTCCAAATGGTGTGGAACAGCCTTCCCGTGAATGTCCAGCTAAAAAGTCTGAAAAGTGCAGGGTTGTTGCAGTTAAAGTTCGCTTATTCAGGACGCTCTAAAGCCGAATCTATGGTTCCAAACGAAGCAAAATTTCACTAGACTATATAAAAAGTGAAAACAAAGAAAAAAAGCTTAAAATTTCGTGAAGATATCTGAAGATTTTTATGATCCGTGTTATATTTCTAGAGCTATCTGATTCTGTAGTGAATTTAATTTTAACAACAATGGAATGAATTTCCGTTGATTTATTTAACAAAATATATGCAAATATCCCCTCAGATATTGGCGCACTGCCCTTTTTTTATAATGATTTAATTTTTTTTCGGTTTTCACAATTGCACTACAATCTAGTGCAATTTTGTTTCGTTTGGAGCCATAGAACAGGTAAGTAACAGGGTCTAGGCCTTTTGAATAGGCGAACTTTAATTTTAACAATCCTGTATTCGTTAGAAAAGAGTTGTAAAAATATAGATAATTTGACTGGATTAATAAATAAATATTGATGGAAATTATAGATAATGTAGTATAATAAGATTAAAAAAAGAAGAAATTAACAACCTTTGTGGTTTGGTTTGTTAGAGTTTGTTGGCGCAAAAACCACTATTGGTTATATTGTGCCAAACATATAGTATAGGATAAAGTCTTAGTTTAGGGCAGAGGTGTAGTGGAGCCGACGCGCACCGGAACGCCATTCCGGCACTGCTTTTTTCTTTTTTTTATTAGAATTAAATAACAAAAAATGGTGAAAACGTCCTTAAAACAGCGCGATTTTAATCACCCAGGTTTGGACGTTCGGGTAGTGCTTTTAGAACGTCCTGACACTGCTTATTTTGTGATTACACCACTGGTTTAGGGGTTAGTTAAAAGAATTATGTGACACATCATGACTTGCCACTAGCCGCAGGAAAAATACGATTTTAAAACATGGTAAAAAAAAAATTCAGATCACAAAGTAAAAAACAAACTTTTTTAAGAAAGTAAAAAGTTGTGGATGAGGAACTTTGTGAAACATGTCTTTTAGAGAGATACAGGAAGAGTGAAAGCAGCGGATGCGTTGATGATTAAAATGTGGACACTCGATAAGAACGAGAAGAATAGTCGTTTGGCATTGGCATACTGTGCAATGAGGGGAGGACTTAGCAACTCAGCAGTGGTTTTTGAGGTAATATGTTAAATTAAAAAATCTTCGTGAAAATATGAATTAAATTTTAACATCATAGCCGTTCATTAGGAACGGCCGATCTCTCAGTTCACTTGTGTATATTTTGCGTTCCTCCTTGAAATCAGTTCTTATAACTTCGTGTGCTTTTACGAACCCTCTATCCTTGAATCAAGAAATCGAGATTGCCTTAAGACGAAATCGGCTGCATCTACGCACATGATTCGTCTAAGGATACAATCCATGCTTTATATGGACGAGTTTTCTGCTTTCTTCACTTACATTAAAAACCTTGACTTTATATGCTTGTGTATTGGACTTCCGCTTTAAAGATTCCAATGACTTAGCATTACACCGGAATTATGTAGTACAGGCACTTAAATGTAAACAAGCAAAGCAGAAAATTCGTCCGTAGCTGTAAAGAATATGTCTGTCAATATCATACTCCACGATTATTTTGCACTATGTCTGAGAGCCAGTTTACAAGCGATATTTGAAACTGTTTCAACATGGCGCTGTTGCATCTAATATGGCAACACATCTAATAAAACTAAGCAGGTTCTTTGAATCTACCCGATTCTCTCTTGGATCTGGTGTAATAGTCTCTCAATAATACAGCCCATCTTGGCAAAACGATACTTTATTAAAATAGCTTAAAAGGTATAAAAGCTAACAAGCAACATGGATACTGAGCAAGAACGACAGTTACTAATACTGCATTTTTACATTACTGGAACAACGCCCACAATCCGAGCTCTTAAAGGAAGATGCCAGAAGACTGCGCATGCTCCAGACTCCCCTTGCTATGGCGCAGCTCTTTGCATCCAATATCCTCCCCACTTTTTGAGTGAATGCTGGAACTCAAAAAACACATTTTGGTTAAATATATCAAGTCCATACTCATTGAAACCAGAGGAAGAGCCAAAACAGACAGTCTTCCTTACAATATTAATCATTTCATGCTTTAAAGAATCAACTTGATCTACAACGCCAACGTCAATGAAGTTCGTTCACCAAAGAAATAGCTTGAAATGAGGAAATTGAGAAGCATAAAGAAACGTATATGCAAAATAAACATGTTATTAACATTTGATACGTTGAATACAACATTGTAACAGCATTTGTGTTAGTTTGCAACAAAGCAGATAGTTATGATAAACGATGAAGGTGTATTTCCTTGCGCAACTAAAGTCAAAAATGTTCGTTCGGTTCGATTACCAAGAGATGACGTCACCTTTACGGAGGATAACCGCAGCAAGACGTTTAGGCATGGATGACACTAAACGGCTCAATGTGTCTGTGGAAATTTTTTCCCATTCCTGTCGCAGATAATCTTGTAACTGTTGTATATTGCGGAGAAGACGCTGTGCCATATTCCTCTTAAGAATTCTCCAAAAATTCTCTACAGGAAAGAGATCCGGGCTTGCTACTGGCCACTCTAAAATAGGGATATGTTTCGTAAGTAGCCATATTTGTGTTAACTTCGCTGTATGAGGCCTTGCGTTATCTTGTTGGAAAAGATATCTTTTCTGACAAACAATGGCTTCACTGATGGACGTAGATTCACTTCAAGAACACGTATATAGTCTGGGGCCTTTAGCGTGCCCGTACAAAAATGCAAATTGTCAACCCCATTCGTTGCCAAGCAACCCCACACCATCACAGAGCTTGCTTTAAGAACCACTCGCTTGTAACAGGATGGATCGTTTCCTTCATCCTTCTTCCTAATAACCTTTCGGCCAATATTTCCATCAGAAATCTCAAATATGGATTCATCTGTCCACAGTACTTTTTCCCACTGAGATAGTGTCCAGCTGAGGTGAGAATTGGCCCACGCAACACGCCGACGTTTATTCGATGAAGTGAGAAATGGCTTACGTCTCGCTTTGTAGAATGCGTAGCCACACCTTTTGATATATCGACGAGAAGATGCTTCGGAAATGGCCTTTCCAAAACTTTATCTTTCCCATATGACTAGGTCTGCAACTGCCATGTACCTATTTTTACGAATATGTCGACGAAATAGGCGTACTTCCCGATCAGTCAACGTTAGCTTCCGACCGGGAGCTTTTCCTGGACGGCTATTTCCAGTTGTAGTGAAACGTTTTATAATACTACACACTGTAGATTGTGCCAAGCGGAATGTTCGGCCAATTTGGAGCTGAGAAATACCATTTTGGTGCTGTTGTATGATTTGATTGCGTACTGCAAGGTTAGTAGCTCGTCCCCTTGCCATGCTTACGCTTAGCACTGATAACGATAGCGAATTGCTCGCCCTTTTATGCTGTTTGCTTTCTCTGACGTCACTGACTCGGAATTGTGCGCGAAACGGTTGGAATATTCTAGTTCTTTCTACTGAACAAACTTTATTGCAAAGCGTCGGGATTAAGAATACAAATTTTAGACTAACTTTCGGTTCTTTCCTTGTTTTTTTCAGTTGTGACATTTGTACATAGTCTACAACTACATATAACTATGCATTTTACAACGTTTCGATGACCCCGCATTTTTTTAATTACAGAAACCTTAGTGAACGAACTTCATTGACGTTGACGTTGTATGTTCATAAGTGTTATCAATATATGCACCTTTGAAATTGATGCCATTATCCGAATAAACCTTTCTCGGTCTACCTCTTCTAGCTATAAATCGACGAAAGCCATTAGAAAAGAGTCGGTGGTTAGAGAAGCCACTAGTTCAAGATGAACGGTTCTATATACAGCACATGTGAACAATACTATCAAAACTTTCGAACCGCTCTTCAAGAAAAGTGGCCCCGCCAAGTCAACTCCTGTAACCTCAAATACCACTGTATAGGAAACTCGATCTTCAGGCAGCGGACAACAAGATTCAACGGTCAATGGGTTTTCTTTATTACGTTTACACTTCATACAACCATTAATTACACTTCTAATAGTCTTAGGCGATTTGACAATCCAAAATTTTTCTCTTAATATGAACAGCATTGTCTGGGTTCCCGCGTGACAATGTTTTCTATGCACATACTCTATCAAACGTTTAGTTAAGGTACAGTTATTGGGCAAAGGTATGGGATTCAAAAAGATTGGTACATCTTTTCTTTCAGTTATGCGAGTCTTAACTCTCAAAATCCTATTCTCGTCCTTAGGTCTGGTTTGGTTTAATGGCACAAGGGCCAGTTAGGCCATACTGCGCCAAACGTTCGTTATTTTCAGATCATAAAAGAATTTTAAAATAATGTAACTGTTAAAACTAAATCATTTTAAAAAGATGAACTTCACTTAGAAAAGAAAAAAACGACATTAGGATTGGCCCCAAGGATGTCAATTAAATCAACGAAATGTGCACAAAAGTGGGCTTGTCTTTGGGTATAAAAGTTTTTGCATGTACATAAAACATGCTTAACGCTTAAAATGCAATTGTACATGTTACATATAGCAGCTGTATCAGAGTATAAAAGGTGACGGTGAGTTAAAAACGTGTGTCCTACTCTTAGCCTTGTCAAAATGACATCGTGTTTCCTAGTAGTGAGATTTCCAAAACCTTTGATTGAAGGCTGAATATTAGAAAGTTTATTGTATGTCTGTGCCAGATTCTTTTCCATATTCGATGTTGAGAGAACTTAACAGCCTGCAAGACATCAATGAAAGGAACAAACGTTTCCTGAGTTGCAATTGAATTTTTTGCAGCTTTATCCGCGTTCTCATTTCCTGGAATTACAACCTGTCCAGGAATCCAACAGTATTTGATTTTGGTATTTTTGAGTGTATGATGGAGATCAAAACATTTCATCACTAAAGGATGATTATTATTTTTAGCACTTCTTAGGGCAGTAATGACACTCCTAGAATCTGTATATATAATGGCTTTTTTAAAATTCAGTGAAGAAATTTTCAAAAGCCCCAAATAGATAGCATAAAGTTCAGATGTGTAAACAGAGCAAAAAAGAGTGAAGTGTCTCAGCAATTGTAAAATCTGGGAAAACAATAGCCGAACCGACATGATTATCAAATTTCGAGCCGTAGGTGTATATAGGGACATAATTAGAGTAGCGTTGCCTGTGGTCATAGAAATGTTGCTGAAATACCCCATCTGATGTATTTAGTTTTAAAAGGTGTAAAAAATCATCAATAAAATCAAGTTGTGTTCCTTACCAAGGAGGGAGACCTTCAACATTTGAGATGATTGGAAAATCTTCAATTTCAAAATACCTCAAGATTTCCCCAATTCTGAAGCAAAAAGTTGGGGTGAAAGATAGTCTGACTAAAAATAAGGATCCGAAAATAGGATTTATAACCTTATAATGTTGAGAATGAAACTCATCGCTCTTAATTTTAAAAAAGGTCGAGAGAGACAGTCTGTGGCGTCGAAGTTCTAAAGATGGTTCACCACTTATAACATGAAGACTAGGAATCGGTGTAGTTCTAAATGCCCTAGTAGCTATACGAAGTCCTTGATGATGGACAGAGTCTAAAATTTTTTAAGTGTATTTAGCAGCTGAGCCATATAGTGGCGCTCCATAGTCCAGCTTCGAGCAAACAAGAGATCTATAGATCCTCATCAATGAAACTTTGTCCGTACCCCAAGAGGTGCTCGACAAGACTTTCATGATATTGAGTGTCTGAATGCATTTTATTTTTAGGTGTTTGACATGTGAAATAAACGCTAGTTTCGTATCAAATATAATTCCTAAAAATTTATTCTCTTGTACATTAAGAATAGTGGACCCATTTAACTGGAATTCTGAGTTTGGATGTAATCCTCGCCTTCTACAAAAATGCATACAGACTGTTTTTTGTGGCGAGAAAAATAAATCCATTTTTCGACACCCAATCATTCATGTTATTAACGGCAGTTTGTAATTGCCTTTGATTGAAACTCATGTCTTCACCAGCGCAATTTATTTGTATGTCATCTACAAAAGCGAACTATTTACATATGCAGGGAGTTTTAAAACAATACCATTAATTTTGATGATGAATAATAAAACACTTAGAGCATTTCCTTGAGGAACGCCTTCTTGTTGATCAAAATAATCTGATAAAATATTACCAATGCGAATTTGGGAAACTCTTGTCTGTAGGAAGTTTTTAATAAAAAGTGGTAAGTTTCCTTTTAAACCAATGTCAAATAAATCTTTTAAAAGGGTGAACCATTTACTCGTCTCCAAATCATGCATTAGTCTGGCACCAACCATACATTCCAACAACTTGCTGAGACAGCTCGTCAGAGTGATTGGTCGATAATTATTTGGGTCTTGTTTGTCCTTTCCTGGTTTAGGGATTGGTATAACTATAGCTTTGAGCCAGGAAAGTAAGAAAACCCTCTCATGCCAGAGAACCCTCTCTATTGAACAAAAGTAAAATTGTTAGTAAAGAAGATTCACTGAGGTGTTTAAGCATGTCGTTATGAATTTGATCTGGTCCTGGTGATGTTGGATTAGATTTCCTTAGCGCATTTTTCAGTTCGCGGTATGAGAAAGTTGAGTTATAGTCTTCTGTATATGAAGGCAGAAAATCCAGTGATTTTTGTTCTTCACACCTTTTAAAAGAAATAAAAGCATGTGTATAAGAGGATTCGCTTGATATTTCAGACAGAGTTTGTCCTATTACATTTGAAATTTCCTTGGCATCTGAAATGATCTGTCCATTGTAATTTTAAAACGATATGTTCTGGGTATCAGAATAACATCCAAAGATTTTCATCACTTTGCCCCAAACAGTTTGGGATGAAATATGCTCTGTGGTGGAATTTACATAGCAGCACCATGTTGTATTCATAATTCGTCTTTTAATTTGACGAAATTTGGCTCTGGCTTTTTTTAAATTTATTAAGTTTTGAGTTGTGGGATATCTCCTGAAGTTATACCATGCCTTTTGAAGTGCTTTTTGGCAAGTTTCACATTCAGCATTCCACCATGGCTTGCACAACTTTGGAATGTTACCCGATGTTTTGGGGATACTGATATCTGCTGATGTTATTATGCAATCAGTAATAGTGTTAACTGCTATATCTATAGAATTTTTATCAAGCATGTCTGGAGTTAACTGACACAAGGACTCAAATAATGGCCAGTTTACTTTCCTAAAAATATATTTAACCGGTTGTTTTGGGAATGTCAGATCATTTTTATATGTGTTAGCACAAATGGAAAATGATCACTATTAAAGAGATTTGTAGAAATTGAGAATTTCTAGTACGGAGCTAGAGAAGGGGAACAAATGGTGAGGTCAATTGTATGAAATGTACGAAAAGCTTGATGAAAGTGCGTATAACTGTTGTCATTCAAGATGCACAGACATGGTCCTCAATAAGCGTTTCAATTTGACGCCCTCTTGGATTTGTATCGGTACTGCCCCAAACAGGGTTATGACCATTAAAATCGCCTAGCAAGAAAAAAGGCTATGGAGTTGCTGAATTAGCTCATCAAGATGTCTCTGTTCAATATGAACTCTGGAAGGGAGATATAAGTAGAATACTGCTATTCGACTATTTAGTTGAATTTGTATAGCAACTGCTTGTAACTGTGTGTTTAAGAGAATTGGTTTGGAAGGTATTTGACATGAAGTTAGGCAGGCCACACCTCCAGATGCTCGAGAACCTTGTTGAAAATCATTTCTCTGTGTGGTATAGCTGTTGAATTTAACAGACAAGTTTCAGATAAGTTTCCTGCAAAACGAAGCAAATTGGTTGATATTTATTAATTATTGATTTGAAGTCCTCTTTATGAGTTTGAAAGTCGTGGCAGTTTCAAGAAACAATTTTTAAAGCCATTACTTGGGTTTTTAAAAAAATTTGTATTTAAAGTGGGAGTCGATAATTTTTGGAGACTTAAAGGAGGCTAAATTAACTTCCTCTCTAAGCTCCATTTCACTTATAGAATTATTGGATGTCTGCAGATCACTCTCAGACTCTTTGTCATGCGATTTTGTTTCATTGAGGTTCGATTTCATTTTCACATTTGAATTTTTTCCCTTAGAATTTGCGTGGTCTTTCTTTGGTCGTTTGAATTTAGGAGAAGGTTTGAGAAATTCCTGTTTTTTTGTCAGTTGTTTTTTTTCTTTTTCCAGAGAGAGTTTAGGTAATGCTAACCAGTCTGATTATTAAACTGCAATGGTTTCTTCATTTTTTGTTGCAGAAGTAGAAGGTTTCGGATCTGTCGTTTCTGTTAGAATCTGAATTGGTTCAAGAGGTGTGTCGGGATTTTTAATTGTTTTCAAAGCTGCAGTGTACGAATGGTTTATTTTAGGAGTTCTATCATGCACAATTTTACGGGCTTCCTGGATAGATATATTTTCGATAACTTTAACGGATTGAATATCCTTCTCTAGTTTCCATTTGGGACAAGTTTTTGAGTAGGGAGCATGATTTCCCTTACAATTAAAACATTTTTCAGGATTTTTACAAATTGTTTCTTCATGTCCCGGTTCAAAGCAGCGGGGACAGAGAGCAGAAAATACACGGCATGCTGGTTTAGTGTGCCCATATCGCTGGCATTTGAAGCAGCGAACAGGATTTGATATGTAAGGTCTGATATCACAACTGATATAACCGACAGTAATTTTTTAGGGAGAACTGGTGTGTCGAACGTTAATATGACATGACGAGTTGGGATGATTTATCCATCTCTTTTCAAAGTGATGCGGAGTTCTGCAATCACTTTTTGAGCTTCAAGCTCCGATACAAATTCTGCATCACTAACTACCAAAAACTCGTCACTCGACATCACTCCCCTTGCATAGTTGAGAGATGCATGAGCAGAGACTGTAATTGGAATGTCACCAAATTTTGTGATAGATAAGAGTTGTTCAGATTGCTTAAGTGAGGAAGATTCTACTAGTAAATCACCAGATTTCATTTTTTATCGATTGTACATTTCCAGCAAAGGTATATATATATGCGTTTGAATTAGGAAAGGAGACATATTTTTCAGTTTCCCCTCTTCATTATGAATTACAAGGAATTTTGGAAGACGCCTTGGCAATTCATTTGATTTCAAGTTCATTGAAGTATTAGAGTCGGTTTGTTTTACGAAAGAACCCATGCGATACAAGATAAGAATTCAGGCTCCGACGGCACCATCCACCACGGAACCCAACAAGGGAAGGCAGTTGCTGGCTCTGGGCATTCCCAGCCTCAGTACTTGCCTTGCATGCTGGCCAGGGCCTATACGCTAAGAGCCACTTCCGGGAACATCTACTACCACCCTTAACGCAGAGCCCCAGAAGTTGACCACTGTTCGCTTGATCCCCTATAGCAGACTAGCCAAGTGTCTGGGATACCAGCCGATTGATACAACAGGGACCAAAATGTACCACCCGTCTAATGGGTTACCACGCACGGCCAACACGTGGGGGTGTATTGCTGTCCATGGGACGCAGGAAGCAAACAGATTGGCAACAGCTCCTTATGGAGAGCTCCCTCACCTACCCTCGAGGGAAGGAAAGAAAAAGCATAAACTCAAGGGGAGGAAAAACTAGAAAGGAGACCAGACACTAGAGTACCTCGGGGTCGTGAAACCCTTCACACCTGGAGAATATGTACCCATGAGGGGATTCTCGTCCTTAAAAATATCAACTGAGTGTACCGCATTTGCACTAAAAAATATTGGCCTTGGATTAAACGTATCAATACAGTTTCTGCACCCTCTATTTCTGACAAAATTAGTTTAGAAGACTTAGCAACAGAATTTTTATTACAGTTGTTTATAAAGCACAATATCAACATGCAAAACAAAAGCAAAACCAAGTCATGCCCTTATTAAGTGCCTCAATATAGCCTTTTCCCGTCGCTTTAAAGCTAATTCTTTATTATCTGGCAAGTTCGCTCTTTCATCTAATTTCCAAGGTAATTCTACCTCGTACATGCCATCGGGAAGAACTGTCAGTTTTTCATGAAAGTCTTTCAGCTGCTCGTCAAATGCTTCCTTTTTTGACACATTTTCAATGGGTCACGAATAACCAAAGACTAAGAGGTCTATTCTGGTACCCCCCGGGGGGGGGGGGGGCCCCCCCCAAAACCCCCCCCCCCCCCCCCAACCGGGGGTACCAGAATAGACCCCTAAATGTCTCATAATTCTCTCAAGGAAGCATTATTAACATACAAAGAGAGGGCTGTCTGCACAGAATACGTAACTGGATAATCATCACTGGAATAGAGCCCAGTTTCTTTACCGATAACAGTGCATCCTAATTTTGTATGAATTGCAGCTAAACCAAAATTTAACTGAACACGCCTCCCTTTTAATAATTTCCCAATTAAATCTGCTCCGATTAAAAGGTCAGTCTCATTTTCATTACAAGTGACATCAGATAACTCAATCTCTTTAACTCCAATATTCCAATATTTGTGGATCCTCTATTTCAGGAACAAAGCCACAAATATTACGCTCAGAAAACACCTCACAGCAGTACCCGAAAGTACCATTTTAAATCATGAATTTCTACTGCATAAATACCGTGCTCTATGGACGGTGTTTCCTTTCCCCGAACAGACCATGAATCACCTTTTCATGACTGAGAGGTCGCAATTTCAAGCAGTTAACAACTCTGTTACTTACGTATGAACGGGAAGAAGCACTATTCAAAAGTCCCCGAACATTCCTTTTATTTCCCCGACCTACAATTTCTACACAAACAGTCTGCAAATATACTTCATCAAATTATTATTCGATAAATTGCTTGCCACCTCAGTACTTTCATCAGCTTTGACAGGAAGAGTTTCTTCTTTACCCGGACACATTAAAGTTGCATGCTGCCTATTACATTTTAAACATTTTACCTTAACTTTGCATTTCTTACTTACATGTCCATATCTAATGCATTTAAAACAAAATCTATTTTTATACAATATATGTTTCTTATCATTATAAGACATATTTTGAGCCAAAGGACATTCAGAGCTCCAATGAGGTTTCCTACAAAATACACAGTTTGTCTTACCTGTGGCTGTCCCGTCATATGACTAACCTGCATGGCTGTCGTTGCCGCATGCGCGGTGTCTAAAACAGCACCTTTATTTCCTTTAAACAATCCGCCATTCTTTACAAATCCCTCACGAGCCAGGTTGATCGTTTCCTCGGATTCGACCTCATGACGCAAAAAGGACATCAACTCCCAAGAGACCTCTGACTTGTAGAGGCATCAGCATTTCCTGAAATCCTACTGCGTTCCCAGGCACGTAAGAAACTTTCCTCCAGGCAAGATTCCACAAGCGGTTCCAGAAAATCAGCAAATTTCTCCTTAGTACGTCCCAATCTTTCAAAAGCTCTAAGCTTTGTCTCCAACATGTAAAGGGTAGCCAAATCAGGAGAACCTTTTTCGGCAACAGCATTCTTCATTACAAGGGAAAGAAGATCTCGCACATAAATCTGTACCAAAAGATCCTCCCGGCCAAATCTTGCCTTCAGCTGTTGAATCGACTTTGAATAATTCTCGGTTGTGATTGGAAAACTGGAAATGAATCCTGCAGCTCTGGACTCAGGTACAATGCATTGGTATAAATATTGGAACTGATCGACTTCAGTCAAATCATCAGATTCATGAATCTTCGAGAAAATACTCCAGGATGTGAGGAATTCTTTAGGCTCGCCCGAAAAGTTTTTGCACTCAAACTTCGGCAAGTTGAGTTTCGGTGCATTATCCATTGAAGAACATTGCATAAGGCCTCTGGAACTCTTCTTCAAGAAAGCTGCAACCTTCGTTTTCACACAGCTCAAGATAATTATCTCGATAACTTTCAGTGATTTCAAAGCCTGCTTCATACTCAGAATAAGTGCTCGTATCCTCGAAAAGCAATGAGGATATTTCTTTTTGAATCACCTCTAAACGTGAAAATTTATCATCCAACTGTGAATGTAAGTTTACCAGGATACTTGCCATCAGCTTCGAGAATCTCCGAGTGTTGCTTCACATTCTTTGCTGCAACTGTAAATGCAGTTCTCAAAGATTTCCGTTGCGTCTTCAGGGCCTCCATTATTTCAAATGAATATTTCTCAAAAACTTACCAGACCAAAAGTGCCAATATCGCGGACGCCATTATGTTGCATTAATATGGCAACACTTCTAATAAAACTAAGCAGGTTCTTTGAATCTACCCGATTCTCTCTTGGATCTGGTGTACATAATAATACAGCCCATCTTGGCAAAACGATACTTTATTAAAATAGCTAAAAAAATTATAAAAACCAAAAAGCAACATGGATACTGAAGAAGAACGACAGTTATTATTACTGCATTTTTACATTACTAGAACAACGCCCACAGTCCGGGCTCTTAAAGGAAGCTGCCAGAAGACTGCGCATGTTCCAGACTCCCCCTGCTATGGCGCAGCTTTTTGCATCGAACAGCGACATTAAAAATAATCATCGAATGCAAAGCATATCTTCATTAGTGCGAGAAAATAATGGCCGCATTTTTCCAGCCCCTGATTAGTCAAATGTAAATTATTTGATTCGTGTTTTTCTTCGATATTCTTTCTCTGCACAAGTGATTCTTTTTCCTCAAAAGTAAAATTTCTTGAAGGAAATATGCAATTCATGTTCAGTTGATATATGTCAAATCTGTCAAGCCAATTTAATGCTGGAATCCATTGCATATCTTGCAGAAGGAAAAGGGCGTGATGTTACAGCACACCGTAAGACAACGTGTAGTTAGGTGTAAGTAGCGATGCCGAATATTTGATTAAATGTTATTTGCTACGCAATATCAAAAAATCACAAATACCAGCAATGAATACAACTGTCAAAAAGTTGTGATTCAATTATTTGTAAATAAATGTGCATAAAACGTTTTAATTTTTTTTTTTAAATTCATTCCTTTTTAATATACTTTTCCTAAGTTTTAGTCTTTAGTTCTATCTTCTGTTAACAGATAGCGCCATGAAAGCCCATTTTGGTGCTTAGATGATCTTTCTATTTGCTGTCACGGTTCAGTTCTCCCCTATCGCAGTTTTATTGGTATTTCCTGTGACGCTATGAGTCACCATTCTTGTTGTGATATTCCGTTTCGAATGAGTACAGCTCTTATCAATTACAGCTATTGTATAATGATAGAAAGTAGCAATAATCGTTCCAAACAAATATTCACCGGGAAGCTTAGTTAACTCGTCACCTCCGACTAGGGATGTATAATCCACGATTTTATTAGTAACAAATATTTTTGCTACTGCTATTTTTAAATGTCTATTCCAAATAACTGTTAGTTCAATCACACCTTTAATTTTCAAAAATTCTTATTCAGTATAAGTAAAGAGTTCTAAAAAATTCAAATAAAAAAACTGTTTTTTCTTCAACTTGTTGTTAATACTTTCTATTAAGTTTTAATGTTTAGTTCTTTGTATTGTCAACAAATGGCGCCAGCAAAAATTCTTCTAGAAAGAGATGTTGAAACTTCCAAGGGTCACAATCAATAGTAATCACTATTGATTGTACCCAGAAGTCACCCTTCGACGTCACAGTCACAGTTTTCGGTGCGATCACAGTATGGGATCCTTACCGCGACTATTCATTTTTTATACAATTACCGCGATTCTGTCAATCAAAGAGAAAAACGAATACTTGCTCCTTTGAGTTCCCGACGAAGCTTCGATTACAAAAGCGACGTTATCAGTCGAGAACGCATTTCACAACAAGAGGGGTGATTCACAGAAAGACTTCTTAAACCGCGATGTGGGGAAGTGCGAAATGAGATATAATACGAGAAGAGGTGGGATAGGGTGATCTGCGCGGTGAAACTTGACCTGCTTATCTCGAAGGTCACCGCTGAAGACTCTCCTTCTCCCCTGCAGGGGGTGTGGTGATGTCCCCTGTCTGTGGAAGGTAGTTCATATATATGTGAGAGTTTTCAGAGTAGCTTTTGATGGCGCCATCTGTTGACAGTATATAGAACTAAAAAATAAAACCTTGCAAAATTATATTAAAAAGAAATGAAATTAAAATAAAAAAAAACCACTTTGCGTACTATGGTGATTGAGAGGATCATAAGTAATTCATATGATGAATAAAATCAGTCATTACGAAAATAAATCCTTCAATAATGAACAACCAATACAACAATACGCATCTGCTTGTACGCAGCTATTTCTGACATACGAGGGGGATTTTCCCGGCAGAGATAAACAGAATATTCCGAGAGTGGAAGTTGAAAATAGTAGTGAGGTAGCGCTTTTGATTTACAAGAAATACAGACGTCGCTACGATCACTAAAGGAGTATCCCTCCAGTGAAAAAGGAGAACGACAAAAGGTTACAAATACAAATCATACACAATGTACATAAAAAAATAATAATACAATGCTATTACAGTAGGATACTAATTCTAATACACTAAAAAAAATTTTAACACAAATGGCAATAACATAATGAAATATATAAAAATTATTGTTGCGAAAAGAACTGTTTTCAAATACAGTAAAACCCGTTTAAAACCAACATCGTAAGAAACGGAACCCTGTATTAAGAGGAAAAAATATTTGGTCCCGTCAAAAAATATAGGAAGTTCCACAGTTCATCCCCTCCTTAAAACGGAACCTGTCTAACGCGGAAACGGACAGAATTTCTAAGAACAATTCCTAATATTTCATTGTTAGAAAACCTGTTCTAACGGACAAAAATTCGCACCATTTCTAAAAGTTCTTTCTATTTCCTTCGGTAGAAAAAAAGAAAAGAAAAGCATTCCGTGGAGCAAATTGTTTTTGTTTTTCTCTCGTATAATGATATGTATATCACACAGTTTAAATGCCTTGACTCATTGTTGTAGTTCAGCTTTTCGTTATTTAGTTTTAAGCACTGATCAGGATTGGATGATATCTTTTAGTCATGGCAATGTATAAAAAGAATGTTTTGGATATTGAAACTAAAATGGAAATAATTAAAGCGAAACAGAAAGATAATTTGAGCTCGAAAGAAATTATCGAAAATTTCTAATGCAATCTTTACTAGCTAATATGAAGACAGCATCAAATGCAAGTGATATAATAATATATGTAACAGTTCTTGACGCATTGATGTGGTTATCGAAAGTTTGGAAAGAAATAATCAAACAGATAAATCAATTTTTTAGGCCAATTTTCCTGCAAATGTTTGCATCGAAAAACGTTCATCAACCGAAGATATAGATGTACGAGATCTCCAAATTTTGTTAAACAAAGGAAATTTTTCCGATATGAGTGCGAAAGAATTCATATCAATCGACGATGATATTTTAACAGAGGTTCTTATTGATAATGAACATATGAACAATGATAGAAGTGACGATGATGAATGTAATATAAATGAAGACATTTCCGATAAAGAAGAAATCTCCATTAAATCATATGGATCCTTTTTAGATACAGTATCTGAACTTGAAAAGCTTGCCATAACTCAGGGAGATGCTGAAATGCTTGAGCTTTTGAAGAATACGACAATATTAACGGAACGAAGAATTATTCATCTATACTTATAAAAGGCATGTTTGTGTGTGTGTGTGTGTGTGTGTGTGTGTGTGTGTGTGTGTGTGTGTGTGTGTGTGTGTGTGTGTGTGTGTGTGTGTGTGTGTGTGTGTGTGTGTGTGTGTGTGTGTGTGTGTGTGTGTGTGTGTGTTTGTCTGCGATGTCCAGACGAATCTATCGCACCATGCTGAAATTTGGACACAGGTAGTCGTAATGGTGACTGAATGCACCTCGAAGCGAAATTTTAAATTTTAATCTAGAAATTTATTTAATGTTTTCAGTTGTTTATGATTTTTCGACAATTTCAATAGAATGGTTTCGAATAATTGTACGACAAAAAATAGATATCATCGGAAAGAGCACGCGATTTCGTTCTAATGAAGTTAGTTTTGAATTTCTAAAGTAAGTATGAATTTTGAGAATTTTTAAAAATAGTCAGTTTAGCACCTAAATGTTAGTTTTGTTTAAATGTGTTGCATCCGACTTTCTAATAATACTATTATTTTCAATTTTTTCAGCTTATAACAGAGCGGTTCTTCTGATTTAAAAACAAGAACGGTTAAAATATCTTTTCCGTTTTTTAAAATTAAATATCTCTAGGCAGATGAAAGTTATTTTTTGTCAGCCGAAATTTCTTCAGCGATAGCCTCCGGAACGCAGCCAATTTGATTGGATGAAGGGCCAGGTGACGTCATAACCTCGGAGCTTTTTGTCATGTTCTAAGAATTTTTTTCTATAGCCTGATTCACAAGGGCAACAATTTTTATATTGTTTTGGATTAATGTACTCTGTACTGTTTTTCTACATGTTATTATCGCGGAAAAAATAAGCGGGAAAATCTATAATGTGTATCTTTAATTTTGATTTTGTTTTGAAAACTTTTTCGTGTCATTGTGGGCGATTTTTTTTTTATTTTGTTGAAGTCCTGATTCCACGGGCATCGCCGTGCGCGTACTGCTAGTAAAATATATGTACACAAAACAATGCTGGATTATTTTAAAATGTAAATTAAGCAAATAAGCTTATTTTCCTATAATTTGTAGCTTTTGAGTAAAGATAATCAATTGCTTAGAGTAAGTAATGACTATGATATTTATTTCTATTTAGTTTCCAAAAGCAATATTATTAAAATAAAATGCCTATAAACATATAACTTTTATATGTTTCCATAATTTTTATTGTTATTGTGTAATTTTAAAATTTAACTAAATCTTAGTTTTTAAATGTGACACTTGTTGAAACGTAATTATTGCAATATTGCGTATTATTATATATATATACTTATAGATGTGCATGCAAAAATTACATGACAGCAATCAGTCTTTTGGGAAAATGGGCATGACGTCCACTACGAGTGGTAATTGGTTTGACAATAGCAAGTTGATTTTCAGGTGCATATATAAGAGAAAGTGCATCTTCAAGTTTATGTGTAGAAAGTAGTGAGTAATAGCAAAATATAGATATTACAGAATAAATATCAGCATTGTGAAGAATACCATGAGCATTTAAATTCGTGCAAGTGTCATTTAAAAGTCAATTTCTTAAATCAGGTTTGCAAGTTGAAATAATGCAGAAAATCTGCACCAATAATTGCTGTTTGAATATTACACACATAAAAAGGATAAACAAAAATTTTTCTTAAACCTAAATCTAGACAATAATTTTTGTTTCTGCACATTTATAGTGGTACCATTTGCTGCTAGGAAAGTTTGCATGGGAACAGACAATTTATCAGATCTAGGGGCAGGAATTAAAGAACAGTCACTTCCAGTATCAATGAGAAAATTTACATTGCTTTTATAATCCCTAACAAAAAGCCGACGAGAACTGGAAGGCGAAGCGTATGTCGCCGCTACTCCTTGCCGTTCGAGTTTTCCTGAAAACTGCAGGGTGTGAGACGCTTGTCTGCATTATAGCCAAATTTTCGATGGTACCAACACAATTCATCTTTGCCGGCGAATCTTTTCTGCCGAAAACGAGGCTGATGATTTCAAGAATGACTTCTCGAACGACGTAAAAGTGCAATTTCTTTGCGAAGTAATTTAAGTTCCTTTAGCATTTCACAGTCTGGTGTAATATTCGGTCTAGAACAAGAATCAGAAACTGCACTTACCTGAGCAGATGAGATATCAAAATTTTATCTGCAATTTCTGCAGCTTTTTGTGATGTTAACGGAGATATTGACGATAATATGGATTGAACATTGGACGGTAATTGTTGTAAGAACAATTCCAGCAGAAGTGAAACAGCTACATTATGATTCTCAGCGCGTCTCCGCATCACGCGTAATAGCTCAGAGGGCTTGAGATCACTTAGTTGTTCACCAGCGAGTAATCGACGAATTTCTTCGGATTTGTTTTCACCGCATCTGGAAATCACTTCGTTTTTTAATATAGCATAAGGATCTGTTTTATCAGGTGAAATGATGATGTCTCGAACAGTCATGGCAATGTCCGGTGGTAGATTCGTAACACAGTGATTATATTTAGTTCTTGATTCCGTTATTGGTTTCGGAACAGCTAACTCGAAAGTTGACTCCACCATAGTGAACCAAAGTGATGGATCCGATGGAATAAAAGTAGGAATCTTTACAGCAGAAACCTCTTCCCCAGATAACAATTTTAGTTTGCAGCAATCTTGCTCTGTAAATCTGCAAGCTTGCAACAAATTTGACACGGCAAGAGTGCAAGCTTGAAACAAGTTAACGCAAGCGAGTTAGTCACCATGCGTCAAACTTGTCTCGTCAAACTCATTGCAAACTATAGCAAAAACAGAGTTCGAACACAACCTCGGATTCGAACCCCCGACATACCGCTTCCTCAACAGGTCGTCCTAACCACTCAGCTCGCTAGACTCTGAGAGGAGAAGATAGATTGCACTAATAGATCGCGTGCATCTACGATTTATTTTAACCCTCTGAGTGGTTCGGTCTCCCTTGTAAAGCGATTCGAAAAGCGATTGTTCGAAGACCCCTTATCTGTTTTAAAAGTGCGCCCTCCTCCGAACAGAACATGTTCCAAAAGCGCAGCGGATTCAGTCTCTTCCCCCCTCTGATCCATGGGTAATCAGCAACCCCTCGAAGGGACTAACCACAAGAATCCGTTCTATTCAGCTAGGATCCTATTCAAACTAGCCCTTACTGCCTTCGGAGAGCCCACCTGTTGTGTGATAAATTAACACTTCAGGTCTTCAAGATGGGCAGTTGGGATCTATTTTCTGCACATTGCTCGTGTCAACAACACCAAATGACAAAAATACACACCGGTTAGGCGCGTATACCTATTTTTCATGTTTTGAATATCTAATAAAGTGAACATTATTGAAGCTGCATAAAAGTTGATGATTTTTAAGATCTTTGTGATTTAAATTTTTTGCCGTTTATTAATATTTGTATTTTAGCTGCTGGCTGTATTTTATATTAGTAGTTTTTTTATATCCGTGACTTCACTTTATTTACTCGTCAGCATATTATTCTATGAATTTAAAATTAATTTACTAAATTTTAAGGATTAAAAACAATGCCATTATATATATATATTCAAAAATTAATCAAATATTCATATATTCAAATTTTAATATACATATATTAAAAATTAATTAAATATAATTAAAAAAGACATCAAAAATTAGTAAAAAATAATTATATATATATATATAATTATTTTTTACTAATTTTTGATGTCGCAATAAAAGTTTTCATATTGCTTCTTGATTTAGTACTCCGTAAAAGGTAGAAAATTGAGAAACGATCACAAATATAAACAGTGTTTAACTGGATTAATCCGTTTTGTATGCACATAAATACTTATTATATGGATAGTCGCATAATAATCTGTATTCTATAAAACCGCCTGTAATAATTAATACATATGAAGGATTAGAAATAACCTTCTTATCCCCTGAATAATGTTTTAAATTAACTAATACTACAAACCTTTTTTACTGAAACTTGTACTATATGCTTGTTAAGAGCACGAGTTAATAATTCTCAAAATAAAGTTTACGTTTAGACTAAATGTTAGAAGAAATAACGTATACATATACCGTTATTTAGCACGCAAGATATTATCTTTTATTATAATAAACAGAAAATTAATTCACCTAGATTAACAAAATTTGAAACTTTTATACTATAGTACCGGTCATAGAGCATCCCGTGGCCAAATTTTCAAAATTAAATTTAATTCTTTATTTATAACTTTTTTATCGAAAAGAAAGGTATATTAGAGTTTAGACAGGGCATTAGAGTTTTTTGAGCCTATTTAAACGAAAATTGGACCCTTATCTACAATTAGGGTTGCGTTTAGGAGTTACCGTATTCAGAAACACGAAGTGTAAAACGAGGAGATATATCAAAATTCGAATTTACAATCAATGATTACAGTACTTTCTCTTTGTATACTACGTATACGAGAAGGTAAAAGCAATCAACATTTTTTCAATCAATTTTACGAAAATGGGCCTTGGTACGAAGTACAAAATTGTTGAATTATTTTCTACAGATAGTTTTTTACAAACTTGGTAAAATCGAAAGAATAGGGAGGAAAATCTACCACATATTCGAAATTAGTCAGGTTCCCTTTTGTGCTATTCAAAAACAGTTTTGGGTCTTTTCGTACTAAATATAAAGGGAATTTTATAAGCATAAAAATGACACTTTATTCTTTATACAAAATTTTAAAAATTAAATTATATATCTCATTCATGTATACCATACTACTTGGAAAATAAATATCTTGTTTGCAGTTTTATAATTATCCATTCAAGTTCAGAATGAAAATAAAAACGTGTAGATAAATCTGAATTATATAAAAAAATTATACTTTACAAATTACAGCACACGCACACACATCCAAGATATTGCTATAAAACACATTATATAGTATGTGATGGTGGAATTTGGAAATAATTCAATGCCTGAGACTGCTATTATTTTTGGAAGAACTGTCCTTAAGCTTGTTAATATCGGATATATCAAAGGTTTGTAACACATAATAGTGGATTCTTGTCTCATAGCATTTATTAAAATTCACCTCAGAATTGGTATAAGATTTACCAAAAGCACTGGAATTTAAGCATTTAGATTTGATCACATATTGAATAATGCTTAATAGCAAATCAGCAAAACTGTAATGGTTCAAGGAACCAATGCATAAATGCAGTCTCTGAAGTAAGAAATAATATTTTCTTAGAAATAGTTTTGGGTTCTAGGAAGAAATACAAATTTTCAATGATAATTGAAATAATCTCTACACAGTTGAGCTGCAGATAATATCAGACTCTCAATAGGATTAGTATCAGCAGTATACAACGATGTTCCCCGATACAGTGCTTTTAACAGATGGTTATGTCTATTTGTACGTGAAAAACATGTGACATAAACAGATAGAGAATCAGTTTGAGAAAGGTCGTAGCAGAGGACTGGTATATACAGTGACGATTTTTCGCACAGGTGTTAGAGGCGCTCGCCTCGTGCATCTAGGGGGCCTCAAAACCTATTCGATCTATATCGTAATACTAAGCCGAAGATGAATTTTCGACATTGGGTAGGGGGAGGGGCCTCACAGCAATTTTGCGCCTGTGTCCCCATACTGACAAAATCCGCCAGTGTGTATAGCATGATTGATTCACTGAAGAAATACTTCTGACAAAATTCCCGTGCTCTTTAAGATCAGTAAAAGTTATTAAAATGGTATCATTGGTAAAAATTGTTAATTGACGACAAAATAGTGACACTTCATAGATGTTTTGGCCGTTCTCGGTGAGGAATACAAAAAAGTTTGGGGGCCGTTTCGTATCGTACCGTTCTTTTCGAAAATATAAAGCAAATTTAACAAGCTTAAAACTGACCCTTTACTCTTCAAATAAGTTAAATAAAATAAAAAATGTCAAAACATATAGAAAATAAATATTTTATTTACAGTTGAAATATTATTTATTAAAGTTCAGAATGAAGAAAATGGAGCAGATAAATCATAATTTTATAAAAAAAAATTACACCTTACAAATTACAGCATGCACGCATAAGATAATGTAATAAAACACATGATCTGGCAGGTGACGGTAACATTTTGAAATAATCCAAAGCCAGAGACTGCTATTATTACTGAAAGATCAGTCTTCAAAGTTGTTATTAGTGGATCTGGATGTATCAATGGTTTCTAACATATATTAGTGGATTTCTTTTCTCAGAGCATGAATGAAAATTTAACTTGCAGTTGGCATGCATTTACCGAAAGCAATTCAATTTAGCTATATAGTTTTAATCATTTATAGAAGAATGCTTAATAACACATCAGGAAAAAAATTGTGCTTCAAGGAACTAATGCGCAAATACAGTATTCGTATAATATTTTCTGAGAAATATTTTTGTCTTCTTTTATTTTAAGCAAGAAATAAACATCTTCATTGATTATTCAAATAAACGTAAGAGAGTTAAGCTGCAGATATTATCAGTCTCATAATAAGATTATTAAAAGTCTGATAAGATCACACACCCAAACATTAAATTTAGTCGATAACGTTTTCATCTAAACTATATTTTCCCCTGCCTTTAACAAAAAGAAAATATTTTACAATGTAAAAAATAAAATTTTTTTCCACTTTCTTTAATTTTTATTTCCATGTACGTTATTTTTTCAGTTCAGAGTGACCTAAAAATAAATTTCCGGCTAATAATTATTTAATAAAATGATAATTATCTTTCGGAATGAATTTTTTCATTGTAATTTTTATGAATTCAAAACATATTTTTCTAAATGTTGTAATAATGAAGTTAAAATCTGTTCTAGTCTAAAAAAATTACACTTAAACCTGAAAATTAATTTTTTTAATAAAAATCAAATACATATATAATGAAATAATTGTAAAACTGAAATTTTCGATTTGATCTGAAAGATAAAACAATAAAAATAATGCATCATTTTCATATACCTTAAAACTTGCTCTATTTTTTGACAAAAATTTAATTTTACTCTATTTTTATAAATGAAAAATGAGTAGATGGAGATTATTAATATGAAAGAAGTTTACATTAATATCATAAAACTAGTTGAACGTGGGTGAAATGTGTTGATTCAAGAACACTGTTCAACTATATATAAATAGCAGATTTTCTTAGCTTCCCCTAGGCTTTCAATTTTTTTATGCTTGAATGCGGTATTGGAACAAAATCTATTTTACTTAAACCACAATATCTATTTTACGTAACCATTCGATATGGATCTTTAAAGCATTGAGGCATTGAAAAAAAATCTTATATCACATAAATTGTATTAAAAGAATAGTACTTGAAACATAATATAGCATCAAACCAGGCTGACATTAAACAAAAAAAAAAATCCGACACTGCAATTCTTCCGGAAATATAACCTCAATGCAAATAGCATTAAAATTCCCCACACCACAGGGGAGAGTTGGGTTTCGGATCTTGTGCCATCTCCAATTTGCAGTAAGTACATCCTTATCAGTCTTCATTGTGTTGACCTGTGCTCTCCCCGGATAATCAATCAAGATGTCAAACCAAGAAAGGGGGGTAAGAAATTAGGAAAAGTACGTGTGTTACACTTTAGAGACAGTTCACAATGAACGTAAAATTCAGTGCAAACCGATTTCGGGGTGTTTTCGACCACACGTTGAAATGCGTGTTTAACGATTTTGGGGTTGTCCAAGGTCAACGTAGAAATACGTGTGAAACACTCAGAGGGTTAAACTGTTTTCTTGATTTCATTAATATTTTAAATTTTGAGTTGAGAATATGATTTGAAGTCAAAGACAGAGCGAATTTCCTTAATAACTACGTTTTGCTAGTAGAATAAATTATGAAATTAGGGTTCAAAGTAATTACTTTTAAAATGGGACAAAATGTAAGTTATTATTTTTCAACAAACATTGACTGTTTTTTAGGTTTAATTCTGTTTATGAACGTTAAAATTTCAACATTAAGAAAAAGGCGATATAGTTTTCTTTAAAGTGCGAGTTCTATATTTAGTAAAAAGATGGAGAATTTTACAAATTTTTTTTTAAAAAAAAGTTAGTTTTTTCACAAATTATCATTGATTTATTGAATTAATAAAAAGAAGGACGATCTAGGAGATGCTATTAAAAATCGGATGTTTTTTAAGACAGAGACAAAGATTATCTGTAAGTGTGCTGTATCATCTTTGCAGCAAATTTGTCTTGCAATCGTAGTGTGAAGTTGTCATAACAAGTTCATAGCAAACTTGCTTTGCTACTGGGTTGGTCGATTATTCTTTGCTACTTTGCAGGAAGTTTGCGGCAAAGTTGCCACATCAAGTTTGTCATGACAAGCTTATATAAAAAAAATCAAACTTGCTGCAAGTGTACATGCTATCTGGGTCCATGATGAAATATCCAGAAAACTTTCAGAATATGAAATAAGAACTTTGGAACTCACTTTCGATTTCAGCTTGTAGCGCTCTTGCCCGCAGTTAATACATGGGAGAAATTAATAAATTAAATTATATTTCAGGAACGATTTAGGCATATTTAAATTCAAAAGAAAAGAAGACGTTTAGAATCACAAACATCAAAGGAAGGAAGGATGAGGGTATGTCACCGGCGTATGCTCCAGAAACAAAGTTCTTAGCCTGTGCCGGATTAAAGGGTTAAACTCGATTATCACAATTTTTTTTAGAATCTGCCAGTGGCAGAAAGAAAGGCCAAGATAACTTTAATTTTAGATCGGTCTTTAGATGAAAGAACACAAATCCAATCAAAAGACAGAGGGATACAGCCCATCTTTGCTCGAAAAATATCTCTGGCTGTCTCATAACACGGGCAAGATAGGATAATATGCTCGCAAGTTTCTGGAACCTGGCAATGCAAACAATTAGGAGATTCCACCAGTCGACACTTGTGGAGCAGATCCTTAACAGGAAGAGATCTAGTCACCAATCTTAGAATTAAAACTCCATATCGTCTAGGAACTTTAAGTTTAGTAATGTCGAATTCATTTAGCCATTTGTATTTATCATAGTATTTGGAATTTCTCCACTCTTCATCTTATTTTTGTCGGATAATTTCATCACATGCCGAAACAGTGTCGTCTGGCGATCTCCAATCGCAAATCTGTGGACTTGTCAGAGCTTGTTTAGCCACTGAATCAGCCCATTCATTCTCTGGAAGACCCACATGAGCAGGAATATAAATCAACTCCAAAGAAACACATGTCCGTAAAGCCTCCGAAATAACCCGAGCCAGAAAAAGAGAGCTTCTCGGGGAATGAAAATTAAGGTTTTTTAAAGCCATCAAATTAGACATACTGTCCGTAAAAATTATATACTTCTTGTTTTCATTAACGAAATTCATCACTGCTAATGCGATTGCAAAACCCTCTGCCGAGTACACTGAATTTGTGTTATGAATTGTACCTTTAATCACTTCCTTAGATGAACAATTAATGGCAGCAATCGCAGTCGAACTTGCAGTTTTTGTCGCATCTGTGGCCAAAATAATCTGGTCAGGATTGAGATGGGATTTGAAATCTTGAAACATAATCCCAATAATATTCGGGTTATCACTTTTATGTTGAAAATTAAAATCCCTGATTCTTATGACAAAATTTAGGCATTTTTCGAAATCCACCGGGACTGCAGATGGGATAATTTTATCCAGCTGCACATTACTCAGTCTAGAGTATCTTTCCATCTTGGCTCGACAAGGGAGTCTATTATAAACTGGAATTGAGATAATCGAATTTACGGTTTTAATTGAGCTAGATACTTCTGTAAAAGGTCGGTCTGAAAACTGCTTTATAAAAAATGCCATGTTCCTTTTATGAAATCTAAGCGGAACATTGATTTCATTTTAAACCTTGTGCAAAATGGGAATAGGCGTCCAACGTGGTAACCCAAAAGCGAACCGAATAATGTTATTCTGAATAACCTGCAAGGACTCAAAGCCTTTCTTATTTGTCATACCCACCGTTGGGCTCCATATTCGATGGCTTAAATTATGCAGGCATTACAAATTCTAAGCAAATCAGATGCACCCGCGCCCCAATGAGGAGAGGCCAATGCCTTGATCACATTTAGTTTCTTTATCGCCTTAATTTTGAGTTGTTCAATGTGTGAGCGAAAAGAAAAATTTGCAGAAAACTGAATACCAAGGAAACGAACTGTATTTACCCAAGGAATACTACATCCTCGAAAATTTATATGAAAAAGGCTAGATGATTTACGAGCGGAAAAATTGATTATATTACTTTTTTGAGGAGCGATATCCATATGCCATTCTCTACACCAAGTCTCTAATTTAGAAACACAAAAATTCATCTTGTTTTTAACCATCTCCAAGCTATCCTCCTCCACTAAAATAAAAATATCATCTGCATAAATAAGACATGTTTCATCCTTTGTCAGGACCTTATATATGTCGTTCATAAAAATTGTGTACAATAATCGAAAGAACGCTTCCCTGAGGTACCCCCCTTTCATGTCTGAAAAGTGAGGAAGACACGCCTCTCCAAGACACATAAGCTTTACGATCCTGCAAGAATCGGGAAATCCAAAGAGCCATTTTGCCATCAATCCCTGATTGTAGCAACTTAAACACAACTCCATCATGCCAAACATTATCATACGCTGCCTTTATATCAAAAGAGATACCGTATATGAACTTTTTGCGAACTCTTGCTATCAGAATTTTATTAAACATAACTGAAGTAAGACTGTCGCACCCCTTGTACGGAAGAAATCCGGCGTGAAAAGAACGAATTTCTCATATAAAATCGGAGAAGTCTAGCAAGAAGCATTCTTTCGAAAACTTTTCCCAACACTGATGTTAAGGCAATTGGTCTATATGAGAAAACTTCCGTTGGATTTTTACCAGGTTTTAATATTGGAATTATTTTTGCGATTCTCCAGGACTCAGGAACAGTCGAGTTTGACCAAAGAAAATTAAACAGATTGAGAATTTTCCCCTTATTTTTATCTGTTAAGCAAGATAACATTTTTTAGAAATCATATCCGCTCCTGGGGACTTATTTTTTGTTTTATCTAATGACTTTTGAAATGCTCTCATAGAGAAAGAGCAATTTAAGGAATCGTAATCAGATCTCAAATTTTGAGTCGGGGAAAAATCAAATGGGATGCGCTCTTCCAGGGGTTTCTTAATTAAACTCATTGCGATAGCACTTGCTTGAGCTAACGGCGCAGTAAGAGAAGTACCGGAGGAAAGCATTAAGTTTGAGACACAGAGAGATCCATCTTTATCGAGCAAAGCCTTGATAATACGGAAGGCCTGATTGGAGGAAGCAGCCTCTTGACATGCGTGATCCCAAAACTTGTCCTTTCGCTCCTGGGCGTATTTTCTTAAAGCCCCTGCCTTATTTTTATAAGCAATCCAGTTCGCTCTGGAGGGGTAAGACTTTGCCTTTCTGAGAAGTTTTCGCTTTAATGCCTTAAGGTAATTACATTTAACATCCCACCATGGGGAGTGCTGGTGAGTAGACTTTGTGAAAGAGTACGATGAAGACCCAGAACTGATCTTAAAAAAATGTGTTAAGTCCTCAATAGAAGAAAGATTATCCGTCACACAGAGATTATCATTAATTCTCTCTGAGAATTGAGCCCAGTTTATGTATTTGCGTGTCACTTTAGACTTGATGCCGAAATTCAAAAGGGACAACAGAATCGGGCAATGATCACTGTCGTACATATCATGAGATACTTCTAACGAAATATTGTTTACAATCTCTGCAGAGCAAATAGACAAGTCAGGTAAAGAATGTGCCTGATATCGTGTAAATCGGTTCAAATTTAGTACACACATGTGCCTAATCCCAATCCAGTCCAATACTGAAATTGCATCAGTGGATGTGTGAGAGCTTCCTAGTGCCGGATGATGAATGTTGAAATCTCCTAGAATAATAAAAGGAGAAGAAATTTGAGAGGACAAAGATTCAAGCCAATTTGTTCGAAATTTACCACCCGGTGAATAAATATTAATGATTATTAACGGAGTTTCTGAGTTCGGACCCAACCATATTTTCACAGCTAAACATTCCACTTCCGATGGCGGAAGGGAAAGGGAAATCCGTTGTGCCGGTATATCTTGATTAATTGCAATTATCAGCCCACCTTTAGATGAGTTTTGTCTATCTGCACGAAAAATTTTCTTATTTTTAAGAAAAAAACGATCAAAAGCATTTAGCCATGTTTCCTGTAAAACCAAAGAACGCGCAGCTGAGAAAGGAGGTTCGCGAAGTCAAAGGATCTTGTTTTTGATCCCCCGAGCATTCCACTGCGCAATCTGCATTGAAAAACAACAGCAACGGCAACAACAACAAAAACAGCAACAACAAAAAAAACAACTTACCCAAAGTCCGAAATCACACCGTCCGAACCAACCCTGAACTGGTTAAGATCAGCAAGGGTTCGTTGGTCATCCCCTACAATAGGACTCGGGATCGGATTGTACTCAAAGTTAGATTCAAGTACCGCTATTTTGCTCTGAAGAAATTCGATTGTAGCTCTCTGAATCTCGACATGTTTTTTAAGATTGATATTTTCTTCGACCTGTCTATCTAGGTTAATCTGAATTTCAGCGATGCGACCAACACATTGTCTATTCACTTCTTTAAGTTTAGCAATGTCATTTACTTTCGGAGTAAGATTAGAGACAATATTTGATAATTCTTTAACTGCCTCCCTAAGATCCGCGATCTCTTGGCCTGATTTTACTGAATTTTCTTCTGATGAATGTTCCCGAACAGTTTCTGCGTAGGTTTGCGAATTAACTTTCTTACGTGCTTCGTTAAAGAAAATGTTTTTATCTCTGACCAGGTTAATAATCTCTTTTTCGATCAAGAAGAAACTGCACTCTTTGTTTAAAGCATCGTGTGCTTGTCCACAACGGAAACATTTAACAGGAACATCGCTACACTCATTGTGCGCTCCTCCGCAGTTTTTGCATCTTTTATCATTTCTGCATCTAATTTGGGTATGACCAAATTTGAGACATTTCTAGCAAAGTTTTGGGTTTTCAATAAATTTATAGACTTTAAATATGAGACGACCAATCCTAATATCAGAGCGGTTTGTCCTCCCAATCTCTTCAAGAAGAACAATTGGGACTGGTTCCGAAGTACCCTTCTTTTTGAATCTGACGATTTTCGAAGCTGCAATACTTTGCTTGGTAAGTTCTGCAGCAATATCCTCAATAAACAAATCCGTGTCTACATCTCTAATGATGTATTTGGTTACAATATTCGTGTCAATTAGTCTCGCATTTGCGTTTTGGACGCTATTAACGAACTTCGTAACCTTTTGTACAGAGCTTAAGTGCCTGGTGACGAAGATCAGTTTCTTATTTTTGTTGATTGAAAAGACATCGTCACTTTGAGTTATGGGGCCAAAAGTTGCATTTATGACTGTTGGTTTTATCCACGGAGAAGCACCAGATGTACTATCAATGCACAGTTTAACATAAGAAATACCATTTTGAAATGCTGCAGTTGCTTTATCCACTATTATTCATTGTAAATATTTTAGTTTTTTATTAAATTTCCTTTTAATTATTAAAAAATTTATGCATCCTTTATTTCAAGATAACATGAAAGCATGGTTGGTGTAATCAATTCTTTTTTTTTCATAGAATCTTCTGCTGTATACAATTTTAAATATAGTGTCAAGTGTCTACTATTGATATTTCTCAGGCTTCCTTTAATTAATAATGCGAAAAGTATGTACTTAAAAACAATGTAATAGTAAAAAAAAATTGATCCAAGCAACTTTCTCTTTTTGCTTTGAGAACGAAACGTTGGCGCACACGAAGCAAAGAAAATCTACTTCTGGTTGTTGGCGAATTCTAATAGAAATAACCCCAAAACGCGTAGAAACACCAACTACGTCATTCATCGATGCAGCGCCGGAATCATAGAGTAATCTCTGTTAGCTTCTTGGCCTGTCTTTGAGTATAGTGCGCAGTTATTTCTGACGTATGACGGGGATTTTCCCGGCAGAGGTAAACAGAATATTCCGAGAGTAGAAGTTGAAAAGCAAGAAATACAGATGTCGCTACGATCACTACAGTACATTTTATGCAAATGACTGAATCACACCTTTTTGACAGTAGTATTTATAACTGGTATTTGTGATTTTTTGATATTGCGTAGAAAATAACAGTTCGTCAAATATTCGTCATCCCTACATGTCACTAACCACATTTTTTTTTTTGGGGGGGGGAGAAGAGGAGGTTCCCAACGCAATGCACGAAGTGAAATGAAACTTCTTGTTTGTTTTCAATTAGTTTGTTGTAGCGTTGCGTGCTATGTGGTGAAGTTGGCTCGACTCTGACGCGCGTGTATTTAATTCTCCAGTCGCGAGTGCCGGCAATATTGTGTTTCTTTTACTTTCTATAGTCCTATGTTACTTCACTTTAAATTTAAAGTTAAATTTTTATTTTGTGTTACTTTTATTTATATGAATAATCTATATAACGTGTTAAATTTATCCGCTGTTAGAGAGTTACGGTTCTAAAATCGTCCTCGTCTTCTGACCACGGTTCAAAATAACGAGGCTCTTTTCAAAATAGCCCTCGTGTTGATTCAAAACAGGACGTCAATATAACTAAAATAGACTACAATTCTAAAATCATGTTATTTCAAAATATTTTTAATTTCTATGTTTTATTCTTTTTAAACAATATATTTAAAGCTTTCTGCGATGCTGAAGTTCAAAATACGAATTCCGAATCAAATTCTGAAATGAAGCAAAGTAAAATGAAAATGACAAGAGAAAACATATGTATCCTTATGTTCCAGTTCCTCATTTTTGACTTAAAAACAGTGTTTAAATTAAGTCTTAAGTTCAGTGGCAGCCCGTCAATTAGGGTTGCTAAACTGCAGTTAATTCAAAACATTATACATTTATTTATTTTGTTAGATTTGTCACCTTTTCATTAATGAAAGCTCTATATCTTTAGCAATCATTTGTTAATCATATCCTATTGCTGCATTTAAGGTATTAAAGCATACTCTTGCTCCACTAAACATTTCATCTAGTAGAAATTAAATCATTTAAAATTAGCATCCAGAGCATGAGAGATAACTCTGAATGGATTGATTGAATCCTTACTTAAAATTGTTTGGTGTGCTTAATAAAATGATGCTTAAATAAGGAAAAAATAGTGTTTCTGTATTCCTGTTGGGGGGTTAAAGGACTAACAACCCATTCCTAATCGTGGGGAGGAACACAAACTTGCATTCTTTACCTTATCTAAACTTATTTTTGTTTTATTTATTTTATCATTTTGCTTTAATAACGGAATAATGAAAGTATTTCTAACTTTTGGAATTGGACTATTTCTTTTTTTTATTATTATTCTTATTCAGATAAATTGTTTTTTTTATAATTATGGAAAATAAACACATTTTTGGTTACTTTTTAGATCTGCTTTCAACAATGCTTGTAGACCTAATTCATTACACCTGTAAAATAGTCTTCTCTCTATACTCGCTCAAATATAATTTTCTTTTAACCTAAAATGCACGGACATCAAACGCTATTAAAATGCAGAAATTGAACATCTTGCATTGAGGGGAAGCATTTTTGTTTAGTGAAAGTTAACAGCACTGTTTTGAAGAACGGTATACTTTCAGCCCTTGAGAAATATTCCTTGTAGGATTGTTAGTTGACAAGCTGTCATTGCTTTTGAAGCGTTTAATTTCTCTTTATGGCAAGACATATGTTTGAATAAAATTGCTTGAATTTATTGTTCAAGATTATTGATATGTAATGAATTGTTGGATATATAACATCTACTTTGAACCTAGTTTCTATATTCATTGCTTTAAACTGTGGGGTTTTTAATCTCTTTTGTCAATATGGATTTCAAATAACTGCTTTTGTACAACATGAGTTTTGAAAAAGACTCATTTGAAAAGTTTTCTTTTTATCTTTACACAATTCTTTTACTCTCTGTGTGGGGTTTACATAACAATCTATATTAAATGTAGAATTTCGTGTGCATTATTAGTAATTGTTATGATTTATGGGATGTTTATTTTATCATGGAAAAAATCTAGAAGTGTTCCTTTTATTATTGACCTAGAAATTATGGCCCCATATAATTATTCTACATTAATTTTAACTATATTTTATTAATATGTATAACGGATTTTTGTACGTTTTAGAATAATTCAAAATAGTTTAATTGTAAACTGTTATTTCAGAAATATAAAACAAAACAGCATATTAATTGTGTGGGTCTGTCATTTTAGTAAAGATGTTTTATATTTAAGGGTAATAAAATCATGTTGCCAACTAGATGTAGAATCTGGAAATTGGACATGTGTAAATCTCCCAATAATAGACCTGTTATATTAAAGTATGATGATTAGAAGAAATAATTCTCTTTTTGATATTTTTCAGTTTCATCTTTATATATTTTAAAAAGTAATTTTATTTATAAATTAAATCTGCAATTTTGAGGGTTTTTTTTTTTTTTTATAATGTAATTTTTTCAATCTTTAAGTCGATACTTATTACAACTACAGTCGGACCTCTATTTAACGAACCTCTATTTTGCGAACTTTTTCTTGGAACCAAGAACATTTTGCGAATTTCTTCATAAAATAACCTCCAAATAGCGAAGTGCATTCTCTATTTAACAAACTTTTTCTTGTGATCCAATATTTTTTTTCTCCTATTTCTCAAAATATTTCTGAACATTTTAAACTTATTCTTTCTTTTAACACATTTTACGGTGATCAATGACCTTGAAGCTGGAAAATATCAAAGCGAAAGTGCTTGAGCATCAAAGAAAAAAATTTAATTCTTCGTGAGGGGGATAAAGGCGTGATAAAAAAGGATTTTGCCTTAAAATTTGGTATTCCTCCAAATAGCTTATCAACCATAATAAAAAAAATCGTGTTAAGATACAAAATTATGATTCATCGAATTCTTGTTCAAAACGTTTAAAAGCATGTCTATGAAGATGTGGATGAGGCAGTTTTGAAGTGGACAGTGTGAAAAATAAAAACATTACAGCGATGAAGACGAAGATGGAAATGATCATGATGCAGAAATCAACAAACCTTCGTATGATGAAATGCTAAAATTCATTAATTTTAATATAAAATTATTTTTTAATTGAAAACACAGTGTATTCCCGGACAATGTTTTGTTTTATTCTTGTTTTCCTCGCAGATTTCTTTTTGATGGGTAAAATATATAAAACAAATAGATAT
>BGPR01000018.1:714205-812942 GCA_013235015.1 Araneus ventricosus | reverse complement strand
CTGTTTTGTGTAGTTTAAAGTATTTTAAAAGGTGAATCTCTATTTAACGAATTTTCCATATAACGAACTTTTTTTCGGGATTTAGCGACTTCATTAAATAGAGGTCCCACTGTATAAGTTTGAATGCTTACTTCTAGTGTGTTGACAATAAGTGTACTATTGTGCATATATAGTTTTAAATATTTCCTTGTGATTGTAATGAATCCATTAACAAGAATCCCTTTTATTTGAATAAATTCTGTAAATTGGAGAGGAATAAATATTCAAAATTATATTTCTTTTTAAAATTAATGTAAGAGACTCAAATTTTTTATTTCAATATCCAAGGATTAATTTCACTTTCAAACTGGCATCTCAATACTTCCCATATGTACAAGGATTTTTCTGTAGACTTCGACTGTAATTTAATATCCAACATTATGAAAAATGGCATTGTACATTATACCTATTTGAAAGGCATTATTGTTTGATTTTTGTTGTTAAGTTCCTTGACTGTGTAAATTTTCCAAAAATGTTATCTTTTTTACCCCAAAGAGTAATCATTTGAGGGTTGAAATCTAGAAGTTAGTACACACTCTTAAAACGCTGCCAAATCGCCAAAGCAAGACGGTGACCTCTGCATATCATTGGAGCCAAGTCGCCAAAGCTATATGCAGGTATTACCTCTATTAGCTTTGGCGACTTGGCGCCATTTTAAGAGTGTGTACCAACTTCTAGATTTCAACCCATTTGAGAAGCACCAATGACATATTTCAGTCTATTATAATTTTTTGTTTGTTCTACCAAAGATTACTGTGATCCATGAACAAGAGAGTTTAATCTGCTTTCTCCAGGCTATTGTATTTCTTTGATTGCCTTCTGTTAAATAGTAAACATATTTTCATTGAAGTATATTGTGTCATAGGGAAAGGGGAGGGAGAGTACTTACTTCAAAGATGCAATGTTTTTCTGAACTATCCATAGAATCTTAGCTTGAATGTATCATAAAAAAATTTGAATAAAACATGTTTTGTAAATTTTTTTTGATAAAACTGTAGTCTACAGTATTGTCTTGTTTCCCCCATTTTTTCTTGGTGCAACTTTGAGTGGTGTCGCCAGCTTTTGTTTTAGGTATGCAGAGGTCTTGTTTATTGATCTCTTGGTCACGCGATGCCCGTGGCATCTCAAAAAGGAGAGATTGTTCACGCGATGCCTGCGGCATCTGAAGTGGGTACCAGGCAAATATTTTTTTTACTTAAACATCAGCAGCTTTGCTTTCAGCAAAGCGAGAACCTAGTAGCTTCGCTTGTTCATTGAAGTTAGGAATCTACGTTTTTTAAAATTCCAAAATGAGTTCTCATCTCAAAACATTCCTTCCTCAAAAAGTCAACAGGAGCAAAGACTCTGAAGCCATGGATATCAAATGGAAGACTTGAAAAACATTGCAAGAAAAAAACAAGTTTCTTCCTCAAAATGTCAACATAAGTGTGGAGTCCACTAGTCTATAAAAATCCGTTGGGAAATGATCATAATTTTCAAAATTCGACCAATAAAATCGAAGAAAGCAAAGAGAAGACCAATTAAAACAAGGCATAAGAAGCGGCAATGTGCAAGAGACCAATAAAAAGATCACTGCGCACCCAAAGCAAATCAGCATCACAGTAGAGGAGTGCATCTTGTGGCGATTAACAGTTGGTGAAACCAAGTGGCAGGAAGCAAAACCGCACCGTACACTACAGTTTAACCTTTTTTTTTTTCATAGAAGTTAATGCATTATTTTTATTTTGAATCATAAATGCATTTAGAGCTTTTGTTGTTATCCACTTTAGACGGGGGTATAGTAGAGCCGGAATGCTGTTCCGGCACTGTTTTTTTCCCACTGAAATAAACAAGAAAAAATTGTGAAACTTGTTTGTTTTGCAATTGAATTTAGATTTAAGTATTTCATTTTTAAAAAATTGGATTACAAAATTGGTGTTCCTAATGCTGAACTAATAAAATAACTTTTTTTTTTATAATCAGTCAGTTAATAATATAACTTATCAAAATGTTTTCACTAATCATTATAACTGAAAAATAAGACCTCAGTTGCTGTGAAATACAAAAATTTTTATAAGACATTTCTCTTTTATAAAATGCTGTTTATTTTCGAAAATCTGTCTTTATCTACTGTATTTGTTGATCACAAAGTGTTTTAAATAATTGTTTATATTTTTAATTATTGATTAATGAGTTCAATGATATATATTCTTTAAAATTCCTTAATTCATATTTATTAGTCAAAGCTGCATTTTTAGAAACAAGACTTCATCAAAAAGATGCAATAAAAAGTGTTCTCAGGTTTGAGAATTATGAAAAGCAATATAAAATAACTAGTAAAGCCCTGGAGAAAATATTTGAAGTATGTTATGAGAGAAAATTTGAAAATGCTGTGATATTTTGGTGTGAAATATTCAGTCATGTTGTTAATTATTAGACTGTAAAATATATAACTAATACCTTTCTTATTAATTTTTCTTTAATTTTATCACTTCTTTTAATATGAATTTTTCATTATCAGTTTTATATTATTTTCTATCTTTGAGTTAATTTCTTTCAAATTATTTCCTCATTCAAAATTTTAAAATTAAGTAGTTTTTAGAATTTTTATAAATTATCTACATATATAGCCAAGGACAACTCAAGTTGACAATTGACAATGCATAGAAAACTGTGAATGGGTGATACCATGTATATTTTTATACCTCTGTTCAACTCTGCTCTGTTTAAAGAATATAGTTTTATTATGCATAATAATTGTATGTAAAACTAGAATCTGATGATATTTGTCAATTCTTTTAAGTGCATTAAGATATTTTGGACAGTTAAACTAGGAATAATTGTACATCACATATTATGAACTAGCTTAATCCTTGACTTATAAAAGATATTAAAGGATTACACATCGCTTAAATCTGTGAAAACTTTGATTGAGAAGAATTAAATGTCTTTATTTACTTATCAGTTACTCTTTGATTTTACATTGGTGTTTGTCTTTGGTATATAAAATATGTTAAAGTATTACATATAATTTAAACTTGTCAAAGATTTGGTTCTGAAGAATTAATTGTCTTTGTTTATTTATACTTCACATTTTTTCTCCTTATCCAAATTTTTATGGAAATCACAGAAGTTGGAGCTAGATAATAATGTGTCAAATTCTGATTTCTTTGAATTATGCACGTTTTGCTAAGCTTTTTATAAATAGTCAGCTTTTTGGTTTCTGAAAGCACCTAGGGTCTGAGATTGTTTTAGCTGATATAAAAACAATTATGTTCAAAACACTTGTCTAAAACAAGTTTTCATACTGATTATTGAAATTGTGATTATTACCGTACTTTCATTCAATATCGAATTAAGTGTAGCTCTGCCACTTACTATTTTAGAAGTATTTGGAATATAAGATTAGTAGATTCTTTAATTGAAAACTATCTTGTGTGTTTAAAGTATATTTAATTTTATAAATGATTTTTTTGGTAGGAAAATTATTCATATTTACTGAAGTACTTTCTTCATATTTCACTAGGTTGTTCAAGCTGGTAAAATTATTGTGGAAAACTCGGACTATATACCTGGCTCTGATTTACCTTCAAATGAAACAGTAGCTGCAGGTAATGCAAGTTGAATGGCCTTGACAGCAGGCCTGAATTTTGTCATATATGATATAAAATTGTCCATTCTTGTCATCTAGATTAGAAAGAGTGTTCTCTCACTTTCTAAGTTGAGCTTTTTGACAGAGCAAACAGTTTAGTAATATCAGATGTTCTTTAACTTGTTAATGCTCCAATTAATATAAAGTGTAGACTTCAATAAACTTCTATTAAATTATGTGTAAAACACCAAGATTAAGATAACTCTGAAGTAAAATTCTGCAAAAAAATTTTCTAGGGGGGACACGTATCATTTTATTTATAGAAAAATTATCGGATATCATCTAAAATATTATAGGAAATCATTTTAAAAACTTTATTATACATATGTATTAAAAGTTTTTTTTAAAAAATATAGTGAAATATCTAAAAATCTACTTTCTAATTCTCCTTGCATTATTTCAACAATAAACGGGGGGAAATGAAGACACTTTGACTTCAAAATCTGGCTAACTGATTGGTATGTGCCTGTTGAAAATTGTTTAGGTGTTTGGGAATACGCATTTGACTTGTCAAGCAAAGCAAAAAAGAAGCAGTGGAATCCCTTTAGCTTAGCCACAGAAGTGAAATGTTACTCTCCTATAAATAGGACTGGGCTTTCATGGGAGAGGAAACTGAATCCCAGGAAGGCTGACTACCTGAACTCGCATTTATGGTTGCAATAACCTTTTGTACATTAATCAAAACTACATTAGTTGCAGCTGCATTTATCATATACTTGTTTAAAGCTGTTTGCATATATTAGTAATTTAAAAATGCCACAGTATTATCAATAGGCAAGGGGAGGCAAATGACTAATAAACTGCAAATGCTTCATTAAAACATGAAACATAAGTTCACTGGAATTGGAAACCTCATTAATTTAAACAACACTACACACTCCAATTCCAATATGTGTTTATTCAACAACATTTCCAATCGCCTAATGTGCATATTTCATGTGCTTAACCATACCCAGAAGTCCAGTTTTATGTTTAGTTATAGATAATTAAGCATAAATAATTCCACCTATGGGCACGGATTAAAACTTGAATCATTTCTCATATTTTTTCATATAACCCCTTAATTTTAATGAACAGTGCAGAATAATAGTTTTTGACACAGCCTTTTGGGGAAATCCATTGCACTATTATGCGTTATGAAGTTCTCAACATGGCACTGAGCTATGTAAAAATATTCAGTTTTAAATTAGTATTATCTAATCTTAATTTACAGAATAAATATTTTTAATTGAACAGGCAATAGGAAAAAAGGATAACATTTCAGTCACATATTTTTAGAATCTTGCCCTTTTTCCAATCACCCATTTAATTAAGAATCACAAAACTTGTCCATTATTAGACCATTACAGGTTCCTGTCCTTTATTGTATTTTTTTTTTCCCCCCATAAAAATACAGGGTGTCTGCGAATTGCAAGACACATTGAAAAAAATAATTTAAAAAACCTAATGTTACAACTGCGTTTTTTTTTTTTTTATGAGAGCGCATTTCAGTTTTTTTTCCAGGAAGGTTACGGGCCATTACGGTGGTCTAGGTGGCCGTAAATTATTGAAAATCTCCCATTTTTGAGAGCCATTGTCTGCGAAAATATTAAAACTGGAAGAAAAATAAAAGCATGTATTTGTAGGGAATTTTACGCTCTTTAATTTGTTAATTCACATGTAACAGAAAACTGAATATTTTTTGAGATATTCAAGGAAACTAGAAAACGCATATTGGCTTCTGCCTATCGGTAGCCATTGCATATGGAATTCTCTCGCTGTAGCAAATTTACAACCCTGTAATGCCATGTTACCCATCTGAAAAAAAAACTTTATTTGCTCACTCATTTATAAAAAAAAAAAAAGTTAGATCTTTAACTTCAATCAATGCAGTTAAAGGTTTAAAATGTATTCAGTGAAAACTGAAAAAAATAAATAAATAAGGTCACAATATAGTATGACTCCTCCTTTTGAAACTTAGTAAACATCTCGATTTACTGTGGAATATATGCATAGAAGATCTTGGTTAAGGGCTTTTGGAACATAATTATAAAGTTTGCTGCTTTTGAAATAAAATAAAAATTCATAACATATAGCTAGTAAAATTGCCAAGGATTAAAATTACCAATATGTTAATTAAAATATAAAAAGCTGCATAATAAATATACATAGTTCATTATTTATGTAGAATGGGGGGGGGGTTAAAGAATCGGTGGTGTTCTAGGGGTATTAATACTGAATGAATAGGCTTAATGTTAAAACAACACAATTTATTGAAAAAACACTAATTATATTTACAGTAAACTCTCGATTATCCGGCATTCAAGTATCCGGAAAGCTCAACTAACTGGAAAAATTAGAAAATGAGTTTTTCTAAAAAATTTACATCTGCGCGCCAAAATTTAGCACGCGCGTGAGCGCGCGCCGTTCCATTCACGCGGACAATTTATTTCTAGAATGCAACGTCCGTTCCCGCACGGAGGAGCGTAGAAGGAAAAAACAAACAAACAATATACAGTACTGCGATTTACACAGACTTGTTTTATGGGGCGGGTGGGTTCAATAGCAAATGTGAGAACCAAAAAAATAATAATAATAAAAGGTCCTCACCTTTCGCCGAAAAACAAGACCTAAAAACAAAATCGACAAAAAAAAAGCAAAGAGACAGAATCGGTAAAAAAAAAAGCTCATGGGGGGTACTCCAGATTGGTAAGTCTCTTTCTTTTCCTTTATTTATTTACTTTCCAAATACCGGCAGATGTTGATTCCGATTACGTAATATCAAGAGCAGGAGAATTGGAGGTGCGCGTATTGCGCAATAACCCTTGCGATCTTCTAAAAGATAATTAGTTTTGATATTCAATCTGGGATTTGTTTATGATCAATTAAAAGAGTTTTATTATGCTTGCTGAGTAGAATATTTTTCAGTTTCGTCGGGTATTTTTTTACGTTTATATTCTTACAATCTATATATTTACGGTAAAAATTCGGCTACAGATCATATATATTTTTTTTAAATCATCAACGTTAAATTAAAATCTTCATATGTTTTGTAAATACAATGTTATGGAAGATACAGAAGTATTATATTTAATGCACATTTCAAAATGACAAAAACAAATCATTTGGCCGAAAAAAATCTTTAATAAAAAGGCAACAATTTACCCCCCCCCCCCCCATTTTTCCCGTCGCACTCAACTATCCGGACTTTTCAGGTATCCGGAAATCGGAGTTTTCCGAGCATGCCGGTTAGTTAAGCTTTTACTGTACAAAAGAAATATTTATAGTTTAAAGAAAAGAATTTCAGAGGGAATCGATTTATTCTTTAATATTAGCAATTGCTTATAAAACTAAAACTAAAGATATTAGTGAAAGAAAGTTAAGAGTCGTTAGGCTTAAGAAAAGGTTTTACAGTTACATAGCATAGCCACACCAGTCTTCAGATTTTTGCTCCCAGGCAACAAAAACAGGTCTTGTACTCTTGACGGTGCAGGAAGAATTGAGGATCCCAAAGCGAACAGGAATCCGCTTTGCTCAGCGCTTTCTGCGATTGTCCTTTAATAATGCTTCGCCTGTTTCATGCTGCCATCTATGTGTGTTACTTTAAATTAAATTTGCAGAGGAGACATAATGAATTCTCCTCTACATTTATTGCCCGGGATATGTCAATAAAATTGAAAAAAATGGAAGAAGTATGTTTCAACTATTTTAAACATGCAGAAACTTATTCTGCTAGTAGTTGACAGATTAAGTTTGTTAATTAACATCATTAAGGGGGGAGGGCAGAGTATCAAAAGAAATCTAATATTTAGTCAATTCTTGCTCATGTAATATATATCAGATGCCCATACCAGTTTAGTTTTGGAATCCATTGAGCATCATGCTGGGAGAAAAAGGCAAGACAATGGGCAATTGGATGTTAGATTACATTATTATAATTATTTGTATGCATGTTATTATATCCTGATGATTTAATAGCTATTGCAAATCTTTTGAACTAAAACTTAGTGATGTGGTGTGGAAACTGACCATGGTTCGGAATTATTAGGTCTGTCTCAACACAGCCCTCGTGTTGCTTCAAAACAAGACATTTGTATAACTAACTACAGAGCTAAAAAAAATTTTTTTTTTTTAATGCTGAGATATATTTCCTAATTTGTTGACATTTTTTCTCTTTTTATGCTTATTTCTTAGTGCTTACTTCTTAATGCTTTATGCTTACTTCAATTAACAATGGTTTAATTCAACGAGTGTTTGGCACAGTATGGCCACGTCTGGCCCTTGTGCCATAAAACTTAACTAACAATGGTTTAAGTATTCAACATTTTTTCAAGAATGCCATATCATTTTATCGTAATTAGTCAGTGAAAAATAAACCTTTATTTATTGTATTGATTCTTATTTCCAAGTTGATACATTATAACCAATTTTGATTCATATGCCATTAAACTCAAATTAATTAAAACAAATGTTTCTTTAAATTTTAATGTGTTTTGCATTCTTTCATGTAGTATATTTATAGCATAAAAATTTTCCATTTTTTTTATTTCAGCCCTTGGACAAATAGTGGATAACACAGCAATGTTTGGAGATTTTCAATTAAAGCTGCCAGATATAACTGATAGGATAATGAAAAATCACCCTGAATGGCTGGTACTCATCAAATGGGCTATTGGATTTTCTAATTCAACTGGAATTTTCGATCCGAAAACCACCGAGATGATTGATTTGGTTTGTTCTAATTTTTAAATATTCATTAAATTATTCATTCTCCGTTTACATTCAAAAAATTTCAGAGGAGCCATAGGCTTTTTTTTTTAAATGATATATTTTTTTAAATCAAGCATTTTAGATGTTAAAAACAAGTTTTTACATTGCATCTGTAATAGTTGTTTTTGCGATATTGTTTTTCATTTATCGAAATCTTAGATCTCAGTTTCAAGTCTTGTCTCCATCAAAGACCTTTTGTTGTTCATGTCCAACTGGGATTTATTCATTTTTGTTTTAATTTTCAAATAAACTAAATATATTAAGTCAAAATTTAGCTTTTGCATGTACTATTGATATTTTAGTATTTAAATGAATCGTAACATAAAGTGTTAATCCTTTACAGAAGAGAGACATCCCTTCAAAAATTCACCCTTATCTGCAGAATTCATGAAAGAAGACATGAGTGCTATTGAAATTGCCATTTGTGATTTGCAAGTAGTATCCAGATGCCTTGCAATAGATCAGTGAAAGTTGCATTAAATGGCGTTTTGACCCTATGTGTATTACCAATTTGCTTAGATTTTGTAATCCTCTGACAGACCTGTATATATTGAGCTTTAGTTAAATTGAAAACTGTAGTTTAATGTTACTTTTCACTGAAAACTTATTTGAGCAAAAACCTATTAAAATGTCGCCACATTGCTACCTCTGACATAAAATAATGAAAAACTAGCTGCATGGCCCGGCGTTGCACGGGCAATCTTGAATAATGGGATATTCCCGGGCGGAGAGAAGTGAGATCACGTGAGGCCTTGGGATCCATATTTTCATATGCCTGGCTCCATTTTTTTTTCAACAAATATTGTCACTTACTTTCCCCAACAAATGTAAATATTCTTTCAAATCTAGTCTTTTTATTACAAATTTTCATATACCCGCCTCCGGTTGATTTTTTTACACATATTGTCGCTAACGTAAACGTTGCGTTTCCTCCAAAATGTAAAAAATCCTTTGAATCCTATATTGTTTAATTAAAATTTTTAAATCCAACCTTTTAATTACCTTATAGTTAATAACCCAGCATTTCTCGGAATCCACATTTTGTCACATGCTCGCCTCTGTTTTCTTCCTTACAAATATTGTCACTAAGCTTCCCCAACAAACGTAAATCTGTTTTGATTCCTCTCTTGTTGGATTAAAACTTTCAGTTCTAGCCTTTTTACTACCGTAAAGCAGTTTGGTTTGAATGAAAATGCGAGAATTCTTATGCTTATAAATTAAAACAGATTAGCATGGTATTCGTTTTGCAAAAGAAAAAATAAAACGAAAAATAATGAAAAAAAAAATGGATAAAAATGAATAAATATTTTCCCCCAACAAACGTAAATGTTGCGAAACACTGTACGACAAAAGAAAAATGCAGGAAAACGATTTTTTTTTTTTCAATTGTTAATAAATCCAAACACAGAAGATCGCTCAGAAGGAAATAACTTCCGTTAAATAAATAAAAAAATGCAATGCCGGATGCGAAAACTAATAATAGGGGGGAAAAAAAGAATCCGTCTTGAATGAATTCACCATTCTGCCAATAGATGGCAGCACGTCAATTCGTTCATTTTGACGTTTTTAATTAATATCTTTTTTACTAATTGTAATTTCGGAATTTAAATGGCCAAAATGGATTCCTTGGATTATTCCCCATCTTTTGGTACTTTCCGCGTGCTTCTCCGTTCAGCGGTTCGTGAGAAGATAGCCGGACATACATACATACATACATTTGTTTGCCTTCGAATTTTAATAGGATAGATATTGATATGAAATAATGAAATCTGATTTTAAATCCTGCTTCTACACATTTTAACACTGTAACAAGATGTATATATATGTAGCTTTTCCCTCTTGTTTGATTTGGAATTACAACTTGTGTATTTGTATTTTTGGTACCGTACTATCCTTTTTCATAATATTATATTATTTTGCCTTAATATTAATCTTTTTTTCATTTGTATTCTTTCACCTTTTTTTATTTTGTTATAATTAGGAGAGATAAATTTCCTGATTCCTTTGAAAGAATTTAATCATTTTTCAAGAATTGATTAAATCTCAATTTGTTTGAAAACTCATGGAAACTTCAGAAAATCCATGGCTGACCCAAATCAACAGACTCAAACGAATGTTTCTTTTGATGTTACATTTCTTTTTTGCTAAATGAAATAATTTTTCAGTTGTGCCAAGAAATGAATCTTATTGAAAGGAGAGAGAACTTTATTAATCCATATCGTAAATATGAAGAACAGGTGAGCTTCTTATTGTCCTTTCTCCTTTGTAATTAATTTTCATGGTATCAAAATACAAAACTTATTTAACATTTTTTTTCATGTTCTGTTTCATTTGCTGAAATGATCTGTGCTATATGTATTGAACCTTTTACTGTTTCAAAATTAATAGATATTGCTATTAATTGAAAATTCAAGTAAATGTAATCCTTCTCTGCATGACTTATTGTTTTTTAATCAAAGATATGTTACTTTTTATGATTGAGGGTAAGGAATGCAAGAAAGAATTTTTTTTAATTAAAATTAATCAAAAACCTTTATTATTTAATTAAAAATTTTGACCATAAAACTTCTGTCTTTGAAGTCAAAAGCATAGGAAGTATATAATTTTTATTTAATTATGAAATTATTCAACATTAATTGAAAGAAGTTCAAAAATGAATAAAAATATGAATCGTTAATCTTGCTATGCAACGTTTACTTCTTTAGCTCTTGGTGGATTATGTGCTAATGTGAAGAAACTATTTAGTGCAATAAATTCTCTTGGGAACAAATGTGATGAGAAATTTATCTGAAGTTGAATATATTAGCTAGACTTATGATGAAACTGAATTCATAGTAGACAGTAAAAATTTGTTATTAGACTGTGTTTGGAAGTTCTAGAAATTTTATTTTACATTTGACTAAACATAATTTCCTAATCTTAGGTTTATTGCTTCTAAATTACAAGTAATTTTGGAAAATTTAATATTTTCTAAATTTTTGAAACGTTCATTACTCATTAGCTTAACTAATAAGTGAGCAAACAAACTTAATAAATGTCTAAATTAATTGAGTTGTGGTGTCATGGCCCAGTGTGACCCGGATTTAATCAAGGATCAACAGACTTAAAGAAGTCACATAATTTCAGCATTTTAAATTTAATGAAAATCTTGATTAAATTTCTTTTTTACAAACTTATGTACATTTGGTATATGCATATTGCAAGAACAAAGATAAACCAAGTCCCGGATATAAATCGCGAGAGTCAATAAACAGTTCATAACTTGATTACGTCGAAGTTACTAATGGTGAGAATACTCTGAGGTTCAACTCTATCGTGAAAGTTCGGTGAATTATGAGAGTTCAGCAGTCTGTGGTAACTCAGGGCGAGTTATGGAAAACACAGAGGGTCGGTATAAAATATCGAGGTTGACAAACGCTTGATAATATAGAACAGTCCACCACAGGGGCACTTTCTAGTTGAGATGCTTCAACTAACAGATACTCAGGATAAATTTGACAAATACCGAAGGTCAGTATAAGATATCGAGGTTGAATGAACGCTCAATAAAATGCAAACAGTCCACCACAGGGACTCTTTCTAGCCGAGATGCTTTCGGTTAAAACGCCCGTTCGTCGTCTCAGTTTCGATTTTGGATCTTCAAATCAACACAACGGAGATTGCTCTCCGCCTGTTTACTTTTCATCTCCTCATCTCTTTTCTTTTCCCTCCTTTTTTAAACACCTTACCTTCAAAGGCAGGGGAGTGGTTGATGAATTACCTCTTGGTGATTCGTCCTCAAGCTGGACAAATCACCCAACTGCAGTCGTGTGCCTTCCTCCATGGTGTTGATTGGATGTGGTTAATCTGAACCAGAGGTCTTTGTTGGCTTACACTCGGGTGGTCTGCCAAAAGAAACTTCACTCCGCTGGACCCCTGTAGGCTTGCGTAAGGTTGGCAGCTTTATCACCCACTTACGCTCCTCTTGTGTCATTCTCTCGGGGACTTCGGCTGGCGTGGCCGGGCTGGCTGTCATAGAAAAAAGGGGAGACATCACTGAGTATATGGGGTTGAATTTAAATTTCCGATACCATCCAGTATTTCATATATATATATATATATATCTTAAGTATCGGGAACTGTGTGCAACTTTAGGACAGAATTAGCTGGCAGTGATTGGCAAATACACAAGAAAGACGTTACTGAATAGTTTACAGTTTTGTAAATTTATTGAATTTATTTCTGAAATGATAATAAAGGCAGAACAATATAGAAAAGAGTAGTTACACTGTAAAATTTTATGGCAAGTAAAACATTTTGTACATTAAGAATTTTTTAACCATTAAGAATTTTAGGTGAATTGGATGAAGAAGATTGTGAGATCAAATTCGCAAATTCAGAGGTAAATTTATAAATAACAGGTTATAGGAACTATTTTCTGAAAGTAACACAGTCATTGAAAAGTGTTTAGCTGCAATTAACCATCAAAATGAATTTTAAATTGTCATCATTATACTCGCATTAGTACACTGTTTTTTGTGTTGATAATAGCAGAACCTGTCCCTTTGAAGAAAAGGGGTTTTTTTCATAAGGGTTCATCTTTAAAAGTATATATATGTTTAAAAGATTTGCTAGTTTTTAAAAAATACATTAGTTTTCTTATTTTTTTCCATTATGAACAGACCTTACCACCTGCTCTGCATTTTCTATGTATTTTGTATTGAGTTCCATAACCTTAGCAGGGTTCGTATGCTCCTTGAAAACTCCTTGAATACGATTTTTATTTTCAGGTACTATGGAAACTCCTTGAATTTGGGTTTTACTCCTTTATTTTCAATTTTTAACATTTCTTTTATTAAATATGTACTACGTTTTACCGATAAAAAGGATTCTAAATCACCGCCGTATCAATTACCCAGTATTTTGCGTTGCTCTTTCCACGATTTGATGTTCATCTCCTAGCAGTATCCAAAAATTAATAATAGGTTTTAAGTTCCAATCAGTAATAACCAAAGCAATAGAATGGTGCAAATTGAGAATGTTATTTCTCTTGGATTATTTCGAAACATTAACTGTATTTCTTTAAATTGTAATGTTTGGTTTGTTGTAAAGGACACATATTGTGATGGTGGAATTAATAGACACTATTAATCAATTTTAGCTGAATTAGTTTTAATCAAGAAATTTTGTTAATTTTATCTTCTTCATATACTATTTTATAAGTAATGAAAATGCCTAAAAACAGTTTCTAAATCAATGTCTCTCTTTGCACCTCTATATTTTAAATAATGGATCATGTGCACTACATAAGGTGCACAGTGAGGCATGGAAATTATTTAAGAATTTAAATTCTAAAAAAATGAATGGAAATAGTTTTTTATTTCAAAAATGGTAAGTCATGGTATGTAATGAACTATTTGAACTTTTGGGGTAGTTGTATAATTTTATAAAAAAATTGAGTGTCTAAGCGGCACCACTCTATTTTCATATAAATAGATTTAACATTGCGTTCTTGGATAAATCAGCTTAGTAAAAACTTATAAAAGAAATAAATATAACCACATTTATTTGAGTTATTAGCAATGTTTTAAATACTCTTAATATAATTTTTGTGTACTTTTAAAAGGAAACCATTTTTCATGCATAAATATTGACTTCTTGAAAATTTTGAAAATACTCCTTGAATTCTCCTTAATTTTTAATTTAAAAAATCAGTAAGAACCCTGCTTAGACTTAATATGATGTAAACTATGAACTAAAAATTATGTAATTTCCATTGATTTCACAAATGTTACAATATTTAAATACTGCAGTTACAAACTTCTGTGATCGGGAGAGGGATAGTGCCCCGAGAAGAACTTGAATCATGCACCAACAGTCAGAAACATATCATTGTCACTGCTATTGTGCAGGCAACATAGGAAATGAATGCATGTAAATGAACAAAATGCATTTTATTATTAACATTAGTGCTATACAATACATCATACATTGAAGGTACTTATCCCTCTGGTGTCTTGCGAAAGTTTGGAGGGGGTGGGGCTGCCAACTCAGTTGTCTTCCTTGTCATCTGACCGCAGTTCAAAATTATGAGGTCAATCCCAAAATGGCCATCGTGGTGCTTCAAAACGGGATGTTAATATAACTAAACTAAACGTACTTGTAGAACATTAATACAAGTACCTTCTGTAAATACTGTATAATCGTGAAATCACAATAGTCAAACTTGTGCCCTTGAGCTGTAATAGCTAATATTTACATCATCCGACCATGGTATCATGAGCATTATGACAATTTCTGGTGTATCTTGGATGGCTACTACTGTAGCTACGGAAATGTATGCAACAACATTTTGAGTACTGTCCACAGTGATAATTCTAGTAATTGTACCACCCTGTGTATTGGATTGCCCAGGTTTCTCCAGCATTATCCAAATATCACATTTTATGCCAATTATCACACGCATGTTGACAGACATCATGATGGAAATAGGTTAGGGCTCCATTGCACTTGAACTATATTTTCTAGCCCTTCAGTGGCTGGATTTGCTCATCCAGAAGTTCTGACAAAACTTACTCTAGTAATATTGAACAACTCCTTCCATTCTGACATTCAAAAATGAGGTATGAACCCAGTGTATATAAATGTTCAGTTCATTGGTTTCATTATTTTCTTAAGCATAACTTATATATTTTAGACTTAATATAGAAATTTCATATGTAAGAAACTCCTGAATATTATCATTGAAGAAAGTTTTTATCCCCTTTAAGATAGAATCTTACTTTAAACTGAGTATAACATTTTAGTCAGGTTCAAAGGTGTTCAGCTTTTTATATTCTTCTCTTTATTGTATGATAAGGAGATGAACTTAATTAAAATTATTAAAAATGGTGACATTTCTTATTACGCAGTGTTGAAAAGATCAGAAATATTTCCAGCAGTTGAGAGACTGTTTCATGTCAATGTCTACTCTTCTTTCTTTTAATGAGTGCATGTAATTATTTATTACATGTATGCACCAAAATGACATGATTGAAAAAGAAAACTTGTTGCTGTAATATGCAGTTAAGTTTGTCTTATTGTAATTGATTCCTTGTTACTAAAATATGCATAACTTTAATATTTATCAATAATTAAAAGACTTTCTTAAGTATTTGATTTTTATATTTATTTTTCAGCATAGTCCAAAATTATTGTATTAAATTTTTAATTTCCTGTGATTTATATGCTTATTTTAATATCCTAAAGCAAAGACAATCTAATTTGTTTCTGTACTTATTTTAAGGTACCTAAACAAAGCAGCAGTTTTCAACCAAAGCCAAAGAAGGTAAATATCAAGAAAGGGCCAAGAATGTCTAAACCAAGGCATATGGAATTATAAATTAAAACAAAAGATGAGAATATTTTTTATATGTGCCAATTTTGAGGACATGAAAAGCACATGTGGGACTATCATTAAAGACATTGTGTATCACTGGTTTTCCTGACATTTAGCTTAGGAAACATACATCTTTCATTAAAAAAGTGTGCATCTATTGTATAAAGCTTCATTCAGATCTACAGTCATGGCTGACCTTTACTTGATTCATTCAAGCATTATAAAGGAAATATATGACTGCAACCATTTTCTACTAATGAGATACTTAAGAATCATACATCTGATTTATGGAATGAACTAAATTTTTCATATTCTTGAATTTTCTGTTTTGTGGACAGTCCCTCTTTTCTACTATAAATTCCCCATAATAAAAAATTCCCATTTAAGAGGGGGGTACCTCAAATATGTCGATGAGAGCCTGCTATATAAATAAGCAGAGTCTCGCTTCCCGGTGGGATACATTAATGATGTGGGGTCGTGTTACCTTTGTCTGAGGAGTTGTCGCATTTGCTGCCTGTAATGGAGGCTATAATATGGGGACCACAGTGCCTGAATTAATTTTTGTGGCAGCTGGATCATTCATGTTTTTTCCTTATGCCTAGGATGGGCAGAGTAACTCCTTTGTGGTTCCCTACTACAGTAGAACCCCGGGAATCCGAACTAATTGGGCTGACCTCTGTTCGGATTCCGGGGAATTCGCATTATCCGGGAAAATCGGTAAAATACTCTTGATATACCAAATGCAGTAGAGTATTGACTCTGGCTGCTCTGTGAAGGCGTACGGAATGAGCTAGCAGTGATTCATACGGTAACAGTGGCAAACAAGTTGTGGCTAAAAAGAAGATACCCGAGTTTATTTCTACTAATTAAGGAGTTGTATTCATTCTTAGAAACCAATTCGAATACTTCTTTTAAGTTACAAATAAACATTAGTTTTGTTTCTGATTCGTAATTGTTATTTTTCCTTCATTTTTCAGCAAAAATTTTAAAGTGTTCGGATTATCCGGAATTTTGGATTACCGGGGTTCGGATTTCAGGGCTTCTACTGTATAAAGAAAATGTTTAGAACTTTTCTTGCATGTGGTATCCAGTGGGGGAGGGGGCTCCCTGTCGGGGAAAATTTTTGTACCCTGTTCATGCAACTGGCTATTCAGCTAATAGTGAAAATTTTAGCTGGCCATAAAATAGCCATAGATAGCGAAAATTTTATGGGGTCATCATTACACCTTCCCCCATACAGCTGGTTTACTCTCTCCCCCTATCGAGCAGACTCTAATGCCACTCCTGGTGGTATACATGATAAAAAGTGTTGATACAGGAAAGTGGATAAATATCTTTACTGGTTGTGTGTTGCTGCTTGATATTTGAGGCTGTGCCAGAGTTCCTTTAATCACAATAGGTTTTATCAAGATAATGATTTTGAATAAGTTGGTACTTTGGAAGTGAGGTATTTATGTATGTGAGAAATTATTTCTAGTCTTAATGTAATCTTTTAACCTTTTCCAATCGGCGGTACATACGCTGTACCGGGATTTCTTTTTCCTTTTACTTCGGCTCCGGTACAGCTGCTGTACCGAGCAATCAAGTGACATTTCTCCCCCCTTCCTTTCTCCTGGAAGGAGTTCCCGACCCATTCATTGCAGTTGTATTGAGGGATATTTTTCGCCAATGTTTTCAGTTATAAGCGCTTATTCTACATTTTTGGCAATGTTTAGGGACAACAAATTCCAAAACTCTCAAAAATACTGCATTCCATAATTTTATGATGTCCATAAAAAAAATTTTTTTTTTAGTGTTTTTTTCTTAGATATTTTAGAAAGCCACAAAAATATCTCGTGGAAATGGCGATTCAGAATGTAATGAAGAATTTAGACGAAGAAAAATTTGATAATGATTCAGAATGGCGAAAATCAGAAAAAAGTATTTGGAAAGATAATACAATAAACAGAAAAAAGACTCTTTTAAGGGCCAAAAAGTTTTAAAAAGTAGAACACGTTTTTGCATTTTTAAGATTTCAGTTTGATTTAGGGACAAAATTTATTCAAAAATATATATTAATAATTTTTGTGTGAAGATTAAAGATTCAGAAATGTATTTTTCACGGCAAACAAATGTTATAAATTATTTTCATTGGAATATAAGAAATCAGTTAAAAGTTTTGACTTTATTCAGTAGCTTTGAAACATATTCATTTATTAAAACTGTCATTTCCTTCTTTGCAATCTTTCAATATTTTTTTTCAATCATATTTGCTCATATTTGAACTCAAAAGATTTTGAGGATATTTATTTCTTTGTACACTAAACAAGGCTTCAATTTTTGAAGTAAAATATGTAGAAAAAAATTTCGATATATTTTACCTCTCAAATTTTTTCTCCTGTTGCATGTTTCGTTGGATAATTTTGAAAATATGTGGTGATATTATTCATTATGGTAGATAATGGACCTTATGCATGTGACGTCACATCCTCCGACATGTGACCTGCCGGAGGCAGCCATTGGTCATTCTTAAACAGCTGACTCAGAACTGCTTTTATTTCTGAGTCGCTTATAGGCCGATCATTTTGTTTATTCCTCCACAGCTGTTTTTCTATACTCTCGAACCCAAAGGGTGCATAAGGTCCATTGTAAGCTTAATCTCGAGCTTTATAGAGTATACATACTTTGATATCTGTAACTGGTCATATAACTATGTAAGCAAGCACCAAAATTATGAAGAGTTCACGATTGAATCATTGCAATCTCTGAGAAGTGTAGTTATGAGATTACAGAAGCATTTAAGTTCAACTTTGACATATTAACTGTTTTTTTAATATATATAGTCCTAGAAAATATGTTAATAAAAAGGTAGAATTGCCTACTTCTTTTAAATGTTAATTTAATGCAATACATAACTTTCAGTTATGATAAATTTCTTAATATTTAATACTGAATAATTATTTATATAGTTTCTTAAGGAAAAAAGTTGACTAGATTAAGTACTGATTATAAAAAAAATAAATTTTAAAACTATTTAGAAACACGATTGCCTAGTGTATTATTAATCTCTGTATAATGTTTTTGTTATATTTAAACCCTTTTCTTATATATAAGCTCTTTTTTCATGTATGATTATTATTAAACATCCAATTTAGATAAATTTTACTCCCTTAGTACCTGAAGTGCAATACTTTAAACTCGAGTAGAAAATCTATTTTAATTTTAAAATTTACATTAAAAAAGAAATCTTGCAAAATGCGTAATTATTAAATTAAAATATATACTGCAAAGTGGCAAATTCACTCAAATGAAAGTGGGTGGAAGAATTTAGGAAAAAAAAATTATTTAGATATATTTAGCCAAATCTAGAAACCTTTCTAATCATGTGGACGTAGTTAAAAGACAGAGCAAAAAAGATGTCACTTTTGTTGAAGTTTCCAGACCTGAAAGTGTAAAGTTTTACAATAAAAGTATGGAGGGGGGTGCAAATTGTTTTGGAATTTCTCAGAGAAATTAAATAGATTTACTGGACTTAACATTTCAAATAACAGAAGCTCTGTCATTTTCAAATCTGTCAGCAGCCCCTACCAAATCTGGACGTCCATCATTAATAGCCCTGCTGTATCACCTCCAAAGAAAAAGTTAAATCCATCTGTCAGACCTTGCCATGATGTGAAATTTGATGGGATAAACCACTGAAAGTAAGTTCAAAGAAAGAAGTTCAACAATAATGAAAATTGGAAGGCACTTTCAAAACTATATCTTTTTGTGCAAAATGTGAAGCATATATATGTTTTCATGCTGAAAGAAATTGTTTAAAATCATTTCATACAAAATAATTGTAAATTCAACTTAATAGAAAAATTTCTTTATATGCAATTGAAGCCTGGTGTCCCATTATTAGAACATTTTCTAATGAGTTTGCTAATTGACAAAAAATTATGATATTTCATATTTAAGTTACTTATATATGTATAACATATTTAACCACTCACTGATTTTTTATTGTCTTGAGCATAATTCAGGGCCGAAGGGGTTAAGCTTATATTATGTGTGGAACATTCAATATTTCCTGTAAGATGACACTTTAATAAATCACTGGAAACGTATAATCTGTCCTTTCTTTAACCACATCTAACATTTATTCATTATATTTCAAACTTTGACTGTGTAAGGTGAGTGGCATTTGTGATTTAACATTTTTTATTCTTATGGTACATAAAACTACTCCTTTAATCACGCTTATATTTTTGTAATCTGACCGTTTTTCCTCACGGTATTCACAAGAACGTAAAGGATGTGGTTCTGACAATAGGTGGCAGCTGAAGGCAAAAAATTTTTTTATTTGTTTTTTAATTTATTAAAGCCTCTTTCTGGTGTTATTCTACACCAAAACTTATCTAATGATGCGCAAATAAAATTAAAAAGTTAATGGTAAATTGATTTGGGATATAAATGGTTAAAATTTCTCTGCAGTGTCGAGGAAGTGCAGAAAGTTTCTCATTTGCAAGAATAGTTTTGCTGACACCTTAAAATTTTTTCTAATATAATTAGATTCAACAGATGTTTAATGCTCTTTCTTTAATTCTATTAAAATACAGAATATTTTATATCTGACAATGAACAGAAGAATTTTGGACTAATACTGTATATAAGTCGAGAATTTTTGGAACTTTTTCCAAAGCTAAAACTATGGGGGTCGGCTTATATACGGATCAGCTAATCTGGCAAAAAAATGCAAGTATTTTTCGATTAGCCGAGGTGAGTTTTTCCTCAGTAGCAAGAAACTTTGGTCGAATTTCGGCATGTTCCCTAATTGGAGACATTTTTTTCTCCACTCTCGGATCTTGTTTTTCATTTATATTGAATTGCCGCGCAGCCATACTGTTGTCGGAATTTGCGGCAAACGTGATCACCTGCAGCTTAAAAGTTGCTGTACAAAGTGCACACCTGCCAACTCACCCGCTTTTTAACAATTTCTCGTCGATTTCTTTCCGTTTTTCATTTTTTTCGAGAAATTGGGACAAAAAAATAGTAAAAGAGCGGCGAAAAAAAAAAGAAAATCCAACGCTGCCGCGACCACATTCTCAAATTACGAATGCTGATGTCATTCCGCGGATTCTTCATTAGTTCTTTCCCGCGACAACATGTACAGGCATGTTGACTGTCGCCAGGGGGTTTTCGGCGCATGCGCTGCTTTGACTGTTCCGCGCGCTATGGGGGAAAGAGGGAGAATTTGTCTGCCTTATGCCGATCTTGTATCGTGTTAAGCCCCAGACCCACGATCAGATAAACCACAGATTTTGTCTGCGGTGCGCCTTACTTCCCGCCATGGGAACAGGTTAGCTCGATGTCGCTCGGGGTCTTGTAAGGGCATCTGTGGTTTCCCGCATTGAGGCGGTAGGGAGGGTGAGACCCCCTCCCCCCCAGATTTTTCTGAAGTCGGCCAATTGACTAAATGAGTCGGCAAATTCTGAAAAAGTAATCGAACGTATTATTTTATTCTGCGTATCCACAACATTTGCAGAATTATTTATTGAAACGCTAAAAAAAAACAAAGTGAACTTTTATTTACTAAGTTGGTTTTTAAATTCTCTTGCAGACCATTGTTGTCACCGATAGGGAGCCGTTCCGACTCCGAGTTCAGGGGTATGCGTGGCGTGACTATTGTTAACTGACCGGGGTTCGAGCAAACTTTCCCTTCTGTGGTAAAATAAATAAATATAAATTCTCAGAGCAACGAAAGAAATGAGATGCCGCTGTTTTGTAGATCCCGAAATTTTCCGTTACCCATCTGCGCGACAGTGTTCTTCTCTAGACTTTTTAGTGTACTCCCTAATAACAGTGTCATCCCCTGTTTGGTCCCCCGGTCAAGCCCTTGGACACAAGGCCGAAACTGCCGAGTTTTATTACTCTGAATCGGGAACCACGGCAAGTCGATATTGCCGAGAAAATGACGACACACCGAAATCGGTATGTGTTTACAAACGGACGAAGCGACAGACATATATAATTCCAGAAAATGTTTTTTTCGTATTCGGGTACTCGAATGTAGAAAATCATCAAAATCTCGATGTCGAATTTTTTTGGCGTTTATAATTTTTTTTTTTTTACTTCGCATATCAGAAAGTAAAGAGTTTTTAATGCAAATATCCTCATCTATCTTAAGTCTTTATTACTTTTTTCTTTCAGATGAGTTAAAAGAGAAAATATCAATACTACGTTATCTTGGAATTTAAAAAATAACATTAATTCGATAGAAGAATTGAGTAACAATAATCAAAAAATGAAAAGACAGTTTAAATTTTAATGTTTACTGTGGACTTATTTTGCATAATTATTGTTATATTTTTAAGTAAAAGAAAATATTTATGAAAATTTTTCCACGACATACAAAAGGAATAAATAATTATTTAAACTTTTTATAATATTGATTTAAGAAACTTCGAGAGATGCTAACAATTTTTTAATAGCATTCATTTAGTATGTTAGCTTTCATCATATATTTATAAAAAAATATTTTATATAAAAATTTTGTTAATTTGATATACAAGCCATAATGATGCGATTTATTATACAACAGGAGATAAATATTAACTCGGTGTGAAATATATTTTAACCTTTCCTTGCTAAGCTTATATGAATGAATGGATTGCTTTTCTCTCCAACTTTACTATAATTTTTTTTCTATTATCGATTTTTTTATACAGAAAGAAACTTGACTAGCAGTAACATTCAGTGATTGCATTGAAACATCTTCAATCCTGAGAGTGTAAAATTTAACCTCTTAAAATATGCAAATTTGTTGGCTGCTAATAATAATTACATTATTCAAATGCTAAACTGTTTCAGGAATTTTAAGAAATGTCACAATCTTATGCCGCTGACCTCAGCAACAAACTATTGCTTAAAAATAAAGTTTGGGAACTTTTTATATTCCTTTTTCTCTATTAAAAATGTGCATTCCCTAGATTTCAAAAGAAAAGATGGTCATAAAAAAGCTTCTTTAAAAATGAAAGGTTAAATATTTTTGAAGAAATACATATGAGGAGCTTTCTGACGAAAGTGAACATATACGCTTTTTTTCTAAAAAGCGGTTTGTTACAATTTTCTCATCTGAGTACCCAACTGTACGAGGGTGCAGTATCATTCAATTTTGTCTCATAACTTATTTTTTCCCCTTTGTAAAATTACCCAAAATTTTTAATTCTTTAGCAAAACTAAAAATATCCACTTCTAAAACCAACTTTGTAAAATGGATATGTTCACTTTTGATTTAAAAAAAAAAAAATTCTCATATATTTTTAATCTTTCTGTAACATCTTTATTTATTTATTTTTTGTGCGTCGGTGTGTTTAATGCTAGAAAAATATTTTTAGCTCTCATTTTGGGGAGCGTTCTTTCTCTTATGTAAAATGTCAGCATTTCTCTTCCAAAATCTTGATAATTATGCCCAGAAACATTGAAATATACCACATAAGGAAACAAATACACAAAATAATCTCTTTTCCAACCCTGGAAGCTTTTACGAGCAAGGCAGTTTAAGAATCCTGTAATTTCATGGTGTCTTCGGATTGCACCATTCGTGAATAAAAAGGGGTGGAAGTAGACTGACAGATTTATGATCGGGGGAATGCAGTTGTTTTTACATCACAAAACCCCCTAACTTCTTATTGGGCGGGAAACTCGAATGGACATTATCCTGAATAGTAGTAAAGTTAAAGACAATATAAAGAAATCTCAATCCAGAAAGCGGATTGTAGCTGATAAAGTACGGTGCGACTTTTATACACCAAACTTTCTTTACTATAGGTGAATTAAATCATTATTATTACTGTGGAACTTGGTTAATTCAAACATTTTTTATCCGAATTCGTAAGTACAGTCGGACCTCTATTTTGCGAATTTCTCTATTTTGCGAACTTTTTCTTGGAACCAAGAACATTTTGCGAATTTCTTCGTAAAATAACCTCCAAATAGCTAAGTGCATTCTCTATTTAACGAACTTTTTCTTGTGATCCAATATTTTCTTTCTCCCTATTTCTCAAAATATTTCTAAACATTTCAAACTTATTCTTACTTTTATCACATTTTATGGTGATCAATGACCTTGAAGTTGGAAAATGTCAAAGCGAAAGTGCTTGAGCGTCAGAGAAAAAAATTTCATTCTTCATGAGGTGCATAAAGGCGTGGAAAAAAGGATTTTGCTTTAAAATTTGGTATTCCTCCAAACAGCTTCAAACCACAATAAAAAAATCGTGATAAGATACAAAATTAGGATTCATTGAATTCTTGTTCAGAACGTTTAAAAGCACGTGTCTATGAAGATGTGGATGAGGCAGTTTTGAAGTGGACAGTGTGAAAAATAAAAACAATACGGCAATGAATTGCGAAGATGATGAAGATGGAAATGACCATGATGCAGAAATCAACAAACCTTCGCATGATGAAATGCTAGAATTCATTAATTTTAATATAAAATTATTTTTTTTAAATTGGAAATACTGTGTATTCCCGGACAGTGTTTTATTCTTGTTTTCCTTGCAGATTTCTTTTTGATGGGTAAAATATACTAATAGATATTAATTTACAAAATAAAGGTAGGATTAATTACTTTTCTAATAATATTTAGTGTTTATGAATTTAAAATATGTTTTGTGTAGTTTAAAGTAATATAAAAGTTGAATCTCTATTTAACGAATTTTCCATATAACGAACTTTTTTTCGGGATTTAGCGACTTCTTTAAATAGAGGTCCGACTGTAATTCGATCTTTTCTCTATTCTTAAAATTTCTATACGCATAATGCCTAAATATAATCTGTAATTCGAATTTATTTGCTTACTTAAATGTCAAGAATGAAAATTTTAAATTCTTTTATATTTCTAAATTGCTTTCATCCTTACTTTGTATGCTCATCGACCGTGAATAAATAAATTTTTAAAGTTCTTTATTAACTCTAGAATCCAATCAAAACAGCAATTAAATATTTCTCACTTTTTGAATTATTTTAAATTTAAGCTTTAAGTAAGTTTATTAACATTATTTTTAAAAAAATCAATAAATATTATTACTTTGTTAATTAAAATTTCACACTGTTTATTTATTCATTATGTATTCTTTATTAAAGGTGTTAAATTTTAAAAAAAGATTTTTTTTTTTTTTGCCTTTTTTAGTTAAAATTGCCGTTTTCTCATGCTGTATTCACTTTTACACAAAGATTTTCTAAATTAAATTCGAATTAGTCAAGTTGCACTGCTTTTCATTATTTTACATTGCTTTTTGTTGCATTTATTATTTGTTTATTTAACATGATTTGTTTTAATAGATCTAAAAAAATTCTGCAAATTTATGCATATATATTACCAGCGGATGTTTGCGATTTTTCAAGTACTCTGATAAGGAATAAAAGAACCTTTTACCGTTCGAATGCCGTGTGTATAATAGTAATAAACGGAAATTCAAAATGAGTTGAATTTCGAAGCAGTGTTTTTTTTAACATCGAGATTATTGATATAAAGAATAATGATTTGGCCAAATACCTACTCTGTAAAAACATTTCACTTTTGATTCGAAATAAAATAATTCTCAAATTTTAAATGTAAAAAATTAAAGATTAATAAAATTGATATTTTTATTGTTTGCATATTTAAAAAAAATTAACACCTTGATGTGTTTTTTTCATAATATTTTAAATACCTGAATTACAATAATTATTTCAGTAATAAGAAATGACCAAAGGAGGGATCTTTCAGACTGTGATTTTTTTTATTGTCCACATCTATGAATGAAATTTTAGTGGCATGATATGTTTAGCGCCCAAGGATTGATTATTATTCGTATTATTTAAATATTATATGTATGTATATTATTTATGTATCAGAATGTATTATTTATGATTAATTGAATTTAATGATGGTAAGAAATAAAATTCAGTTTAAAGTAATTATACTGATAATGAAATAATTTATATTAATAAAATTGTACTGCATTGTTGATATGTTCTTTTGATTATATTGGACAAATCAGGCTATATGTCGATTCCGAAAGTCTTAAGGTGAGGAGGGTGCTTCTAAATAGAACTTTGCTCTGCGTCTGTTCTTATACTAGGGTCATGCACTGGAATCTCTCTTGCGGCTTCGTTAATATCTATTATCCATTTTGTTCAAATATTTTATGGCTATATTTTAAATAAATCCCAAATGGTTTTGCGTTTCAGATCTTTACGAATAACTTTAGTTCCTGAGGACATTTGTGATATCTTTCTTGTAGTGCTCACAGTTTTTCTGATGGGTTGAAACCACACACATACATTGGGAAAGCACAGATAATCAATGGTCGCAAAAGTGATTTATAGAGGACGAGTTTATTTTCCATCGAGAGTTAGGACTTCCTACCAAGGAGGGAATAAAATCGTGCCTTTGCTAAGCTAAATTTTGTCTTTATTTTTTCAATGTGATTTTTGAAGGCATGTTTTTTGTCTTTGTTTGAAACGTTAGATATTTCGTGTCCTCATCATTAAAAATGATATTATGCATCACAGCAGGAACATGTATGAATATTATGCACTATAAAAATATTTGTCTTTTAAGTCTGCAAAGTTCATCATGAGAGTCGGCATTTTTTGGATCCCCCCCCCCCCCCCCCAGATGTGAGACGCTCGCCACGACCCTGCGGAGAAAAATACTATTATTTATACATTAAAGAAGGTACCATTTTCCGTTGCTACTGAGAGTAGCAATAAAAGGTGATTTTAAATTATATCCACTGGTGGTGACATTCTACAATGATGAAACTCAAAAAATTGAATCAAGTTTGTTGTCAACTTCTGCATCAGATGGTGACAGCACAGTAATTAATACTGCCAATCTGATATTAAATGAATTGAAGTCTAACACTATACCATTAGAAAATTGTTTGGTATTAAGTGCAGATAATGCACTAGTGGCGATAGGGAAAAACGTTGATGTTGCAAGCATTTTATCAAATGAAATTAAGCATTTGGTTGTCCATGTCACCTAATAGAATTAGCAGCTGAGAAGGGTGCATCCTGTCTCACTACAAATATTGAAGACTTTCTCATTGATGTATATTTTTATCTGGAGAAAAGCTCTAAACGAAAAGAAAAATTAAAGATGTTTCAATCCATGCATGATGCTGAAAGTAGAAAAATTTTTAAATAAGTTAAGTTTAGCAAGATAATAAGCATAAGATAAGTTGAGCAATGGAATTCATTGACATCCTTTTTAAAAGCAGAAATTCACAATAATGGCAGTAGCAGCGCTAGTGGATTGAGGGACTATAAAATCCCAAATTAAATCAATCCTGTTTAAGGTCACCTAGTTCTGAACTTGGCAAGAAAAAAAAAAGTTTGTACCCAAGGAGAAAACATGTTCAGGTGAAAGGAGTTCCAATAAAATTGCACCATCTGCGTCTGAAGCTCAGAAGAAAAAAAATATAGTGTCCAAAGAGAAAACCTGCTATTCAAATAAAAGGAATACAGATTCATTTGCTTCATCTGAATCAACGGTATCAAAACTTTTAAAAAATCAAAATTATCACATGAAGTCACGTGAAGAAAGATTGTTTTTATTTATTTCATCAGATTTTAATAAAGCAGTGTGCTTTTTCTTGTGAAACACCCTGCCTTTGTTCGAAATTCCAAATACCGAACTGCAGTCAATTTCACCCCATATTTATATCTTACGTCAATTGTTACATAATATGCTGAAAACATTTTTTTTTCAAAGTTCCTTTTGCCATCCATTGTTGAATCACCTAAATATTTACTTGACATCAATTATAAAGAAAAAGCTAGTCAAAAGAGTAATTCTGATTTAGTGATTGTTTATTCTGCTTCTAAAATTGTTGAAACTTTGAAGCCTGATGAAAAAGAGGTCTTTTTCTCCACAATTAGACTCTATTTCACAATTGTATCTGATTATATGAAATGTAAATTTCCATTTGAAAGTGATATCATTTTGAAAGCTGAAGTTGCTGATATTAATTCAATTATGGTTGCTTCATTTGCCAGCTTAAAATTTTTTGTTGACAAGTTTTCCTTGTCTTTTAACCATACAACATACGAACTTTGGCCCAGCAATTGATTCCTTACAGAATGAATTTTGTGCATTTCAGATTAATGATTTACCAGATGAAATTAAAAGAAGAAAAAATTATAGATATACAAATGGTCAAAAGTTGGAACATTAAAATATGAAATTTTATCAAAAGTTATGATTGGAATTTTGACCATCCCAAACAGCAATGCAGAGTGTGAGCGGATTTTTAGCTTAGTTACTAACACACACACACAGAAAATTTAGATCCTATATGTATCGTATATGTGTAATTGAAAATGTCTCCCTCTTTTTCAAATCTGGAGGTCGGCAGGTCTGAAAGTGGGATATTCGCGATCACGCCTTGCTACTCCATTTGGGGAACATCGTACCAAAACCCTTGTCAATGGCAAAATCCAATGACAATTCGGTGCCTTGGTTTGACAAGATTCTAACTGCATCCGAGTCGGTTTTGAGAAAAACGAGCTTAAAGTTTTCACCGATTGCAACTTTTTTTATTTATGAACTAATTTAATTAATATTTCAATAATTACATTAAAAAGCTTTTATTTAGAGGTTCTATAGTTAATTTGAAAAGAAAAAATATTTCATTTCTTTGGTTTTGAACATGGCAAAATGTAGTTAGAACCTTGTTCAAAACAGAAATAGCTTTCGCGAAAGAGACATAGTGGCGGACTGGGTTTGAAAATAGTGGTTGCCAGGAGTCAGTGAGGGCCCACTCATAACATTAATTCATACGTTTATTTATTTATTTTTTTAATATTTAATTATATTAATTTAAATCTATGATATTTAAAAATTATATATTTAATTATTTTTATTTTATATTTAATTTTTGCGCGTCTTTAAATCCCTTTTAATAACCCTTAATTTTAAAAAATAAGATCATTTCTACTTTTAAAATATAGAAATTATGATTAGATTTTAAATTCCGTAAATTAAATAGTTCGTATATGGTTTTAGCGACAAAGTATGAAGTAGAAATGCTGCTAATTAGTAGGGCATCTGTTGTAAGAGCCAGGAACCTTTAAAACAAACTTCTTTGGATGATTAAGAGTTTAGTAATTTGTACTGGTAATTTGTAATTAAACTGGTATCATTAAAAAGATATTTTTGAAATATAAATAATTCAAAAATCATTTTGTTAGATAGTATTTTTTTGAAAATATTGCGAAGGAATGTCAAAATCTTGCTTAATTTTTAAGTAATAGAAATTTTAATTTACTTTTGGACTTTAAAAAGTTGCCAATTATTTTCATCTTGTTTTGAAGAGCATGTGTGCCAAATTTCATAAACATCGAGAAAAACTGTAGATTTATACAAAATACATTCTTATGATGTAAAAAATTTCTTTCGTTGTATTAAAATGCAGTTAATTTTCATTGTTTCGCCAGTTTTTTTTTTTTTTCTTGAAGTCCAGTCTTTTTCTTTCTTTCTTCGTAATCAAATAAATTTAGTTTGATAGATTTTCTATGTTTTTTTTTTTATAAATTTACTTTTAAGCAATGACCTTAAGCTCATCTTTCCACTTAAGGCAATATAATCTTCGTGGAGATTATGTAATTCATTTATTTGTTAGGATTATGTTAAATTTTCACTTTATAAATAAGCTTAATAATGCGCAAAATTGTAGATTGTAATTACGCAAATTAAAAAAAAATCTTCTTGAATTTCGTGTTTTTTAGATTTTTGTAACAGTTGAATGTAAAGACTTATATCATTAGACACACACACACACAAAAAAAAAAAAACTGCATCAAAATTTATCTCAAATGCTAATGCATTTCCTATCTACCATTTTTTTGTGTGTGTGGCTTTGCTCAACTAATTCCTTTCTCGATTTTTTTTGTAGCAATTAATACTTTCAACTTAGCAAAAATTAAATAAGTTGCTGAATTCAAAGTTTGTTAATATAATCAAATTAAGACAATTGATAAGATGGACAAGTCAGTTGGTAGCCGAATGCGGCTAGTGTTAAATACTACAAAAGCAATGTAAAAATAGAGAAATGATGATTTCAGCTAACCTCTCATTTTTTTTCTTTCCTTTTGCAAGATACGATACGTATGTGTGTGTGTGTCCTTACTCTCTTCCGGCTAAAAACAGAAATAGCACTTTTATTCACCAATTATTTGCCATGAAAGACAGACCAATAAGACTGAGGCCCCCCTTACTCTTCTAAACGCTAACTCCCCCCAAACGCATAAAGAAAAGCGTGAGTGTTGTCTTTTCATAGATGTCATTTGCTATCTTCAATGGGCACAATTTCTCCCAGCCTAGTCACTGTTTTAGCCAATAAAACCTTCTCCTGTAGGCGAGTTCCCTTGTTTGTCAGATTTATTAAAGTAAAATGAAACTACAAAAAAAGAAAAAGCCTCTTATAGCCATCTCTCACAAGAACGGCGCCCTTTCTGCACAAAGAGATGCAATTCCTTCCTCTTTCCGGGGGCTTCCGAAACCAACAAACAATCTTAATGAGTATTGCGGCTCGACTTTGCACAGAAGAGGAGGCACCCTGTTCCAATGGCCCGAGGGTTTGTGGGATGGCTCCAGAGGTGTGGTGGAGGGGGTACGCCGTTCCCCCGCGTACCCCCACTGGATTTTCGATAAAATTCCATTTTTTCGTCAATTTTGCAGTTTTTTATTAATTGTAGAATTTTCATGTACTGTAAAAATTTTTTTGTTCTTTTAAAGTTGGTTAAAAAGTAAAAGTTCTGTGTGCAGTATAATTTCTTGTTGCTGCTGCAGTGCTGCAGGCATATTTTACTGAAAACATTGATGCCGTCGTGAATGAAAGCATTTTTCTTGAATTTTTGTAAATATATCTTTAAAGTTTAAATGGAATAAAAATGAATACATATGTATGGTTTTTGTATTTAGCATTAAATTATGTTATGAATTTAAATTAAATGAACCATGCTTTAAAGTGGTAATAATTTAGAGAATTTTAAAGAAAATGCAGTTAGAAACAAAAGTTATTACATGTTATAGTTACAACAAAAGTCTGCGTGTTATTTTCAAAAAAAAAAGTACATAAAATGTTGGAATTTTTAGCGTTCCCCCACTGAAAAATTTGCCACTACAACACTGATGGCTGCAACATTCTGGAGAAACATCTGTAAATGATCGGAAGGTCAAAGGAAGTGGACAGAGACATCAGAACAGTTCCTACGGGCAGTTGTAGATTGCGTATGCGTCTTGGGTCGGTATTCGACCACCCGCTGTTCGGCTGGTCAAATTACGACGGCAATAAATCCCCAACGACAGATGTGGAACGCCGAAATATAGACTTTGGGTGAAGGGTTATTTTACTTATTTACTTTGGAAAAGCTTACTATAGAGAAAGAATTCTTTTTTTCTCTCCTACACTTCCTGGGGTCCCGAATTGTCTTCTGTTTAAGGGGGCCCACTTGCCATCGGGCAAGCTGGCAACCTCGCCAGTCTGCCACTGGACATAAATGTAACTGCACATAGAACTTTGTCAAAGTAATACTTTTATTATATAAATTACAATGGTGTGGTACAAAGATTTAACTCGATTCAAAATTTAATGGAAAAAAATAAAAACATTTTTTATCATGATAAATGGAATGGCACCATTAGTGGGTTTATTAAAAAGGTAATATAGCATTATAATATTCCATATCCTGTATAGGCATGAAGGGAAATGGTGTCTTTATATCTTTCTTTTTTTGATCACTTACTTCTTTTGAACCTTAGGTGTTACTTTGAAACACACTCAAACTGCAGTTTTCTGAGGTCTTTTTCTGCTTAATATGTTTTTTCGAGTCCTTCATAGATGTCTCAGCAAACTTGATATTTGCGGAATTTTCTGGTTCAAATTTGTCGTGAGATGTTTTGAAATTCACCATGTACAGGGTTCTGGTAAATTTCAAAACTGCCACACTAGTGAAAGGCACAATCTTATAATTTAGAAGTTTTGCTGTTCCTTGAAAACCTTTAAAGTCATCAGGTCGCATTTGTATGACACAATATGGGTGTCTTGGATTGACTTGTTTTAAAATTCTAATTAATCAAATTGGGAGAATAGAAGTCAATTTTGTTCATGGGTTTTTCAATGTTGCTGTGAACGCTATCAACTTTCTTGGACGCATAAATGTCCTGGAAAGGAAAAGGGGGTGGAATCATTTCGACGAGCAAGCATACAAAGAAAAGATGGAAGGGTGAATATTTTGACGGATAAAATATCCATCAAGGTGTATAAAAAATGCCAGAAAAATATATGAATGCAAAACTGATAGCTGCCGTCTTGAAAAGTGTGAATCCCCAATAACACGTTCAACAATAACTCCTTTCAGTTAAAAAAAAAAAAAGCTTTCTGTGTGGATTAGAAATAACGAAAGAATTTTTCAAACATCGAAAACGACTTCCAGTTCATCTACGTAATGTTGTATATCAGGTACAAACAAATAGTGTGAGAGAAACGGTGTTGGAGCAAGCTGAAAAAATGATAATTGGGGTAATGATTGGGGGAAAGTATTATACATCGTATTCTACCAGCCAGCGAATTGCCACCTGTTGACGCACAGTACCACAATGAATGCATGAAAAATTTGTATCAACTCAATAAAGCTAATGAAAAGATAAATAGGGGTAAATATCCTATTGAGATAGAGAATGCAATGGCATGAATTTATTGTTTTTTAGAGGATTCATTCGGCGTTGCTCGGGACTAAATTACTGTCATGTCTAATATAACAGATGAAACATTTATTTGCACAAGGAACATTACGGTTAAAAAAGTAAAGTGTATTAATAGTAAGATAGTAAATTTTAGAGTATACAAATAGGAAAATTTGTTACTGTTCAAGCGAGCTAGCAGGTAACTCAAACTTTCGCCAAACTTCAACAGGTTATAGCGCCTAAACGGTACGTGTAACGAAAAAATAGTATAGACATAAATTGTAGAAAATTTTGTGCTGATTATTTTGATATATGATGATAATATAAGAAAGTTGATAGTTTTTGAGTTATAAGCAAAAAACTGATGGAAAGTCCATTTTTTTTTCATGTTTTTTGGCTATAACTAGTTCCAACAAAAATTTTTGGTGGGAAACCTCAGATTCGTAATCAGCACCCCCAAAAACATATAGGAGCAAAAAATTACGACTCAACCAGAATTTGTTTTAAAAATACTACCTAATGACTGGAATACTTAGATTTATTTCAGCTTTTGTGCAATTCGAATTGATCTTGCACTCTTATTCTATTTCACCTTATTCATTTTCATTATTTTTTTATTTTCATTCATTTTTTTCTATGATTTTCTTTTTAGTTTTTCTTTTCATTTTTCTATTTCTTTCCTTTATTTTTTCTTTTCATTTTTTATTTATTTTTTTCATTTCCATTTTTTCTTTTCATTTTTCTATTTCTTTTTATTATTATTATTGTTGTTGCCGAATGAATTTTTAATTTGTTTCCAGGAAAATTTTTAAATCATATCCATTCCTTCTCTCTTCTTAAATATAAAAAGTTTGCTTTACCTTCTTTTCAGGACCTTCTGTCACCAATTTCAAAACGGGTTCCTCCACCCTGATTTCTCTAGACACCCACCCTCCTCCTTCCCAATTTTACAGTTTTCGCTTTGAGAGACGATCGCTCCTCTTTACAAACGATCGCATTTCAGTTTCATGGCCTAGCGAGCTTAATGAATATCGGACTGATTGAAAATCCAAACATCGGAGGTGACGCTACACCGCGGCAATTCGCTCCGTTGGTTTGACAAGGTTCTAACTGACATTTTCACAGAAAATGAGATTATGAGTTTCTACTGCTATAATAGAATGTTTCATGTAGGACTAACTATTATGAACAGCGTATATGACGATGCGGTCCCGAACAACGCTGTCTGCTTGGTTCCCAAACTCACAGGACTTCACCAGTTTCCGTAGATCTGTGTAAAAGGCATCAAAGCTTTCGTCGATGTCTGGCATACAACTGTTGAATATAAATCTCTGTACCACAACATTGGTCTTCGGAGTGATGTGGTTCCCAAACGCCGTCAAAACTTTATCGTAATCGTTTCGATCTTTTTCCTGTAGATCAAACGTATTGAAAAGTTCGATAGTTTCTTCGCCAACAGCATTAAAAAAATTGCCACTTTAACGTCAGAATCTTTTTTGTCATGTCCAGATGCCTTCATATAAATAGTAAACTGCTGCTTGAATTTACGCCAGTTTTCAGCCACGTTACCGTCGAGGCTTAAGCCTAACGGCGGTTGACAATATTCATCATTCATCTCGGATTTTCTTTCGTTTAAAACTTCCGTAGGACGATCACTTTGACCGACTATGTCATGTTGTATTTTTAAGCTTTATATGAGTAGAATACTACATAATTAAACAACATTACTTTATTATGTTGATAGCATATTGACAGCATATCGGCTACATGAACACTCAACGCCGTGTTGCCATTCTATGTTCCATAAGATCATGAATGATATAAATGTGTATCGATATATAATAAATATACATATTAAATAATAAATATAAAACCAAATGTGCAACATGTTTAACTTTTACAGATGTTTTATACCTAAAGTCGCACATATACTTGCTTCCATAGTACAGTTTTTGGAAGGGCATACTAACAAAAAGAAGTCTCGTTCCAGTGTTTGCAAACCATCTGAACAACTTAAATGGAATGAAAATGCAGAACAATCTTTTATTGCCTCGAAAAACGTGATTGCCGAAGCTACTCTTTTGAGACGTCCCATTCCAGGGGCTCAGTTGAGCCTTTGGGTAGACGACTCGGATGTTGCTATAGGAGGCACTTTATCTAAATTATCACAGGGGCAATTTGGACCAATAGCCTTTTTCTCCATGAAACTTAACAATAGCCAACGAAAATGGTGAACTTATGACAGAGAACAATTCTCGGTTTATTCGGCAATAAAGAAATTTAAACATAGGTTAGAAGGCAGGGAATTCAAAATTTATACTTATAAAAACCCCTTCACTTATGCTTTCAAGCAAAATCCAGATAAATGTTCACCTAGACCAGGGGTCGGCAACCTATTGAAACGGAAGAGCCAAAAGTTACGATTTACAAAATTTCCCAGTTTTTAAAGAGCCACTAAAAATTTTCGTTTCAATATTATAGTATTTGCTTATATATATATTTGATTTTTGATTTAAAATAAACGGCTTTAAATACGGAATAATATTTATTCATACAAAAACACAAATATAGATAGTTACATCAATGGGAGCATTGGCTTTGCATGCCTTTTGAAAATTTATTAAATCTGGCTTATAACTCGTTGTTTTAAGTTTCAAGCACTATTCTAGATTTTTTATTTGTTAGTTGACTTCGAACTTTATTTTTTATTACATTCATGCAAGAGAACGCTTGCACGCACGAATATGTCGACCCGAAGATCGTCAGCACTCCATATGCCAACTTCTTCACCTCACTGTAGCATTCTGGAAGACTATTCCATGCGCCGAATATGAGGGCCTCAACTCGCGGAATTTCTTTTAGAGCTGTCCACTTGTGCTGCGCGATGTGCATGCATTTCTGAATCTCCAACTCTTCCAACTTGCTCTTGAGTTCTGTGAACTTGCCACTCCACAAGTCTTTGGTTTTCAAATCCAGCATCAATTCCAAAGGGCTCAATGTTGATCTCATTTGTATTTGTGTTGAGAGGATTTACTATGAACGCGCGAGTACTTTTGTTTATTTTGAATTGCTCGAATCTCTCAGCGAATCCATCCTTCATGTTTTTAAAGCTGTGCTGAAGTAATTCGTGTCAATAGTTGCATTGGTCTCATCGCGATATTGCTTCAAATTTTTAAAATGAGGTAATTTACTGCTCTCCATGTCTTCAACAAAAAAAAAGAATTTTTTTCGAAACAAACTACTTCTTCAAGCAAGGCGTAGGCTGGGTTGCCCTTTCCTTGCAGTTTTAGATTTAGTTCATTTAGTTTCATTGTGGTATCTACCATAAAATTGAATTTTTGCGGCCATTTGTCTTCTTCCAATTCGGGATGGTCATTGCTTTTTTCATTGAGGAATGTTTTTATTTCACTCAAGCACAAAGCAAAACGTTGCAATAGGTTACCTCTGGAAAGCCATCGCACTTTATTGTGCAGAAGTAAGTCAGAAAACTGGCTATCTATTTCTTCAAGGAAATCTTTAAACTGGCGATGGTAGAGTGCTTTTGCCAAGATGCTGTTAATAATCTTAATTACCAAGTTCATGACCTCAACTATTTCGGCCGGAAATGTTTGGGCACAAAGCGCTTCTTGATGAATTATGCAGTGAAACGTTAGAACTTCGTGCTTTATTTTTTTCTGAAGAATTGATGTTACCCCTCTATGTATTCCTGTCATAATTCTGGCTCCATCAGTTGCTATTGAAACGATTTTATTTATATCGATTCCATTGTCTTCCAGGCATTTTTGCACAGCATTTGCTATATCTTCTCCACGAGTTTGCCCTAAGAGCGGTAGCAATCCTAGCAGTTTTTCTTTTGGACCTTATGACGACATATACCTGACGAAAGGGTAACTTGTGCCGTGTCTTTTATGTCGCAAGACTCATCTATAGCAAGTGATAAGGCAGAAGCCAGTTGAATGTCTTCCACTTGCATATTTGAAGACATTTTAGCAGTTCTATCTTGTACTGTTTTAGCAGATAATGGAAAATCTTTGATTTTTTTCATGATTTCTGCTTTGTTTTTAAAATCAGGAAACAGTTCTTCAGATGCACGTATAAAAATTCTTTGACGTACTCACCATCTGTGAATGGTTTTCCTCTTCTTGCAATTTCTAATCATACTGCAAAGCTTGCCAGATTTACATTATTGGAAGATTGCGCCCAGTTACTAAGCATGAAACTTGACTGTTGTTGTTTTTTTTGGAGCTCTTCAACAGCTTTCTTTCGTGCGTCACCGGTTGGATATTTACCAGCAAACTGGGTATGTTTTGTAGTGAAGTGTCTCTCCAAATTTGACTTCTTATTGTGTGCGAGTTTTTCGTGGCAAATAAGACAAGTCGGAAGGCCATCTGTCTTGCATATGAATGCAAACGTCTCCGTCCAATCCTGATTGAATTCTCGGTTTTCTTCTTCAGTTCTTTTTTTTTTTTTTTTTTTACCAGATGCCATGCTGGCGGCGGAGCTGAAAAAATGATTTTTAAAAAATTTTACTTAACTATCTAAAACGGCAAACAATTTATTTACCGTTATTACTTCGTTAACACGATTCTCAAATATATAATCCAATTCTGTTACTGATTTTATTATATTATACGCGTACATACCTTTGAGAAGATAATTCGCTTCTAAATCGTATTCTTCTTGAAGCAACAAGCGATTAGACACGCAAAAACCGCAAGCGATTAAATTAACACACATGCAACGTAACGTCGACCGCGCTATCCGAGGATGACTGACTGACAACACGTCTAGAGTCTAGACGTGTTGTCTAGACTCTAGATGGTGGCTGTTTGGGTCAGACGGAAATGGAATGCAATTGGCTGAAAGATAAACATGGTCACGGAGTCTTATCTCTAGGAACAAAACAATAGTTCAAATTTATCTCATTACGATCATGTTAAGAGTAGCGATTTGTAATTTACGATTATGAAAATAGAAGCTATTGAGAAATTAGGTACTTAAAAATATATTTTCTTATTTTTTAAGGGTTTTGATAATAAATTATTAATTTTTTCGTATGGAACTAGAGAGCCGCAACTTTACATCAAAAGAGCCGCTGGTTGCCGACCCCTGACCTAGACAATTACGTCATCTTGATTTTATATCACAATACTACACTGACATCAGACATGCGCAAGGATCCAAAAATGTTGTAGCAGACTCGCTTTCACGTATAGAATTGAATTCAATTACTAAATCCCTTTTTCTGAACTTTAGTGAACTGGCTAAAGCTCAACAAAATGATCCAGAAACTCAAAAGCTTCTACAGGACAAAAGTTCCTCACTTCAACTTGCACTCAAACCTTGCCTAAGTACAAATTCTGACTTAATATGCGACATTTCAACTGGTTCGTCACTACCATTAGTTCCGCAATCATTTCTAAGACTAATTTTCTAGAAGTTGCATAACATTTCACATCCTGGAATAGCAGCTACGATAAAACTAATCAGCGTCAGATATGTTTGGCCAAATATGAAATGTAATATAAAAGAATGGGTGCGGTGCTGTGAACCTTGTCAACGATCTAAAGTTCAGCGCCATACAAAAGCTCCATTAGGAACATTTAGTTTGCCTGATGCTAGTTTTCAACAGATACATATCGACATTGTTGGTCCATTGCCTCCATCTGATTTTTGCTTCTATTTATTAACAATGATCGATAGATTCTCAAGATGGCCAGAAGCTATTCCAATAGCAGACATGCAAACCAAAACCATTTGTCGAGCGGTTTTTCATACTTGGATATCTCGCTTCGAATGCCCAACGATAATAACTACAGATCAAGGCTTGCAGATGCGATCATCTTTATATCGCGAGTTTTCGGAAATGTTGGGTACAAACCGAATCCGCGCCACAGCGTACCATCCAATCGCAAATGGTATTGTGGAGAGATTCCATCGTCATTTAAAATCATCTATAAAAGCTCATGAGAGCACTCAGTGGTCTGAAAACCTTCCCACTTGAGAATCCGCACAGCTGTCAAAGAAGACATCAAAGCATCTTGTGCCGAACTGGTATACGGAACAACTCTCCAACTTCCCAGTGATATGACTGAAACGTCTATCATTCCGCCATGCAATGATATCTTTGTTGATCGCCTTCGAAACACAATGCGTGAAATGAATCCAGTTGCAACATGCACACATGGAAAAACGAAGTTTTATGTAAATCCATCTTTAAAAACTTGTTCGCATGTATTTTTAAGGATTGTCAGTGTGAAACCTCCCTTGTGCCAGCCCTATACAGATCCTCACAAGGTTTTAAAACGAACAAAGAAGAACTTTACCATCGAACTGAATGGCCGGACATCAACTGTGTCCATAGACCGCGTCAAGCGGGCACACTTAATTCCAACTTGTGAAGAAAAACCGATCCTCTCCGCGATCTGTTGCCAACGCAACTTACATAAAAGATTGATTCTTAACGTTGCCAGATACTACAAAGGGTTTGAAAAAAACACTAAATCGTCATAGTTTTGAAAATTGGTACATATGTTCGAGAGGGACTCCTGTTGAACATACTAAAAAGGGGGACGCTCGCGTCGCCATCTTGGATTTCATCCCCCCTCTTTTAGTTTTTCTTAAATATCTAGAAACTATACAATTTTCAAATTACACGTGATACATTAAACTACCAATTAAAGAGCGTAAATTTCCCTACACATGCATGCTTTTATTGTTCTTTTAGCACTTTTTTTTGGAAATTAAAAAAAAAGTACATCATGGACCACCCACCTTAATATGTTGTATACTTTATTCTCTTTTAATTATCTAGATCTTTTACGCTTACATTTTATTTATATTTGCTGATTATCTTACATAATATTAGTGCATTTCAGGTAAAAGTCAATGATCGGAAATTCAAGAAGACAATGTAGAAAACTGAACTAATTGAATGTTCCCAACAACTTCTGCCATTAGCCCATGTATTGAATGGCTGCGATACTGTCTCTTGTTTTTATGGTAAGCGGCTTCCAGACTTGAATAAACATGCGCCGAGAAGCAACAAACGTACATGTATTCGTTCTCGTAGCATGCGTGCGTGAACAGCGCCACATAGGATCTCGCATCGCACGCTTGTTTAGGTGTTTATCGTTAGCCGCCGCCTAGTGTATGCGATGAACTTGAACATGACTTCCAAGCAAAATGAAATGAAAATCGTTGCAATTACCTCATGTATTGTGTGATTTTAAAGAAAAAGAAAACAAACTGGTGGTTTACTATATTGCAACAAACACAGAATGTCAGTACACTACGATTTCAAAAGTCATAAAATCAATTTAAATATTTTGTCCGATATTTATATATACAGCTTTTTGAGTTAGGTATTCTAATAGGCTATTCTGACTTTCATTCCTCAATTGATACAAATTATGAAACTCAATGATGAGGACACTCAATTATGAAAATAATGTAGATGAAAAAATTATACTAAATATAATGGAGCAATTTTGAATGAGTCGCAATTTAAAAATAAATGCCATTATCATCTAAGAAAAACTGACAAACATAATCATGTGTTGGGGAAAAAAATTATTTTTTGTCAAATGGACTTTGTCTTAGTCTTTTAAACATTAAAAATATCTATTTTTCAACCTGAACTTTAATGCTATTACTATACATCACTATATGTCAACAAATGATTTATTTTTATCATTTGATACTGAATTAGATTTGTATACCCATTTTGATCTGTATGGCATAAAATGGGTATAGAAAACATACATTTAAAAACTATCTCCATGCAAACACACATATATCAAATTACTTTTGAAACATTTTTTTCTCAACAGCTGAAATGTGTAGATAAAACAAACAAAACTTTAATAAACAATATTTTTACAAAACCATTTAAGGTATGTAACTACCTTCGGAGCACTTTTTTTTCAAATTTTTAAATTTTTAATGAAACATTCCTGTTTTTAATTAAAATGAGTTATAAAACTGAGAATTCCAATGCAATTTCATTGGAAATTTCATTCACTTTCAAATTGTAGGCAATTTTTAGCAAAATTTTAGTGAAAATTTGCACTTACGCCAAACCTCCTATAAGAAGTTGTATTGAATATATTTCATCAATATTTGCACAGTATATAGCTAACATGCTTATCTGTGTTATGAACTAGGATATTTTTAATACCTCGAAAGGTGTTGGAGATATTCCAAACTTTGCGAACAAACTCGAATTTTTTTAAAAAAATCATCGATTTTTCTCACTAAAAAGTCAATAAAATAAATAAATATAGGCAGAGAGCTTAGATTCTAGTTCATAACATAGCTAGAAACAAATAAAACATTTTGGCCAAATTTCATTTTAATATCTTAAAAACATTTTCCAAAATTATGTTTGCCGCGTAGAAAAATATCGAAAATTCCAATTTCTTAGAAAACGCTTTTAAAGGTTTTCATAGAGTACAAAAAATTTTGTACACATCTTAGAATCTTAAAACTCGCCATATTTGCAAGTCAAACCCTCTTTTACTTGATTTTAAACGACTTTTGTGTTCTTTCAGCTTTTCAGATTTTTTCTGAATAATTTTGTATAGTAGATAGTTAGTGGCGTCTCGATATCTGAATTAGCTTTTTGTCAATTTTCATGTAATTTTTAAGCATCTATGGATAAATTTACATTTCAAAACACATGAGAACGGGTAACAGTTCAAAATAAATGGAATTAAATTATAAAACAGCAATTTGAGCGCCAAAAAGTAATTTTTATTGTTGTAATTACTGTTGTGTTGTATTTTTTAAAAAAAGCGTCGCCAAAAACCAATAAAACAATAAAAATAAGAAATGGAAGCTTAAATCTATGTTTTTAGACAATATATTGCTTTAGAATTTAAATATAGTTGTTCAAACTAATTGTTTGTATTTTTAAGGCTCTTTTAATTGCCACTTCCGGTATCAGAATTGTCACTTCCGGTTATTATTTATGCTATAACTTTATTTGTAATTATAGCAGAAACAAAAATAAAGCATTTTTAGATACCTAAATGTATGGACTACAAAATAAACAAATAAAACAAATTTCGAAAATTTTCTGTAAAACGAGGAATTTAGGGTAGTCACATACCTTAAATGAAATTCTAAAAGTAGGGGATTTTAACCCCAAAAACCCTAGTATATTTTTTTGTGAATGATAGTGTTATTGTAGAAGCTTTACCTTAAATTGTTTACCACAGAAATTGAAAGCTTTTTCTACTTAGAATTTAAAAAAATATATATAAAGCTCTAATATTGTATTATGAATTTGATTGAATAAAATTTGTCTTTTTATGCAATTTGTTTTATTTTTTATCTAGTACAATTAGTGTTTTAAAATACACATCTATTTATTTTCAAGCGTAAATACCCTGTGTATTTATCTGATTAAATATGCAAAGTAGGTATTTATTTTTCAATTAAACTCTATTCATATAAAATACATGCACTGGTGTGAAATATGATATCGCTGTATAATAAAATATATATACAATATATAACTGGGTAAAAGGTAAGGTAAAAAAGTGAAACTAGAAATATTTTAACCCGTTATAACTTTTTAAATTCTATAAAAGCTAAAAATTTTAATCAGAAAAAACAGACGTAAAAGTATATAATGCATCTTAAATGTCAATTTTTTTAGTTACAATGAGTAAATGAAAAATAATGTATTTGCTGCTTTTTTTGAAAAAAGAGAGTTATTTTAAGTAAAATAAAATAAAAAAATTAAAATGTTATATGTTTGGTTTCAAAATGATAAATAGCTGATGATGGAAACTAAAATGAAAAATTCAATTATTTATAATTCTTTTCGCATAAATTAATTAAGGAGCCAGGCATTTCTGATGAAAAGTTAGCAGATGTTTCATTTCTAACAGCTTTTAAAAGTGTTAGTGAACACTAACTTCTTGTTGTTGAAACTGTTGTATTATTTGAAGATGTTACTAGACACACACACACATTTTACTGTCTAGATGCGGTTCATTTGGATAATGAACCTCAATAAATTTGGCATGTTAGTACTCATGTTTGTTTGTTTGTTTTTTTTAAACTTTATTCAGTATAAAATTTACAGTGATATTAATACACGAGAAGTGAGTGGCTAACTCTTCACTAAATCAAAAAAGAGTGACTGACTTGTAGTATGGCAATGTAAATAAATTAAGAATCAGAAGCTTCACTGGTGCTATCTATGCAAAATCAGCGGTGTTAAAAATTTTTATTCAATTGTAAGTGCTTCAAACCAGAAAAAGTAAATTACCCTATGATCCTGTTGAAGTTCTAGGATATTTTATTCTCAGCCCTAATAGCAATTGTATTTTTTAATAAAAATTTGGTCGAAACTTTAATTTTAAAACTATGTATTATATATACAAATTTTATATATGTTTTATTTTGAATCACCATTAACTTTTTTGAAAAATATTCAGTTTTAGGATAAATTTGTTTTTGAATCTCCATTCACAAAGACTTTTTATAACAAAACACCCAATTTTTAAGTATTTATAAACTGTGTTTGCTTTGAATATCTGTAATAAGCTAAAATCATTATTACACAGAAAACAATGAGGTAAATTTTTAATTAATATATATAGGTTTTATTTCTTCTTAAAAACCAATGTACGCAGATGAAGTGAGAGATGAGAATAAATTTATTCAAAGAAAATTAATGTTTTATTAAACAGGTTTCACTCATTCGATAACATAATTCCCACCAGGCCATCATACTATAATTCCATGTCTACTTGATACAATATATTATCTGTTTCATGTTGAATGGCCAATTGTGCTTGTCCTGAGGGGACTTCAGGAGTTTCAGTAGATGCAGGCACACACACACACATTGCTCTGGAGTTGTATCCATATGCAGCACCTCTTCTTCAAGATACTTTTCTTCTGTTGGGACTACATTATGGTTCGTACACTTAAGAACAAAAAAAATTCAAGGACTTTTCAAGGAATGTCAAAACATACACATAATGCAGCACACGGCAAGTTACAATGATGATTATAGAATAAGCTTCATTCAATACATAAGAAACACACACATTTCCTATCTATTTAAAAGAATTCTTATTACTTCATTTAAAGAACTGTAAAGCATAACTTGAATTCAATAGACACTTTATTGTTAGAGAATTTTTAAATATCATTTTAACTTAAAAATGAACAAGCATTTTGAAATTAAGTTAAATATTTCTCAATACAGTTGAACCTCGTTAACGCGAACACGCTTAACACAAATTACTGACAGCATGAATGGTTAAAAGTCAAAATATGAAAACGTTTAGTAAAAAAAGCAAAGTCATTTACCCAATTTTCTTTTCTAAATCTTCTATTGCATTAGTGATTTCAAGTAATTTTTTTTGCTTTAGCAGACCTCCTTAAACTATTAGATTTGCAAATTGAAGTCACATCATTATTCTCCTCAGCTTTTTCTGCAAATTCATCTGCAGACTTGATCAAAGCCTTCATATCTTTTTCCAGGCATATTTTTTTGTTTTTCAGTTCTTGTATTTCATCAGAAGTGAGGCTTTTTCTTTTCTTGTTCTGGGATGACAGCAGTTTCTGATCCTCTAAGTATTTCATATATTTTTGCCTAGCATTAGACACATAGGCGCGCATTATGTTTGTTATTTTAATATTATGTATACTGTCACCTGTTGAATTGATGTAATCACATACAAGTCTCTGGGAAACATAGGAAAGCTCCTTCATATTCTCAACTTCTACTTTCTTGTTGATACTAAATCCCTTTTCAACAGTTGCTTGCCCATGGCTGAGTAGTAACAACATTTCAACCACTTTCCACAAATTTCTATATTTATTGGTGTTCGTTGTCTCATAGAAAAATTCATCAACTCTCGAGTTTTCTGGAGAAAATTCGGAAAAATCAGAATGTTTCAAAGCCACATTATCTAAATAGTCCTCGAATTCCATTAAAATCTCATCACATACATTTTCATCAACATGTTTTGCTTCAATCATTGAATTTAAGATACGGTTAATTTTATTTAAAAATTTCTTTTTATCGGTCATATTCCTAGGATCTAAACAGGATAAATTCCTTACAATACTGTACCGCAGTGGAGATTTTTGAAGCAGCCTCATTGTTAACTTTTTCATGAACTTTTTGCAATCCATTCTTAAATCAAAAATTTGACGGTCAGAAATTTTTTTTGAAACATGCAAGGACTGGACTTCTTTTTCTGCAGAAAAACCCAGATCAATATTTTCAATCGGTTTGTGAATTTTGGGATTATTAATATCCAAATATAAAAGCTTTTGCAAAGTAGTTGCAGTGTTTAAATTCTTGGATAACACAAAAAGCTGCAGAAGAAGGTTTACAATTTTCTTCAAATCTTCTTGTAGAAAGAACAGCATTGGTTTGTCAGTCTGATATTTTGTTAAAAAGGCAACAAAACTTTTTCTATGGAGTGAAAAACTTTCAACTTCACAGAAAGCAGATCGTAACTCATGTGATTTTTAACACAGGCGTATGACTTGCAATTTGGTTGGTTATGCTCTCCCTTATCAACAGAAACAATGTACTTTTTAATGCCGGGGAGAAGATTTATAGCATATTCACTAGCTGGCACATTTTCAGGCCACCTATGCTGTATAAATTTTTTTGGTAATGCTCCTTCTGATTCTTTCAGGAAATCATTTCTGCGAGTAGGTGAATTTTTAAACAAATAATACAATGAGGTTAAAAAATTCACAATTCCCCATGTACTTGCAATACACCCAGCCTTGAAGGCATTGTGCATGATATGGAGACCACAGCTACCAATATTAAGCAAGCTTTTTCCAAATTCCTTAAAATAATAATCTCGTAGCATGCTATAAAACTTCCAATGGACCTTATGCACCGTTTGGGTTCGAGAGTATAGAGAAACAGCTGTGGAGGAATAAACAAAACGATCGGCCTATAAGCGACTCAGAAATAAAAGCAGTTCCGAGTCAGCTGTTCAAGACTGACCAATGGCTGCCTCCGGCAGGTCACGTGCCGGAGGATGTGACGTCACATGCATAAGGTCCATTCACATTGGGCCCATCCATCGATATTTGTATGGTTTTGGAAAATTTCAATTTCGCTATGGCAGATATGAACTCTTCAAATATGTCAGATGACCTGCTATGCCCCAAAAATACAGAATTAAAATATATGGTACTAACTCTGTTCTGGTGCCAATACCGGACATGAATGTCCATTTGTTTTTCTTGTCTCATCATATTGAGACTTTCATCAAATAACAACACAAAATTCTTTTTGTTTAAATTTTCTTGCAAGAGATTTTCCAAATAAGGTGCGATGCCAAATGCTGCATAATATGAAGTTTTTTTTTTCTCCGCACGAAAATTTTGATGCGATGGTACTATCGGGGAACATGCGATGAAACATTTTTTCAATGCCCTCATTCGCTTTATAAGAGCCGTGATTTTTTACAGTCTTTAAAGTCCACAAAATTTCTCACCTAAGACATCATTTTTAACTACACGAGATTCAATATTGCCAATATTTGAAGTTGAAGATGCGGCAGATAACGACGTTGAGAGTCCTGTGGTTCATGTATGCTTTCTGGGGCATTTTTATCATTAAAATAACTTCCGACCACGTTCATCGAGGTTCTTCTTTTTGACTGTAAATCGATGTGCTTTCGGCTCTTCCCATGGCTTTTCACAGCGCTTTCGCCCATCGACGCAACACTGAAATTTTTATAACAAATCGTGCAGAATGGACATCCGACACGTTTCTTTGCAACCACATTTTGTATGCAGGCATTTCCAGCCATGCATTATTAAAGATGCATTTACCTGCCATTACCTACACATAATTTTAAAGCATAAATGAAAACAAAAGCACGTCGAACGCGAAACAGCAAAAACAGAATCAAATTAAGGGAACACACTTTCACCCACCACGCTACAATAGGTACCTAAGCAGAGATAAGCACGCTACGCTAAGAAAGGAGAAAAAGGTCACATGACCGGATGATGAAAGACTATCCCAATATTGAACGGGGGAGAAGGTGGTTTTAACGAACGTAAAATGAATGGCGGGGGAAATAAATTTCGATAGGAATTTCGATAGGAAACTCTTCCTTAATTTTTTGAAGAAATCATAAAATTCAGAATTTTAAGAACAAATCCTAAAATTTAAGGACTTTAAACACATTGTTTTTGTTTTTTAAGGTTTTCAAGCATTTGAAAATGAAACTTTTTTTCAAGCACTTTTCATGGTTTTTTTAAAAGCGTACGAACCATGTACATCCAACGGCAGTGTCGGTAAATTCCACAATATCCTACAAAAAATAAAATTAATTTAATACCTTAATAAAGAATTTTATTAAATTTTCAGAAAATTAATTATATTTAGATCACAATAACAAGTAGTTTTACTATTACTGATTTCCTTTCTTATTCATTACTGATTGTGGAATTTTACTCAATATCAGGAATAGTAATTGCAATACTGAAAGTCAATTTTAGTTTTCTTCTAGCTTTCTGAATAAAAAATAATTTTTTTGAGAATTCTAGGTTATTTATGGAATTCATGTGAATAAGATAATATATTTGAAAAGTTCATAAAAATACTACTAATATTACCATCATTTTTAATATCTGAAGGCAAATTATACGCCAATGTTCTTTACTTTTTGCTCTATTAAAAAAATGTAAATAGTTACCATTTGCAAATTTTGAGTTGCTCAACACGAAAATCACCCGCAAAATTCTTTCAATGCATGTGCAATTTTACTGTTTACTATTGGACATTATAATTATGATACGGAAGAATTCGGAAAATAGATAAAGTAGCCACTGTTGTTCTCGTTAAAGTTGCTATCAACTCGAAGCTGCTGCTTCTGATCTTCCTCTCGTAAATCATGTGATCGAGTGGTCAAAAGCATTTCCACCTCTTTAAAATGTTTAACGTAGAACAGTGATTCAGTTGATAGTGCAAAATTTTTAACATAGATTGGTGAATCTATTGTGTTATTCGGCTCATCTTCATCAAGGAGGAACCTCATTCTTTCGAATGCAAACCATTTGGATACATAAACTTCAATAGCCCCTAGAACAGCATGACTTCCAAGGACAAAATTACATACAAATATCACACACCTAACAATAAAATACAATTCTATTATTTGAACTTACAAATTCAATGTTTTATTCAATGTAGCTGTGATTATATATAATTAATGATTCATTTTAAAGAGATGTAATTAATATGCTTTAACCAGATAATACGAAACTAATTGCATGAAATAAATTAAATGTAAGAAATTGAAATTTTGAAACACGACCTAGAGTAGAATTTCTTTAAATAATTATTGATGGTTATTTTAAATCTTGTAACTCAAAAACAAGTAGGAAATTATAAAGCCATATACTATCTAAAATGCAAACACTTTTATTCACTGAGGTATAAATATACAGAAATCAATTTACAGTATAGAAGAACAGTTGAATTCTTATCATCTTAGCCATTCATGAAAACAAAAATGTTTATAAATTATGCTATGAGCACTGTTCTAAATATATTTTAATGCTTATTGAATTGTAATGAAAAATTTAAATAATACATACCTTTTCCTGTTCTAATAGATTTCTTTCCTTTATCTTAAATGATCCATAAAACTTTGTCATTATTTACCGCATTCCTTTTTCTTCTTGATCTGAAATCGAAGAGATATTTTCCCACATTATTTAATTTTCTTCTTTTTTGGCGTAGTAATATGGGTGCACAGGGTTTCATAGCACTTCGTGCTCATTCATATATATCAATCAATCGCAAATATTCATCGTTTGACCACTGCATTTTCAAAAAGATACAAATGAAAACATAAACAACACAACGAAAGATCTCAATGGCACGGCAGATGTACACATTTGAGCACGCAGGCGCTGAGAATTTCGTTTGATGTTTGAAAACCGACAATTCTCGGATCGCGTTCGCGGCATTCGTTGGTTCTCGCGAAAGCCCTCGCACTACGAGAGTGACTGCGAGAAAAGTTTCCACACTTGAGTAGAAATATGCGTGTGTCTTGTCTCGGCGCATGCGTGTTCAAGTCTGGAAGCGGCTGTATAGAAAAAATGAAAGAAATGGAAGTGCTTAATTGTTGTAACCAGAAACCCACAGTTGGGCCGAGATTTTTCTTGGTTCTACTTTGGCGTTTTAGATAGTGTGCTGGGTGTATGGTTGCAATAAAATGATGATTTCAATTATATACGTTTAATTTACATTATTTACACTACTTATTTACATGACGAAAGCTTATGCGAACAACATCGCATCGCGCGGATACAATCTGGAATGATAACAATGTTGCCAGATACAAAAGATACATTTTACATTTCAATAATAAATGAGTGGCTTGACGCTAGCGCCGCCACACCATCCCCCTTCATGGGAAAAAAAATTGGATCTATAATTTTTAAGACACAAAATCTCGATACTTAACCGGGAAATGGACTCGCCGACCAGTACGTGTATGTATAGGTGATTTTTCAGGCAAAGGCATAGCTGATTTTTCAGGCTCCTTTGCTGAAGGAGTGGGAGATGGTGTGTCGACTCCAGGAGAGTCAAGTTTACTTTCAGAAGAGTTAACATTGTCCAACAAAAGATGAGCTGGCTTAAGTCTATCAATAGTCACAGTCACTTTTTTGTTATCCTTGAGGATGATGAAATTTTTATTTGTTCGTGAAAGAACTTTATAAGGTCCTGTATAAGGTTGTGACAAGGAAGGTTGAACAGCGTCCACACGCAGAAAGACATGGGAACACACACTGAGATCTCTGTATACAAAAGTAGGTTTTGCAGAATGGTTAGATGTTGGAGTTGCTCGCAACTGCTGAATATGGGTTTTTAGTTTCTTTATGAAACCATTGTCTGCAGCCTGTGGTTGCTGTTGGACGAAAAATTGACTTGGCAGGCAAAGATTTTCGCCATACACCATTTCAGCAGGGGAGCACTGGAGATCTTCTTTGAAGACGGTGCGAAGACCAAGCAGAACAGCAGGCAATGCCGACACCCAATGAACGGATGTGTGGCACATGATGGCTGCTTTCAAGGTTCGGTGTCATCTCTCAATTGCGCCGTTTGCCTGTGGATGGTAGGCGGCTGTGTGTGAGAGACGTATTCCAAAGGTTTTCGCCAGGGAGTGAAATACATCACTCGTAAATTGCGCACCTCTGTCCGTGGAGATCCTCTGAGGGACTCCGAAGCGGGAAATCCAGCCACTATACAGAGCTTGAGCCACTGTTTCCGCCCGGATATCAGTAAGTGGCATAGCCTCAGGCCATCTGGAGAACCTGTCGATGGCTGTAAGGCAATAGGAAAATCCTTGTGATGATGGAAGAGGACCTATAAGATCAATGTTGATATGAACGAATCGCTGGTTTGGCACTTTGAACTCCGCGAGCGATGAGTGCACATGGCGAAAGATTTTCGATTTCTGACAAGCTATGCAAGATCTTGTAAAATTAACAATGTCTTGCTTCATCTTAGGCCAAACAAAACGGCTACATATGAGCCTAACTGTGGCACGCACACCAAGGTGAGCAAGATCATGCAGGTTGCGAAACACTTGATATCTATGCGTTTTTGGAATGTAGGGACGGATGACCTGAGTGGAAATATCACAATATAGCATCACATCTGTATTTGGAACTTGCAATTTTTGCAAAGTCAAGCTAGTAGGCTGCTTAAGTAAAAGATCAAGCTCCTCGTCGTCTTGTTGACTACGAGCAATATCTTCGTAAGCCAGAGGGGAAGTGGAAATACTTTCGATGCGAGAAAGAGCATCGGCTACCACGTTGTCCTTTCCACTAATATGTTGAATATCCACAGTAAACTGAGCAATGAAATTCAGATGATTTATTTGACGTGGCGACAGTTTCTCAATTTTTTGTGAAAAAGCATAAGTGATTGGCTTGTGATCAGTTAAAATAGTAAATTTAGTTCCTTCTAGCAAATAGCGAAAATATTTTATGGATGCAAAAATAGCTAGCAATTCCCTGTCATATGCGCTGTACTTTTGTTCTGCCGTGCTGAGTTTTCGGGAGAAAAAATCTAATGGTTTCCAGGAATCGCCTTCGCGTTGCTGTATACAGCCACCAATAGCTCTGTCGGATGCATCCGTCATTAGAATTATGGCTGCGTTAGAGTCAGGATGTGCCAGATGAGTTGCTTCCTTAAGATCGTTAATACAATTTTGAAAAGCTTGGTCAGATTCGTCAGTCCAATTAAGTGGAGTTTTGTCGCGTTTTTTACATTTCCCCAACATTTTTTGTAAAGGTAATTGTTTTTGAGCCGCTTGAGGTAAAAACCGACGGAAAAAATTTAGCATGCCTAAAAATCGTCTCAGATCTTGAACTGTTTTGGGTCGGGGAAAATTTGAAATGGCTTCAACTTTCTCAGGTAATGGGGTAATACCATATTTATCTATCTTATGGCCAAGAAATGATAAATTTTCCACAGCAAAAACATATTTATCGCGATTTAAAACCAAACCAAATTTTCGTCAAAACTTGTCTGTCAAAAACTTGTTTCAAATGATCTAAATGTTCCTCCAATGAGGAAGAAGCAATTAAAAGATCATCAATGTAAACAAAACAAAAGTCAAGCCCCTGAAGTGCATTATCCATCAAGCGCTGCATTGTTTGAGCAGCATTCCGCAAACCAAAAGTCATGAAATTAAATTGAAATAAACCAAAAGGGGTTATTATAGCAGTTTTTTGCTTATCTTCTTCATGCATTGGTACTTGATGGTAAGCAAGCTTGAGATCAAGGGTTGTGAAAACAGTTTTGCCGTGCAAATATGAAGTGAAATCATGGATATGCCTAATAGGATATTTATCTGGAATGGTCTGCGCGTTTAGAGCTCTGTAGTCTCCGCATGGCCTCCACGAACCATCAGATTTCTTTACCATTACCAAAGGACTTGCCCAACAACTGGTAGAAGGACTACAGATTCCTTTATGGATTAAATTTTGAAATTCCTGTTTGGCTGCTATTAGTTTATCGGGAGCTAAACGTCGTGCCTTAGCACCTACAGGAGGACCTTTTGCTTGAATTACATGAGTAACATTATGAGATTGAACTTTAATAGGAGATCTCTCAACATCATCAAAAATATCATTGTATTCCCGAATTAAATCGTTAAAATTTAAAGATAACTTTAAAGCAGTTATAGATGGGGTATTATCGGTAGAAATTTTACCAGTAGAAGTTAGGGTGGTTTGTTGATCTTTAAGACATTTAGATTTCAAATCAATAATTATTCCGTAATGTGTTAAGAAATCAGCGCCTAAAATAGGTCTAGAAACATCAGCTATAATAAAAGACCAAGGAAAAATTCTTATTAAACCAATATTAAGAGACAGGTTTCGAGTTCCATACGTATTTATTTTTGTGCCGTTTGCTGCTAGCAAATTTAACAAATATTTTGGTTTTGCAGCGCGATGAAGGAGGTACGACAGAAATATCAGCACCTGTATCCACTAGGAAGTTAAGACCCGATGGTCTATCGTGAATTACTAAACGGCAATTATTCTGGCCTTTAACGTCGGCCGCCATCAACGTCTGGCCCTCTAGTTTTCCTGCTTGTGACTACAAGGTGGGACACACTTTTTAGCATTCTCGCGAAAACGGAAGTGGTACCAGCACATCTGATCCTTACGACTAGCAGAACGAGCGCGATAATTATTTCGCCGACTCATGCTTCTGGATCTCCGAAACTGCGACATTCTATCAATTTTCAGTGAAAGTTCACTTATTTGGGCTTGTAAATTTGAAATGCAGTCATTAGGAGTGCTCGTTTCCGGTACTTTTGTTTTCACATGATTAGAACATACTTCACTACCAGACGTTACGTCTGTAATTTTATCCGCCATGATAGATAATTTATTAAGATCATCACTAGAAGTAGTTAAAATTGCTTGCATCTGTGTGGGAAAGCGCTGCAACCATAAAGAACGAAGCAGTTCATCGCCAACGCTGTTTCCCGCCAAATCCTGCATCTGACGTAAGAGCATAGACGGGCGTTTATCACCCAATTCTACATCTTGCAACAATTTTTTAAGTCGACGCTCCTCAGAATCAGAGAAAATATTAATCAAAAACGTTCCTTTAACGTTTTGTACATATCATCATTTGGAGGAGAAGTAATAATATCACTAACCTGCGAAAGAATTTCGGTTTCGACCGAAGCGACGACAGTGTGATACTTTGTAGAATCCTGCACAATCCCACTGGTAATAAATTGTGATTCCAATTGCGAAAACCATATCGCCGGGTTTTCTCTCCAAAACGGAGGCACTTTCACAGCAATACGAGAAACTTCGGAATGCGAAACGGCCTTGCCGTCCGATGAATCACTGGGTTCTGTCATTACTTACACGTTCTCAGAAGAGTAATATTCAACTCCGAGGTCATCAATTTGGCGTTTAGATAGAGTGCTGGGTGTATGGTTGCAATAAAATGATGATTTAAATTCTATACATTTAATTTACATTATTTACACTACTTATTCACATGACGAAAGCTTATGCGAACAACATCGCATCGCGCGGATACAATCTGGAATGATAACAATATTGCCAGATACAAAAGATACATTTTACATTTCAATAATAAATGAGTGGCTTGACGCTAGCGCCGCCACACTACCTCATCGAAAGGTGAATTGTGGCTTCTGGAGATAATTTTGTGTTATATGGGTTGAAAAAATATTCTAAGTTGAACGAGGACCGATATCACGGATTTATGACTTTGACAAAGAAAAGTACGCTAAGATCTAACTTTGACCTGACGGGAACGTACCATGAATACTATTTTTAGAACTCAGAGCTGGTTAGGAAACAAACTCACCACTACAAAGTGAGGATGGAAAGCTGAAACTTAAATACAGTGGAAGTTTCAAAAGAGAACTGAAATCAGTTACAATTTCTAAACCATTTGATCTATTTCATCAACTATCGTATTGTGGGGTCGTCTCCCAGTGTTACCGGGGTCTGAGCAGAGATCAACAAACTTAAAGAAGTCACAGAATTTCAGCATATCAAGATTTAATAAAACTTCTTGAATAAATGACTATTTTACAGGTCCATTTACAAGTGATACGTACATTCAAGAATAAAGAATAACAAGTCCAGGATATATATCGCGAGAGTCAATAATAAGCATAACTTGACTTAGTCGAAGTTACCAACGGTGAGTTTACTCGTGAAGCAGCTTTATTATAAACTATGAGAGTTCAGCAAACTGTCGCAACTCGGGGCGAGTTATGAAAACACGGAGGATCGGTATATGAAATTGAGGTTATCAGAACACTCAATAAATTGCAATAATCCACCACAGGGATAGTTATAGCAAGACTCTGACTAAAGTCTACTCAGGATGAGTTAGAAGATACCGAGGGTCGGTATGACAACGGGGTTTTACGAACGCCCGTTAAATTCACGCAATCCACCAAAGGGATGCTTCTATTACATGCGACAGCTCACCATAAGAGCTAGTCTAGCCAAGGATTTGGCCATAATCACGGGGTCAAAAATACGCCCGTTTCATCTAAGTTTCAGATCTCGAAAAACAACTCAACGGAGTTAGCTCTCCGCGTGTTTTCTACTCAGCTCTCTCTATCTGATCGTCCTCACGTCTTTTCCTCACTTCCCTTCTTAAACACTTTCCCTCAGAGGCCAGGGGAGTGGCTCATGAATTATTTCTCGGCGATTCGTCCTTCAGCTGGACAAATCACCCAACCGCAGTCGTGTGCTTCCCTCCATGATCTTGATTGGAAGCCGTCAACTCTTAATTGCACGTCTTTGTCGGCTGCACGTGTGTGGGCCACTCAAACGATACCACACTCCCTGAACCCCTCTGGGTTTGCGTAAGACCGGGCCGTTTCTACGACTCTTTACTTTCCTCTCCGCGCTCCGGAGTTTCCGTTGTGTGGTCCGCTGTCGTGGGAACGAGGTAGGGGAGACGTCACAGTATGCGTGTATAAAAGCATGTAGCAGTACTATAGCTACCAAAAAGCCAATCTGTGTGAGTATTGTATTTGGCTATCATACTTAAACTCACCAATTTATTCTAAGGAAGATAATGTGCACCTGCCTTCTGTATAATAAAGCTGTGTAGTGTAAACAGCAATCACGAAGTCCGCAAAAACCTACTGAGGGACTTCTGCAGACAAGAAGACCGCATCTCGAAACTGTGGTTTTGTACTAAGTGACTTTTACTTGAACTATGGCAATATTATATACGAGAATCAGCAAATATATAAATAAAAATGTAGGAATAAAAAGAGCTGGATGATTAAAAGAGAATCAAGTATACAACATGTTGAGATGGGTGGTCCATGATGTCCTTTTTTTAATTTCCCCCCAAAAAAGCTAAAACAATAAAACCATGCATATGTAGGGAAATTTACACTCTTTAATTGGTAGTTTAATGTATTACGTGTTAATTTGAAAATTGAATAGTTTTCTAGATATTTAAGATTAACTAAAAGATGGCGGCGTGACCGTCTACCCAGGACCGGAGACTTATAGTATGCTGAACAGGTGTCCCTCACGAACATGTGTACCAGTTTTCAAAACTATACGATTTAATGTTTTTTTCAAACCGCTCGTCAAGATGACTGGGCAACCGCGTGGCACGTCGAACATCTGGAACACAAACCAAAATTTTTTGTTCGAGTTCTGTTTGTTTTTTCAATTAAAATGTGCCATAACCCAAGAGTCTTGCTATAATCTAAACACTGCCAATCTGACTAGATTATGCTGTCATTTGAAATCATTAAAAAAAATTGTGTTCTAAGTAACTCTCAGGATTTAAGTATCGCACATGTGTTCAACAACCACCATAATACAAAGTTTACATATCTGAAATATGAAGTAGCACCTTAAGTCATCTTGTCTGAATATGCCCATCTAATTCGGATAATCGAGGCTCCAGAGTATTGACTTTAGATAAGCGCAACATTTTTTCATATTGTTGTATCCATTTAATGATTTTTTAAATGTCTATTTTACTTAGCCGTGTAAAATATAAAGCTTTTTATTTAAATCTTTCGTATGCTTTAACCAAGGATGTAGTACAGCCGTAACGCCGTTCCGGCACTACTTATCATCTTCTATGAGAAATAAATTGTAAGATTTGCCTTCATACAGCGCGATCTTTGTTGGTTTATGGTTGGTATTTCAAATTAATGAAAGTAATAAGCTCTTAATAAGCAGTGGCAGAAAGGGGTTAAGCGCTACAAACTACTACAATTAAGCTTACAAACATTTACATGTATTTTATGTTTTGATTTTGAAAACCCATGATATTTTCTATATTACTTACCCATGCCATGATTTTACGTTGAGATCACTTAATTTTAGTATAACTTAAAAATTTTAAAAATTCTTCATTTTCATTATATTCATGTTTTGAACTACACAGAGCATTATATTAAAGTTTAAAAATAATAAAAACTGCAAAATATGCATTGTTGACATTTTATTTCACGATTACAATAACCAAATAAAATAATTACACATTTTAAATGTAAAAAAGTATTATATTGTGAAATGGTCTCCTGCTATTGTGTTATATTGTGGGTTCGTTGAATAATGAGCTTCATTTCATTCCACATATTTACTGGATGTTCATTACACTTACACAGCACATTTAGATAATTACATAGATCATTATTATATCGTTAAATACAGGCATGCATAACGTTCTACCTGTCCGGACACAGTTAACAACAAACTGTCACGAGTCTCGCAAAATCTCTAACACCATTCGGGTTCGGTTACAGTTAACTTGTGTCGCACAAATCTTGACACCACATCTCCTCCCTTCTTAAAAATCAAGTCTCTTTGGAGGACGTCTGTTTCTACGGGAACGTCTAGAAACTTGACTCGGGCTTGTTGGAACTGGTATACTCCTCATTGAAGAACTATCCAGCAGAACATCTGACGGTGGTGAGTCGGGAGCCGGGACATCGGTTGATGGCACCGCTGATGTGGAAGATGGACTTTGTTCTTCGTTCGGGACTTGTGAAGAAGGATTCTCGGCTGTCTCAGCATGCTGAAGGTTTTGGTTGCTTTCGTAAACATCAGTAGCTGAAAACCTGCGGTGTACGTTCGGAATGAAATCATTCTCTTGCACGTGATCACCCACTGGACGGATCTGGTCCACATGTCATCTCACTAAGGTTCCTTGAACCTCGACAGTGTAATGGAGAACGCCATCTCTATTCACAATTTTACCAAATTTCCATTTTGAGTTGGTTGCTCTGTAAATTCTCACAGCTACCTTATGTCCGATGTCAAATTTCCCATCTCGGAATTCGAATACGCCTTTTTGTATTCTACCTTGTACTCTCGATTTTAATTCAGGCAAGAAAAATCTATCTTCGCGCGAATTTCTCTTTTTAAGAATAACATAGCTGGACTATGAGTTGTTGTAGCATTTGGAGCCTTCCGTTACTGTAACAAGAATGTACTTAGTTTCTGTTGTATGCTACCTTCATATTTCTGCATGGCCCTGAGCGATTGTTTTAAAGTAGCAACATAACTTCAGCCTGACCATTACTCGAAGGTTTGAATGGTGCGTTAGTTTAATGCTTTATACCGTTGCTCTGCATAAATCTTTGGAACCCATAGGATGTAAACTGCTGTAAAAAAATATCCGTCAAATCACGGAAAAAGTACTGGCAGCAGCGTTGCCGGCAATATTCCGTTTCGTAAAGCATTTCTCCGTTTTTCTACAGAAAATTCCGTTTTTGGTTTTTCCATTTTTGCTTTTACCGTTTTCGAATTCTCCGTTTTTTCACCGAAATTCCGTTTTTGGTTTTTCCGTGTTTTCAAGGAAATTCTGTTTCTGATTTTTCTGTGTTTTAACAGAAATTCTTTTTTTTAAGGTCCCCTTTAGTGTCGAAAGATGCGATTTTTGAGACAAATAGTTAAGAACGTCCAGGGCTCTTATCAATTGCAAAGCAAATTTAAAATTTTTACGAGAGTATTATGATCTATTGTTTACATAAATGATAATTTTCAGTAGAAAGTACATATTAAAAAAATCTTTTTTAACGACTGTTTTAAATTTTAGAATGATTTGCACATCACAGGATTTTACAATACCTACTTATTCCCTTTTTTTGCAAAATTTTAAAATGCTACAAAAGTGAAATGACTAACTCTGAAGAAAATATGCATAATTTCTGTAATTTTTGTTCCTAAACTGGAAATGCATTTTTCAATGCCGTTATTTTATTTTTTAAGTGCACATAAATTTTATGATTTAAACCGAAGTTATGATTTTATGACATTTTAAAGAAGGCAATATGGACACCAAATATTTAAAATTTCAAAATTTTTCATTAGAAGGTTTCAAACAGTCATGTACACAATATTCGGAAAATTTAAATGAGTGCTGAAAAAGGTATTTGTGTTTCATTTTGAGTTAATGAGTCCGGGGCATGATCAACCCTTTCTCGCAAAATCCACACTTTTCCACTCTTTAAGGGGTATGTGATCCCCTTAATTTACTGTTCTTTTTTCCCCTGAGTATCATGGAAGTACCATTATTCCATTTCTTCCATTATTTTATTTTCCTTCCTACTTTCAGCAACGCCCTATTGAACTCATTTTCTTTAATTTTCATTTTTACTGAATTTACTCAGCATATGTTTCAGTTTTTATCACCAATAAAATTCATATTCAATAGAATACAATGAAATGACGCAACTAAAAATCGAGAGTCGGAATAACTAGTAATAACATGAATAAATTGAGAAAGACCAATTCAATTGATTTTATGCAATCTACTTTCTCTTAAGCCCGTTAGAGGGGAAAAAAATGTTTTTGAATTTTAAGGAATGAAAGCAAGCGTATAACACTGGAAGGAGAGGGGAATAATTGTTTTTTTAAAAATAGTTCATGAGTTTGAGATTAAATTATTAGAATGCTTCCATTTTAAATACACAAAATATTCAACATTTTCCTGGTTAATACTATGATGTGTCTCTAATGTTTATGCTGCTTATTCTTAATGAAAGCAATACTTCTAATGTACAACTGCTCCTAGAATCTATTTAAGGGTGAATTGACTTGTTAGAAAAAAAAATAATCAAACCAAATTAAATCTCTTTTAAAACTTGTCTAATCAAAAATCACAATGGAAACATACAAAAGCTGATGAAATTGAACCCCATATCTTGTTTCTATTTATTTTGGAATGTGCAATTGCAATAAAACTCTCCATGTGCACACAATGTCTGTCACCTATAAATACTTCAATGTGCTTTCCTTCAATCTTTTTTTCAGGTATTTAACTCTTCCTTAATTTTAACAAAATTTTCCTATTAAATTCAGGAAATACTTTTTAAAATTTTTGCATTTTCACAAAAATTTTCTATATCTTTTCATTTTTGAATAATTCAACTTCATATCCTTTAACATAAATTCACATTTAGTATATGTAATGATATTTATATCACCACAATTTTAGGGTCCAAATAAACAGCTAAATTTTCTTTTAAATTTCATCCACAATTCTCATGTCACTGAAAATTATACTTGTTTGAAAAAATTAAACTTTGTTTGGATTTCATACCCAAATAAAGCAACTGGTATTTAACTTCCCTATTTTTAACAAAATTTTCCTATTTAATTCAGGAAATACTTTTTAAAATTTTTACATTTTCACAAAATTTTCTTCAAATATACATTTTTTTTTATAATCCAACTTTGTATTGTTAACAATAAATATAATATATAATATAGGTTCATATTCAATAAATGCAATATTAAGGTCACTACAATTATAGCACCCAAATAACCCAATTTTCAGTTAATGTTAAAAAACCCATCTTAAAATGAAGGTGCAAGTCAAGTAAGGAATATTTACATAGCTGCAGAATATGCAACTTTTCTATACAATATACAAAAATTAAATGCTAAGCATAAAAAAACATTCAATTTGAAAAAAAAATTACAATACAAGATGAAGAAATAAGAAATCTATTATTGAACTTTTAATAATTTTTCTACGTATAAACAACTTTTTACAGGATTTCTGGTACTTATAAAAAGACGTCTTGCAAAGAGCCATCTTAACAAACATCTATAACATAAACATATTCATATCATTATCCTTCTTAGTTCTGTAATCTCTTAATATTTTTCCCTTTTACTCAGAAGTTGACAGCTTAACTGCAGAGGGTGTTTGCAAATTTGTTACACTATTTCATTTTGATACAGGAAAAAATGGTCACATCAATTACATTTTTGGAAGTATACGTTATCATGTGCTACCCAAAAAAATTTTTACATGCAAAAATGGCACTTATGAAGAAGTGATGAATGGAAGGCTATGTTTTCAATCTTTCTGAAGAGAATTCTTCTTGCTCAGTTATTCAAAGACGTTGTATGGTTGTTTTATATCTAATGACACAATAGGTATTATCTTAATACGAAAGGAAAAAATTGTCTAAGTCTGGCTTCAAGTGGAAATATTGTTCCAAATATGCATCAAAGCAAAAAACGCAGGTCATCAAATACTGCTAGGGGGAGATATATAATGTTAAAACAAAATTCTCGAAGTCAAAGGTACAGTAAACACTCGATTATCCGGCATTCAAGTATCCGGAAAGCTCAACTATCCGGAAAAATTAGAAAATAATTTTTTCTAAAAATTTTACATCTGCGCGCTAAAATTTAACAAGCGCGCGCGCCGTTCCATTCAGGCGGACAATTTATTTCTGGAATGCAACGTTCGTTCGGCACGGAGGGGCGTAGAAAGAAAAAAAACAATGTACAGTACTGTGATTTACACAGACTTGTTTTAGGGAGGAAGGGAGGTTCAAAAGCAAATATGAGAACCAAATAAATAAATAATAAAAGGTCCTCACCTTTCGCCGAAAAACAAGACCTAAAAACGAAATCGACAACCAAAAAAAAAAAAAAAAAAAAAAAAAAAGGCAAAGGGACAGAATCGGTAAAAAAAAAAAAAGCTGATGGGGGGGGGTTACTCCAGATTGGTAACTCTTTCTTTTCCTTTATTTATTTACTCTCCAAATACGGGCAGATGTTGATTCCGAATACGTAATATCAAGTGCAGGAGAATTGGAGGCGCCGCGTATTGCGCAATAACCCTTGCGATCTTCTAAAAGATAATTAATTTTGATATTCAATCTGGGATTTGTTTATGATCACTTAAAAGAGTTTTATTATGCTTGCTGAGTAAAATATTTTTCAGTTTCGTCGGCTATTTTTATATGTTTATATTTTTACAGTCTATATATTTACGGTAAAAATTCTGCTACAGATCATACTTTTTTAAAAATTTTTATCATCAATGTTAAATTAAAATCTTTATAATATGCTTTGTAAATACAATGTTATGGAAGATACAGAAGTATTAAAAATTATATTTAATGCACATTTCAAAATGACAAACAAATTATTTGGCCGAAAAAATCTTTTTAAAAAAAGTCTGGTCTACCCTCACCCATTTTTCCCGTCACACGCTCAACTATCCGGATTTTTCAGGTATCCGGAAATCGGGTTACCGAGCATGCCGGTTAGTTAGCTTTACTGTATATTGAAAAATCATTACAATGCTCAGTGTCAACTGTAAACAAAATTATTAACACTGATTTAAAATAAATGCTCATCTTCTTTCTCCATGTTGTATTGCTGAACCCAGAATAGGCTGTAGAATTCTTTTTTGAAAAGAATTTATCAGGAGAAAAATGAGAAAAAAAAACCATTTTAGCAATAGATGAAATACGGTCTACTTAAATGAATGTAAGAAAAAAAAAAAGATCAATTTGGTATCATCAAGAGGAGAATAAAATACATTAAACATTGTTCAAAGAATCTAAAAGTTTTTCTAAGTGATTTTTTTTATTGTGGTAGGTTTTTTTCATATAATGAGAATTAAAGCAAGAGGGAATTCTACAATGTCCATCAATCATTAGAACTCATCAAATCAAAAGCAAGCCCTTTGTAGACATTGGAGAGAAAGCTGTCAAAGAGGAGATAAAATACCTCTTTCGATACTCCAAAAAGCATTATTGTCATGACAATTATGATGTAGAGAAAGATTGTTAAGTATAAAGATTATCCAACTGAATATTTAAAACAACAAAAAAAGTTGTGAAAAAGGCCATCAAAATGTGCAGGAACAACCTGAAGCTCAGCATCAGCGAACTCTCAGTTCTCTGCTGCATTCTTACTTAATGTCTAGCCTCACACTCAGCTACAGTTTCACATTGAGTCATAGCGGATAAACAGCAGCTGTGATAAGTGTGTGCAAATTTGACTAAAATACAATGACTACTTCTATAGAACCATTATGACATACTTACAGAATAATTTTACAAACTACAAGTAAAATGTTACCTATATAACAATTTATAATCAATACATTGAACAATGATGTATACTGCAAAATGTTTGATACAGTTCAAATTCTTTAAGAGGTAAGTCTTTCATACAAGTTTGATTGCAGTTATGGAAACACAATCAAAATTAAAAGGATGTATAGAACCATCATAACATACTTATATCTCAAACAGCTTCATCCATAACATGCTCATACAAAAATAGTTTTATAATATTCTTTCATACAGTTTAAATTCTTTAAGAGGGTAATTCCTTCATAACAAGTTTGATAATCAATTATGAGCACAATCAAAATTAAATAGGATATAGCAAAATTTAAACATTTTACTAATACATTGAAAATTCATCAGTAATTGTGTATCCTAATAATGAAATGAATACTTATTTATCATTTATATTTATTCTAACTTAAAATATATATAAAATACATTGAACTAAAGAAAATATAAAATAAAAATATACATAAATGATGGCTATATATTTTATAGATTTTATTGCAATTTTTAAAAAAATTACTTTGTTTTTTTGGAAATAATTTTTTAATTTGTTGTACAAAGCATTGTTCTGGTATGAATTTATTATCAATTCCCAAAGTTCAGTTGGATGTTCACTGCAAGTCAAAAAAAATTTTCAATTTCTCAAATTTACATTAATCTTAAAATTCCTTTGATGACTTGTGTTTGAAAAAATATATTTGAAAATTTCACCGGATTTACAAATACAATTTACAAAGAGTTGCGAAGGATATTGTAATCCGGTTTTTGAGTTATAACAAACTCTTTAAATGACAAAAAATATTAGTGGCAATTGCTGCGTTGCTGGCATATATTTGATTGCAGAATTCACAGTAGATTTTCTGAAGAGATTTTTTTGAAATGTGGCCTGCCACATAAGTGGCACTGTTGGAAACTCAAATCATCCCAATTTTCCTGTGCTTCTGGCAATCCATGATGGTTCATCAATAACAGATATAGGCAATCTTCATCTGTTTGCGGGATGATTTGGGTGGATTCAAGAATGATGTCATCATCTGGCTCATAGTTGGCATTTCCACACATAGCAACATCAATTCAGCTAATAACATCCATGTCCTGTGCAGGAAGTCCACTGGGTAAGATGGTTTCGCCTCACCCTAAAGAGAAAATATCAATTAAACACATGGAATTAGTAAACATTTTTAAGTTTCTATAGATTTTTTATAGTAATCACCAAATTATTTTACACAATTTACTTATTTTTTCATTAGACAGCCTTAAAAGATTTCTTAAATGTTAAAAATATTGTTAAATTTTAGAATAAATTGAACCTTCCAAATTTGTGTTTATAATCAAATATTTGAAATTTGACATTGAATTTTTTTAAAGAATACCTAAAGAAATGATGAAAAAAGTTATGTGTTAAATAAGTTCAATAAAATAAAAGCAATTTATTAATTTACTCAGCTTTCTTTACCAAACTCATTTTATAATTAAATAAATTATTTCAAACAATGAACTATACCCGAGAAAAATGGTTTTCTAAGGCATCTTGGTTGAAGCGGCTGAGGAGGACAAATTTCATTTTTCAAACAATTCAGGTACCAGAAAGAAGGAAAGAAGCAGACATGTGACTTGCCATCCTGTTATGTCTGGGTTATATGCGGATCTATAAAACATATTAGGAGCATTAAAGAAATTTATTGACACGGAACAAGACATTATACATTAAGCAGAAGGTTGAAAAAAATGAGTAAAATTCGTTCATACCTTTCTTCGTCTTTGGGAAGCGAAAATATTTCAACTCCTGCGATTTTTTTGCATGAGTGGCGCTTGCAAAGTACATCTGTCATAATTCATGCTAGTTCTGTTTTCTCAGACCTGAAACAAGCTAGAAGAATCAAAGACGAGCAAAAAAAAATCTGTTGCAAGTTAACCAAAGTAAGAACCACCACGATCAAAACAAATGAAATCCTCTGCATTCTTTTTGCGCAACAGGACCTCGAGACTTCTAAATGTTTTGCTTCCTTACAAAATCTCGCCAGAATTGGTTTTTGGCAAACTGCCAAGTTTTCAGAAGTAACCCTTCTTTTCTATAAGTTCTTTGTACCGGATTAAACGGTTAAACTCCATTATCAATTTTTTTAACATTTCCAGAGACATAAGATGGCGGCGCGTTCCATGATTCACTTTTTGCTTTGGCCCTTAGCGCCTATTCAGGTTTTTGGCAGAGAGTCAATTGGGGAAAACGAAAATGAATCAAAATGAATAACATATTAAAGTTATACTCGTTTAAAAATACCATTTAAAACAGATATTGACTTTATCCTTATATATGTGTATTTTATGTAATAACTTGCAGTATCTTTTGGCCTTGATGTTTTTTAATACATTTTAACAGAAGGTAATACATTTCAGTTCAAATTTTTGCGCGTTGCATAATTCTAAACCGGTTGAACCAGTTACGGCGGGCATAAAGACGAAAAGCCCATTTTCGCCTTTCCGATTCGCGTTTTACGGAAAGTGTCCGTATGTTTAAGGGAAAATACCGGTTTCGAGACATTATGGAAATTTTCCGTTAACATCAGTAAATTTTCACCTGAATTTTCAGGTGGATTTTTTACAATACCATTGTCACTGACAAGTACCCGTGGTAGTATCTGTGGCTTGTCTAAGACATTCAATTGTCTTCTTAGTTGTGGTTAACTTCATGGGATATGCCTCTAACCATTTTGGAATGAGTATCAACGATTGGTAAAAACATATGTTAGAAAATTGGGCCAGCAAAATCGATAGAATGCGTTCCCAGGGCATACTGGGATATTCCCGAGTAATGAACTTTAGCTTCTGCAGGATCAGTTTTGTGTCTGGCACAATCGACAAATTTCTAACGGCATCTTCAATGTCTTTATCTTATATCCTTCCATAGACAAATGATCAAGCTAAACTTTCATTTTACCAAGCCCAGTGTCAGTATGCAGTTCATCTAGAACATTTTTTGGTACTTCTTTGGAATGCAAACTCTTGAACTATAAAATCACCCATCCTCAATGTTGTAGTGGCCTTCCCTCCCTTGTAAATTTCGACCTTCCTTAAAGCTTATAATAAAACCACTACACATAAAGCACAAACTAACACACTAAATAAACAGAACTCATTTAATAGAACACAACATAACTAAACTAAAACAGAGAGCAATAAAACTTTAAAGATTAAATCTTACAGGATCATGCTACAACCTAAAAAACCCCTTCCACAAATATCAACGCCCTTTTGGAATGAAGAACTAGCCAAACGCACACTCCTTCTCCCTCTTGGTTGATTTTTTTACAAAGCACGCCATCTGGCGTGGCAACTAGAGGCGCCCTCAGCTGTTCATTTCTCAACATCCTCCCCACCTGTACATGGCAGTAAATACATATTCCTCTATAAAATACATTCAGAGTTAAATATTCATAAATACTTTAAAATTATGATCAACATTAAATTCAAATTCTAAATAGAAATAAAATTCAAGAAAAGGTTAATTTCATACAATCAATTCTTCAATTATAATACAAAACAATGAGAGACATGACGCAACAAATAACCTAAAATTTTAGAAACAATTATATTTCCAAAGCAATTTTGTCAACTGCACTGCTCTTCTTAGTTTACCCTTGAGTTTTCTAACGTTCTCACAAATCGTCTCTACCATGATTACTCATGTATCACTCCCATTTCGAGCAACTTTGACTTAGATGCCTTCAACCTAAAAATATCTCCCATTTTGAGATTGTTGTAAGATGATGGATTAGCGAGATTATGCGCACTCTTTAACGATAATAAATACTGATTCTTTCCCATTTTACCCAAAGTTGTTTCAAAAGTTTCGTCTGGAAAAGTTTTCGCCTGCTCAAATACGATCAGATTAAGATACGAACAAATCTAAAAATATTCCAGTACAAATCAGTATTTCGGTGTCCAGGAAAAGAAATGAAGGAGTTATATCTCCGGTTCATCTAACTCATTACTGTCGTAATATTAATAGAGTCGATTATTAATAACATTTCAATTTCTGTTAAGATAGTTGACAATTTCTCCAAAAGTCAGACAATGCTCTTCAAGCGTTTTTCTCAGAGTGGTTCCTTAATACTTCGCATCAATGTGGTTCCCAGAAACCTCCCACCATGGAGAGACGCTCACTGGAATAAACTTCCATGGTATGCCTGAGAGTGATAAAACTCTTCAGCTCAGGATTTGCCTTATTATACTCTTAGAACTTGAGAGGATTTCGCATGAACTTCGGAAGTCTTAGCGTTATCAAGAATAAAATACCTTTACGCAACCTCTTCGAGCCAAAACCGACTGTATGTCATAATGAAACTTTTAACGCTCATATTGAAACCACTTCAAGGTGAACCACTCCGAGTCACAGCACAATATACACCTTCTGTAAAGCACCTCCGGTCGTCTTCACAGTTATTGCTCCAGTAAAATCTGTGTACCTACAGTAGTGAACGGGGCAACAGCCACCCTGTCTTTAGGTAATTGCCCCGTCTGTTGCCTTGCAGGCTTCACTGTATTTACGGCTTTTCGGGCAGCTCTTTAAGACACTTTCACTGATTGTCGGCCCTTTGGTATCCAGAATCTTTCTCTTAGTCTGGATAGTAGCAATCACCTAAATGGAATCCTCGATTGTGTTCGTAAGATCAAAAGAAGTCTGTGTTTAGACCTGGTCAGAAGTATTGGTGCTTTTCTTCTTGCGTCAACTCGCTCTGATCCAAACGTCCTTTTACACAAAGACCTTCTTGCAAATAAGAACAGAACTCCATATTCTTGAACCAGCAGAATCTGTTGTCCTCGGTTTTAGACGAGTTATTTCAAAGTCAAAGTGTTCACTGAACACTTCACAAAATTCTTCTGCTTCATGATCTCCCGCCGCTACCAGCAGACCTGTTTGTGTGCCCTTGCCTCCAAGTTTCCCAGAAACCGCAGGACATAAGCAGTGACTCTCAACCAATCTGGTAAGGCTACTAAACTTTGGAAATGTCAGTGTGGGTCGTCCCTAACAATCATAGTATGGACGACGATTCTTTTTTCTCTTACGCATATACTCGTCTGGCACTCTGAATTTCTGTTGGGGCCAATCGTACCGTGATTTCAGCCATCGAGGTACACTCACCACAGATCATCTTTTGGTGACAGTGCCGAAACTCTCTGGTCAGCCGATCAGCCAGGTTCTCAAACCTGGTAGTGGAACTACACCTAATAGGAACCACACAATCCTACAATTTCAACTTCTCTATTCCTTTAAAACTGTTTCCATTCGTAGCTGAACTCTTAATCCAATGCAAGCGAATCTCAGAATCAGTCCACATAACAACCCCATATGCCAAACTCTTAAAAACAACCCATTAAATGTTTCCACAGTTTTGGCACTTAAACAGTGCTCCATCAGCTCCCTGTCTAGGTAAACTCAATTTTTTCAGCTTGGTGTAATCTACTCTTCGCCATAACAAAACGCACCAACCTTTCGATGTGGTTTCCCACCTAAAATACGCAACCGCTCCCAGTGGCGGTTTTCGCACCAGGCGTTAGAAGGCGCTCGCCTCGTGCCTCAATTTAGGGGCCTCAAACCTATTCGATTTATCGTTGTGCTAAAACGATGACGATTTTTTGACATTGGGTTGGGGTAGGGGCCTCAAAACGATTTTAGCCTGTGGCCTGGTATTGTCAAATCCTGCTGACCGCTCCATATACCTTCTCGACGAGTCACAAAATATATGCATCAATTCCACCAGCATCCCTATCCCAGTTAGAAAAATAACACACCTATTTATTCGCGTCCGACAAACAACCAGTTCCTAGCACCACTTCTCCCTTAATTCTCAAATCATCTGGCAATTGGGTTCCAATCAGTCCCTCTTTCCCAAATTTCCAGCACAAGTTTTCTTGCTTGCACAACCGACGGACTAATGAATCCCAGCGGATCAAACACCTAGCAGCAATTACTCAATACAGATCGCTTTGTTCCCCATCGATTCCAAGCTGTTCAACAAAGGCGTAACATCAGCCTCGCATAATCCTCATCCAAGATTCCACACTAAACCGGAAACCTTCAACTTACGATCACTCAAACCCAACCTCGTTACCCAAGCCATTTTGAATCCACAATGCCTGCAATTCCCTAGAATTCGTGCACTTGGCTTCCTCAAGTGAAAACCCGCATCTTTCAAGATGAAACCGCCCTGCAGACAGAGCTCAAAGCCTCTTGAACCGTCTCAGCCCGTAGTCATCCACATATAACGTTTGTCCAGCATGTCGACTGTGGGTGGCATCTTTCAAAGATATTTTCTGACATGATATCCACGATGGTGGCTCTCAGCAAATATGGTGAGCATCTACTTCCAAGCAAAACGCAGTTCATTTGCAACACAACATATTCTTTGCGCTTTATCATTCGTATTCCACAAAACCTTAAATAACGGCCTTGATCATCTCGGCTCTTCCAATCCTCAAAAGGCTTTTCTATATCTCCCACAAAAAACTACCTAAAAATATTCTGAATGAATTTTAAAAGAACATCTAATAAGACTTGGATTCATTTTGGACCTTGTTCCAAATAGTCATTTAATGATAAATCCTCTTTAGAACTCGAACAATTAAAGACCAGTGAACCTGTGTAGTACTTTTATCCTTTCTGACCACGCTCCGATACGACACCGTACCCTGTTTCCGTTTTCATTACATTCCTCAACTATATTGTTCGCTTTTTTGGAACTTAATTATTTCCTTGCATGATTACGAACAAAATATTGTCTTTAACTCCCCGAAATCTATCAAATTGCCGTTTAGCCAAATGAAAATTGTCTCTCAATCCACCGGTTTCCCCGCTTCCATAAGGGCCAGTAACATAACGACCATTCTCAAACGCAAATTTTCTCAAACTTCTGAATTATTTTCTCGTCAGTTTCACTCCTTCCTGAAAGTGAATCGTTAATTCTGGTTTCTAACTGGGAAGCAATTATACAACAAATCCGATAACCTCCTCCTCAAAACATTCAACTCTAGAAATATTAAAGTGTAATTTAAGTACTTTTCTCCTCTAAACTTCCGTTGATCACCCAACCAAATATGGTTTCATATAACAAATTCTCTGAAGTCTACAAGTTTGACCCGTTAAAATTTTGTTTATCAAGTCATTCCAATCAAAGACCTGCTTCTTTTATCTCATACATTTGATCTGGATCAAAACAAATCCTTCTTGTTTTTTTGACTGAGAGCAATACCTTTCGAAGGATTCAAGGTAATCTACACAACAATTTTGTCATCACCAGAATTTGCATTCTAATGCGAGCCACTATTGGGTCTTTCAATACAAACTCTCTTTTTCTTTAACTCTCAAATGGAGGTGTTTGCACCCAAGAGGTGTAGTACGAGTTTCTCAATAGAGAACAGTAGGTAACCGACTTCCTCTGCAATACTTTCTAAAGAAAGCTGATATTACGGAACCATTGTCGAGTAGAATTCCTAATTCCGAATGGTTTTATTTGGAGACCCTACATTAGCTCTCGCTTGTGGTGTGGTAATGCTATGTTCGATTTCCGGTGTCTATCACTCGACTCCCAGAACAATGAGATTAAAGAACGTCTTTCGAGCTCATTGAATCCCGAAAATATTACGTTTTGCTTGGTTTCTGACCTTTCTCAATAAGTATCCCAGTGGGATTGCTGATCAACAGGTTTTTACATCTAACCTTACATTACAAAACTTTTTCTTGTACTTTTACGGAGACATCTCTACCTTGTATTAGAGTCATACAACGCTTTTATATTTATCATAGCATACTTAATTTACAGTCTTCATTTTCCGATGCGTTTCTTTAGGACAAAAAATTGCCAAAATTTTCTATTGATAGCGTTTAATGCTGCGCAGACTGCCTCTATGGAGGATGCAGTTTGGGTTTTTCTTAAAGGGTAATTGCTTTTTTGGTATGGGAATTAACTCTGTACGTTCTAAAGTCTTTCGCGTGCCTTCATCTCTCCTTTCAAAAAAAATTTGTATAAATCTGATACCACTGGCTCTTTTCCTCAACCTGATCTCTATTAAACAGCACACAACTCAACGGTAGCCTATCTAAATTGGTACGGATTGCCATGAATCGTATCAATCCCAGCGGCTCTAAACTGCTTATGCTGTATGTCATCCTTAGGATTTCACTGATCCAAGGTGTCAATTTATCCTCCAGAACGAGGCTGTATCTGGCTAAAAAACGTGTTCACTTATCACTGCAGAATCACACATTGTTTTCCCAAAATATCTTTCTCAGGACTCAACTTCCTATATATGTTTAATGTTTAAGGTTAATCCAAAAGCCCTAGCCGCCTGCGTATTAAGCAATATATCAAATAATTAAACTTTTCTTCTCTTAGAGAAAGTTTATCATAGCTAGCATAGCTTCAAACAATGGCCAAGACATGACTTCCTAATTGCCGCAATGACTTCTCCATAAAACAATTCCTAGGACAATTTTATTGTTGTTTACCTGTCCAATGTAATTACGCCGCATCTACATTACACCCACGCTATGTTTATCAATAAATCTCCATTTTTACCCTTGTCTAATAATCGAGGTCTTATATTCCAAGTTCATGTTCCTCTTTTCCAATTCTACCAATTTAATTTCCATTAATTGTTTCATCCAACGTCTATAGTCCGTTCCTCAAGGATGTTTAATTTATCTGAAGAACCTCCAATTCCGATTACCTCCTTCAGCAGGTTCCGCCTCTACACTTTAAATTCTAACCACTTGCAGCTCTCTCTCACACCTCCTGTGCTATGTTCTATCCTCTATGTCTCTCACTCATTTCTAAACCTAGAAACAACTACCTCGTACTTACACAATTACAAGGAACACTCATATTACTTTCGATCAGCTAATAAAATACAAGAACAACCTTCAGACAAAAAATATGTTTTCGACCGCTTCAACTTCTAAGTCACAAGGATGAACTGAACTAGAAATTGGAAAATTTTACGAGCCTGTCTAGCCAGAGAAAGCATTCGGTTTTACCTCCGAGTTGCAAATGCCCAGCCCTGGATTCAACTGAATAATCTCGTTTAAATGTATCTAGAAGTTTATTGATGTCGGTTCAGGTGAATCGTCGCCCTTTTTAAATATAGTGACTTTTTTTTACAGCCCACACACTATCGCAGAGCTGTCTTATCTAATTTGGAGTTATTTTTGTCAGTTTTTGATAAAGTTTTTTTGATGCGAAGCATATAGGTCGTTCGATCCATCAGGATATATGTGAAATGTACGCAACCAACTCCAATGATGACGTCACTTGCTAAGTAAAGAAGTTCTGGATCGTAATGTACGAAAACCTTTGGTGAACAGATTCCAACTTCTTGATGAATTGACTCGAAAGCAATTCCTGAGCAATCCTTTGACCATTTAAATTTAACATCTTTTTTTGTCAAATTATTAAAGGAGTTGCGATAGTGACTAAATTTTCTACAAAATTTACCATAAAATTTACTAATCTAGGAAACTTTTACTTCCTGAACTTGCTCTTAGGTACGGGGTCCTTTTCTGCTGAAATTTTCTCATCAGTTTGTGCCATTTCCTCTACTATTTTTTTACTACCAAAATTTATCTCATTTGGGAAAACAGACTCTAACGTATTAAGTCTTTAGTCCATGTTCTTTACATTTCTTAAAAAATTCTTCTAAGGCTTTAAATGAGACATTTCGTCACTTCCGGTTATTCTAGCATCATCCATAAGCACTTTAACTCTTGCATAGCCTACAATAATCCATCTACGTAACGCTGCCCTATTGCTACGGTGCATTTATTAATCCATACATAAAGTCTCTTACAAACGTATAATCCCTTATGCGTATTTGTCAAATCAAGTTTCTGACTTTCCGAGATGGACTTTCATTTACAAATATACATGTTTAAAGTCTAATTTTTGAGATTATTTTCCCCATTTAAACTAGTAAATATTTCCTCTTAATCTTGGTAAGGAAGATTTGTAGCATGATTAAATTTGGGTTTAATATTTACTGATAGTCTGCACATAGTCTTATGCTTGCCATCTGGCTAACGACAGGTACCAAACTGGCGTTGCCATTCCGATGTGTTCAACCTTTTGAATAATCCCCTCTTTCTCAAGTCTATCAGTAAGTTTTCGACTCGAGCTTTCAAGGCAAAGTACTGTTCTAACCCACAAAATATAGGTTTAACTGGGTTTTAGTTCTAGTTTTACCCAATAGTTATTGATTTCCAGTTCATCATCGAAAGAAATGTTTTTTATTCCCCAAAGTTAAGTTTTCTTTTGCTTGTAGCTCTAACGCCTTAATAGCTTGCAATCCAAATTGATTTTTATAAAGCCATTTCGCGACCAAAATTATCCAAATTTTCTTTAAAAATTACAGATTCAAATTCAAGAATTTAGTTCCTATATTCAACCTTTACGGTAACTACCCCATAGGTATCAATAGTCACCTTTATCAGTTTAAAAACTACACTGGTAGGCTGAATTTGTTTCTTGGAATTTTCTGAAATTATTATATTCATTACACTAACCCCCCTTATCTAATTCCATCTGGTTTTTATTTCAAATTTATCATTATTGGAGGTTGTTCAACCCAGAATCTGTAGAATCTAATTGGAAATACCAGAATTTCGTTTTTTGATTTCTAGCTATACCTTAAAGCTTACTTGCTTTTGTTTTACTGGTTTCTTTTAGATTTTGAGCAGCAAACATGCTCTTGGAATGTGTCCGACTTTAGATTCAAAGTTCATTTACTAAATAAATCTACATTTTCCTTTACATAGTCTGTACTGTGCACCGAGAACAAAATAAAGGTTTCTTTTGCTTCAAGCAAATTTGATTTTGTTCATTTTTTTCTGCATATACACTGCCTTTATCCTTGTCCATAATATGATTTGCCTTACAAATTTCTCCATTGCAATGCGATTTGCAACGTTTTTTCAAGATCAATGTTATCTTCTCAAATAACCGATCTAGTATCCTTTGTACATAACCACTCTAAAACATCACGTAACATAATATTTAACATTTTACTATCATAATCAAGTTTATTCAATTGCTCTGGTTCACGATATAACTATTAATCTCTCACTCATCTGCTTTCTATTTATGAACTTATGAATATATATAACAGTTTTGGTCAAATGTTGCTTAAGGACATTTTTTTAACTTATCCAAATTTTGGTCAGAGGGAGGTCAGGAGCCAGCAAATTTTTTAGCAACTGATACAGTTTAAGCCCTCAACGAAGAAATAAATCCTTAGCTCTACTATCTGCTGGTATTTTTGCACGTAAGTACGTTTAAGTCTTTCAAAGAAACTATCAGAGGTTTCATTTTCTTCATCAAAATTTTTTAAACTGTACAGTTACTTCTGAAAAAGAACCATGTGTTCTTTGTAAAGCAAGAATCAGTTCTTGATTCTTCAGTGTTACGTAATGCTGCTCCATTATACTTCACTCAAAACGAAAAAAAAAAATAAAACGGATTACCTTGCGGTCTTTTGCATGGCCTTATCTATGTGGAAAGCAAATGATGGTAACTCACTGGTCAAACCAAAACTAAACATGAATTCGCCGTCTCGTTTATTATTGTGTTATATTGGTTGGTTGTTGAATAATGAGCTTCATTTCATTCACACACGTTTAATGGACGTTCACTTACACGGAACGGTACATTAGATAATTACACAGATCATTCTTATATCTTAAAATACAGGCATGTATAACGTTATACCAGTCGGACCGCTCAGCAACAAACTGTCGGCGAGGTGTGAAATATCAGACACCATTCGGGTTCAGTTACAGTTAACTTTGTCTGCACGAGCAGTACGAGGAGGAAAGATTAATGTTATATCGCAGAACTCAGAGCAATTCAATAAACTGTGATTATGATGAATAAAATGTTAAATATTATGTTACGTGATGTTTTTTTGTGAGTGGGTTACGTGCTAAAAGCGATACTAGATCGGTTATTTGAGAAGATAGCATTGATCTTGAAAAACGTGCCATCGTGGCTATCAGGCTTTAATAGCCTCAACAATTTAACATTTAAATAGTGTGCTGGGTGTATAGTTTGCAATAAAATGATGATTTAAATTATATACATTTAATTTGTATTTACACACTACTTATTTACATGGCAGAGTTTATGCGAACAGCATCGCATCAGCACTGGATACAATCTGGAATTATAGCCAATGTTGCCAGATACAAAGATGCATTTTACATTTCAATAATAAATGAGTGGCTTGACTGGCGCCGCCACCATCCCCTTCCTGGGAAAAAAAAAAAAGTGGATCTACTTATAATTTTTAAGACACAAAATCTCGATACTAACCGGGAAATGGACTCGCCAGCCAGTACGTGTAAGTACCAGGTGATTTTTTTCAAGGCAAAACACCAGCTGATTTTTCAGGCTCCTTTGCTGAAGGGTGGGAGATGGTGTGTCCAGCTCCAGGAGAGTCAGGATTTACTTTCAGAAGAGTTAGCATTGTCAACAAAAGTGGTGGCAAATTCTATCAATAGTCACAGTCACTTTTTTTTGTTATCCTTGAGGGATAATGAAATTTTTATTTGTTGTTCGTGACAGAACTTTATAAGGTCCTGTATAAGGTTGTGACAAGGAGGTTGAACAGCATCCACACGCAGAAGAAGGCAGCGGAACACACTGAGATCTCTGTATACAAAGTAGGTTTTGCAGAATGGTTAGATGTTGGAGTTACTCGCAGCGCTGCAGATATGGGTTTTAGTTTCTTTATGAAACCATTGTCTCTTACAACTTGTGGTTGCTGTTGGACGAAAATTGACTTGGTAGGCAAGATTTGCGCCTACACCATTCAACGAGGGGAGCACTGGAGTCTTCTTTGAAGACGGTGCGAAGACCAAGAAGAACAGCAGGCAATGCCGACGCAATGAACGGATGTGTGGCACATGATGGCTGCTTTCAGGTTACAAATTGCCATCTCAATTGCGCCGTTGCTGATGTGGATGGTATGCGGCTGTGTGTGAGAGACGTATTCAAAAGGTTTTCGCCAGGGAGTGAAATACATCATCGTAAATTGCGCACCTCTGTCCGTGGAAATCCTCGAGGACTCCGAAGCGGAAATCAGCCACTATACAGAGCTTGAGCCACTGTTTCCACCCGAATATCAGTAAGTGGCATAGCCTCAGGCCATCTGGAGAACCTGTCGTGTCTGTAAGGCAATAGGAAGCCTTCCTTGTGATGATGGAAGAGGACCTCATAAGATCAATGTTGATATGAACGAATCGCTGGTTTGGCACTTTGAACTCCGCAGGCGGTGAGGTGCACATGGCAGAAGATTTTCGATTTTGACAAGCTATGCAAGATCTTGTAAAATTAACAATGTCTTTACACTTCATCTTGGAAGCCAAACAAAACGGCATATGAGCCTAACTGTGGCACGCACACCAGGGTGAGCAAGGAATCATGTGGGTTGCAGAAACACTTGATATCTATGCGTTTTTTGGAATGTAGGGACAGATGACCTGAGTGGAAAATATCACAATATAGCATCACATCAGTATTTGGAACTTGCAATTTTTTGCAAACTCAAGCTAGTAAGCTGTAGAAGTATTAAAGATCAAGCTCCTCGTCGTCTTGTTGACTACGAGCAATATCTTCACCGTAAAGAAAGCCAAGGGGTAGTGGAAATACTTTCGATGCGAGAAAGAGCATCGGCTACCACGTTGTCCTTTCCACTAATATGTTTAATATCCACACAGTAAACTGAGCAATGAAATTCAGATGATTTATTTGACGCGTGGCGACAGTTCTCAATTTTTGTGAAAAAGCATAAGTGATTGGCTTGTGATCCAGTTAAAATAGCTAAATTTAGTTCCTTCTAGCAAATAGCGAAAATATTTTATGGATGCAAAAATAGCTAGCAATTCCGGTCATATGCGCTGTACTTTTGTTCTGCCGTGCTGAGTTTTCAGGAGAGAAAAAAACCTAATGGTTTCCAGAATCGCCTTCGCGTTGTTTATACAGCGCAATAGCTCTGTCGGACCATCCGTCGTGCGAATTATGGCTGCGTTGGGGGATTGGGATGTGCCAGATGAGTTGCTTCTTAGATCGTTAACACAATTTTTGAAAAGCTTGGTCAGATTCGTTAGTCCAATTAAGTGGGTTTGTCGCGTTTTTTACATTTCCCAACATTTTTTTGTAAAGGTAATTGTTTTGAGCCGCTTGAGGTAAAACAGAGCGGAAAAAATTTAGCATGCCTAAAATCGTCTCCAGATCTTGAATTGTTTTGGGACAGGAAAGAGGCGAAATAGCTAACTTTCTCAGGTAATGGGGTAGCCTGCTGTTATCTATCTTATGTCCAGAAATGATCTAAATTTTCACAGCAAAAACACATTTATCTCGATTTAAAACCAAACCAAATTTTTCGTAGTCGGTCAAAACTTGTTTCAAATGATCTAAGTGTTCCTCAATGAGGAAGAAGCAATTAAAAGATCATCAATGTAAACAAACAAAGTCAAGCCCTGAGTGCATTATCCATCAAGCGCTGCATTGTTTGAGCAGCATTCCGCAAACCAAAGTCATGAAATTAAATTGAAATAAAACCAAAAGGGGTTATTATAGCAGTTTTTGCTTATATCGTCTTCATGCATTGGTGCTTGATGGTAAGCACGCTTGAGATCAGGGTTGTGAAACAGTTTTTCCGTGCAAATATGAGGTAAGGAAATGTGAATATGCCTAATAGGATATTTGTCTGGGATGGTCTGCGCGTTTAGAGCTCTGTAGTCTCCGCATGGCCTCCACGAACCATCAGATTTCTTTTACCATTACTGAGACTTGCCCAACAGCAGTGAAGGACTACAGATTCCTTTATGGATTAAATTTTTGAAATTCTTGTTTGGCTGCTATTGGTTTATCGGGGCTAAACGTCGTGCCTTAGCACCTACGGGAGGACCTTTTGCCTGAATTACATGAGGTAACATTATGAGATTGAACTTTAATAGGAGATCTCTCCAACATCATCAAAATATCATTGTATTCCCGAATTAAATCATTTAAAATTTAAAGATAACTTTAAAGAAACAGTTATAGATGAATTATTATCGGTAGAAATTTTACCAGTAGAAGTTAGAATTGGTTTGTTGATCTTTAAACATTTAGATTTCCAAATCAATCAATAATTATTCCGTAATGTGTTAAGAAATCAGCGCCTAAAAATAGGTCTGAAACATCAATATAATAATAAAAGACCAAGGAAAATTCTTCTTAAACCAATATTAAGAGACAGGTTTCGAGTTCCATACGTATTTATTTTTGTGCCGTTGCTGCTAGCAAATTTAACAAAAAAATTTTTTGGTTTGCAGCGTTCTGCGGATGAAGGAGGTACGACAATATCAGCACCTGTATCCACTAGGAGGAAGTTAAGGCCGATGGTCTATCGTGAGATTACAAGACGGCGGCAATTATTCTGGCCTTTAACGTGGCCCGCCATCAACGTCTGGCCCTCTAGTTTTTCCTGCTTAACTACAAGGTGGAACACACTTTTAGCATTCTCGCGAAGCAGAGTGGTACCAGCACATCTGATCCTTACGACTAGCAGAACGAGCGCGATAATTGTTTCGCCGACTCATGCCTCTGGATCTCTAAACTGCGACATTCTATCAATTTTCGGTAGTTCACTTATTTGGGCTTGTAAATTTGAAATGCAGTCATTAGGAGTGCTCGTTTCCGGTACTTTCGTTTTCACATGGTTAGAACATATTTCACTACCAGACGTCACGTCTGCGAATTTTATCCGCCATGAGAGATAATTTGTTAAGATCATCACTAGAAGTAGTTAAAATTACTTTGCATCTGGTGGGCAAGCATTTGCAGCCGCAAGATCAAGCAGTTCATCGCCAGCACGGTTTCCGCCAAATCCTGCATCTCACGTAAGGTAGACGGGCGTTTATCACCCAATTCTACACATCTTACAGCAATTTTTAAGTCGACGCTCCTCAGAATCAGAAAATATTAATCGACGATCCTTTAACGTTTTGTACATATCATTATTTGGAGGAGTAATAAATATCTAACCTGCGAATTTCGGTTTCATTGACGACGACAGTGTGATACTTTGTAGAATCCTGCAAATCCCACTGGTAACAAACTGTGATTCCAATTGCGAAAACCATATCGCGGGTTTTCTCTCTCTCAAACAGGTACTTTCACAGCAATACGAAGAAACTTCGGAATGCGAGCAGCCTCGCCGAGCCGATGAATCACTGGGTTCAGTCATTACTTACGTGTTCTCAGAGATTAATATTCCAACTCCGAGGTCACCAATTTGGCGTTTAGATAGCGTGCTAAGGTGTATGGTTGCAATAAAATGATGATTTAAATTATATACATTTAATTTACATTATTTACACTACTTATTTACATGACGGAAGTTTATGCGAACAGCATCGCATCAGCGCGGATACAATCTAGATTATAACAATGTTGCCAGATTTAAAAGATGCATTTTACATTTCAATAAATGGAGTGGCTTGACGCTAGCACCGCCGCAATGGGACAAGGGATAAAGGCAATTGTATGCAGAAAAAAAAAATAAACAAAAAATCAAATTTTAGCCAAGCAAAAGAAACCTTTATTTTGTTCTCGGTGCACAGGTACAGACCATGTAAAGGAAAATGTAAGATTTATTTCTAGTAAATGTAACTTTGTTCTAAGTCGGACACATTCAAGAGCATGTTTTGCTGCTCAAAAATCTAAAACGAAACCAGTAAAACAAAAGCAAGTAAGCTTTAACGGCGAAGCAGAAAACAAAAGCAATTCTAGTATTTCAATTAGATTCTACAGATTCTGGGTTACACGAACAACCTCCAATAATGATAAATTTGAAAGAAAGTAAAACTGTACGATGGAATTAGATAAGGGGCGGTTGGTGTAATGGTATAAATAATTTCAGAAGAATTTCAAGAAACAAATTCAGCCTTCAATTATGTAGTTTTAAAAAAACTTATAAGGTGACTCATTGATACCTATGAGGGTACGTTACCGTAAAGGTTGAATATAGGAATCAAGAATTTTGAATTTGAATCTGTACATTTTAAAGAAAATTTGGATACAATTTTGGGTCGCAGATAGCTTTATAAAATCAATTTTGGTTGGCAAGCTATTAAGGCGGTTAGAGCTACAAGTAAAAGGAAACTTAATTCAACTTTTGGGAATACAAAAACATTTTCGATGATGAACTACGGGAAATCAATAACTATTGGAGCAGAACTAAAACCCGAAGTTAAACCTATATTTTGTAGGGTTAGAACAGTACCCTTTGCCTTGAAAGCTCGAGGTCGAAAACTTAATTGATAGACTTGAAAGGGGATTATTCAAGGTTGAACAATCGGAATGGGCAACGCCAGTTGTACCTGTCGTTAAGCCGGATGGCAGCATAAGACTATGTGCAGACTACTCAATGGCAATTAAACTAAATTTAATCATGCCACAACACCTTACCAAAAGATTAAGAGGAAATATTTACTAGTTTAAATGGGGAAAACAATTCTCAAAATTAGACTTTAAACATGCATGTTGCAAGTAAGAAAGTCCATCCGGAAAGTCGAAACTTCCTGACGATAAATACATATAAGAGTTATACGTTTGTAGAGACTTATGTATGGATTAAACGGGGCACCTGCAATTAGGCAGCGTTACGTAGATGGATTATTTCCAGGGTATGCAAAGGAGTTAAAGTGCTTATGGATGATGCTAGAATAACCGGAGTATTGAAATGTCTCATTTAAAGCCTTAGAAAATTTTTTTAAGAGAAATGTAAAGAACATGGACTAAAACTTAATTTAAGTTAGAGTCTGTTTTCCCAAAATGAGATAAATTTTTTGGGGCATAAAATAGTAGATGCAGTGGGCTACATAAAACTGATGAGAAAATTTCAGCAGTAGTAAAGGCTCCGTACCTAAGAATGTTCAGGAAGTAAAAAGTTTCCTAAGTTAGTATTTTTATGGTAAATTTTGTGAAAGAATTTAGCTACTATCGCAAATCCTCTTAATAATTTGACAAAAAAGATGTTAAATTTAAATGGTCAAAAGGATTGTCAGGTTGTCTTTGAGCCAATTAAGAAATCTGTTCACCAAAGGTTTTGGTACATTACGATCCAGAACTTCTTCTTTGGCAAGTGACGCATCACCAGTTGGAGTTGGTTGCGTGCTATCTCACATATATCCTGATGGATCGGAACGACCCTATAACTCGCACCAAAAACTTTATCAAAAAACTGAACAAAAATAATCCCAAATTGATAAAGAAGCTCTGGCGATAGTGTGGGCTGTAAAAAAGTTTCACTTATATTTAAAAGGGCGACGATTCACTCTGGTAACTGATAATAAACTTCCAGTGGCAATTTTTGGTTTATAAAGAGGATTACCAGTATTAAAAGCTACTAGACTGTTACATTATGCATTAATTTAACAATCGTTCCAGTTCGATATTCTTTTTCGTAAAACTTCTGACCATGGAAATGCAGACTTTCTTTCCCGATTGCCAAAAACCTCAAAAGAATTGGAGGTAAAAGACGATATCACAATATTAAAAATGACACAAATTGAAACATTACCTGTCACTTTAAGGGCGTTAAGACAGGAAACGGGGAAAGATGAAAAACTGGGCCCACTCTTACGAGCCTTAAGGGAAGGTCGAAATTTACAAGGGAGGGAAGGCCACTACACCATTGAGGATGGGTGTATTTTATATGGTCAAAGAGTTTGCATTCCAAAGAAGTACCAGAAAAATGTTCTAGATGAACTGCATATTGGACACTTGGGTTTGCTAAAAATGAAAGCTTTAGCTAGATCATTTGTATATTGGAAGGATATAGATAAAGACATTGAAGATGCCGTTAGAAATTGTGTCGATTGTGCCAGACACAAAACTGATCCTGCAGAAGCTAAAGTTCATTACTGGAAATATCCCAGTATGCCCTGGGAACGCATTCGTATCGATTTTGCTGGCCCAATTTTCTAACATATGTTTTTACTAATCGTTGATGCTTATTCCAAATGGTTAGAGGTATATCCCATGAAGGCAACCACAACTAAGAAGACCATTGAATGTCTTAGAGACAGTGTCGCCAGATTTGGACTACCACGGGTACTTGTCAGTGACAATGGATCCCAGTTTACATCCTATGAGTTCCAAAGATTTATGCAGAGCAACGGTATAAAGCATAAAACTTGCGCACCATTCAGACCTTCGAGTAATGGTCAGGCTGAAGTTATGTTGCTACTTTAAAACAATCGCTCAGGGCCATGCAGAAATATGAAGGTAGCATACAACAGAAACTAAGTACATTCTTGTTACAGTAACGGAAGGCTCCAAATGCTACAACAACTCATAGTCCAGCTATGTTATTCTTAAAAAGAGAAATTCGTACAAGGATTGATTTACTTTTGCTGGAATTAAAATCGAGAGTACAAGATAGAATACAAAAAGGCGTATTCGAATTCCGAGATAGGAAATTTGACATCGGACATAAGGTAGCTGTGAGAATTTACAGAGCAACCAACTCAAAATGGAAATTTGGTAAAATTGTAAATAGAGATGGCGTTCTCCATTACACTGTCGAGGTTCAAGGAACCAGGGCCGGCCCGAACAAAAGAGGAGCCTGGTGCAAAGTTGATTTGCAGGGCCTTCAAACTAATTTCCTAAAACTAAATAATTTATTGCATTTTGCTATGTATTAATTACACCACACAAATTGGCATATTGAGGACTTAAGAATACGTGAAAATGATAACTAATTAAATTATGTGATTTATGAACGATCTTGAAAAATTTTAATTTCTTTAAATAAATCAATGCAATTTATTTTGTCTTGCAGAGTCGAATGTAAATCTCTACGTTTTCAGACAGTTAGTGAATATCATTCTAATCAGTGGCGAATCCAGGGGGGGGTATCGGGCTACAGCCCCCCCCCCCCCCCGAGCCAAGCCAGAATTCTTCATACTATTTAAAATCATTAAAACTGTTTTTTCTTAATTTCCCTCTTTTAAAAAAATAATAAAAACGTTTCAACATTGCTTTCTGGCTTGGACAGGCTCGAAAATTTTCCTATTTTTGTAGTCATTCCACTTATACTTGTAGCGTTGACGCGGTCGAAGACATTTTTTGGCTAGTTATTTCATTGTAATTTTTATTAAATTATAGAAAGTATTGTATTGTTGTTTATGATTCTTATTGTCAGGTGAGTAAAGTCTGTAAAGTTAAAGAGTTTTAGTTTACTTTAGCCTTGAGGGTTGACATTCGTCACGACGATACAAAATTTTTATGACCTCAGCCCCCCCCAGACCCGAATCCTACATTCGCCACTGATTCTAATTACATAAAAATTCCTATGATGTCCCATATTCGTGATAAATTTCCAATCTCTTCTTAAAAGAAAAAATGTCACTATAGATTATGACTAGAAAAAACTGAATTTTGAAATATTCTTCGACAGATGAAATAGCTAATCAATTCCTTAAAATAAAAACTGTTCAATTTTTTTCTCACCAAGTTCTTTTATTTTTAAATCAGGTGTTAATTTTAACTAACTCTTCCACTATTTCCTTGTGCAGTTATTAAAGGAGATATGAATCCCAATGCACGATGCTTTTCAAAAAATTTTAAAAGGACTTTTAAATTATGAATTTGTGTACGGATATCTATATTAGAATTTTGAAATATCTGGCTCACAATATTTACTTTATTTAGTATGTCATACCAAATAATTAAAGTTAATAAAAATTCAAATGAAGTTTATTTTTGATTAATTGGACTTATGGTTTTTTCCCCATTTCAATAATATATTCATAAACAAAATTCGAAGCTATAGAAAATTGTGATACTTGAATGTGATCTCAGAGATTTCACACTTTTGAAGCGACATTCCCACATCATTTCTGACAGTGGCTTTGGAGTAAGATATGAGAAGCCTTTTTAATATATCCCAGCGCATTATAGAACTAGCAAAAGTATTATATGTGCTTTTATAAGTCACAAAAAATGAATATACAGAGAAGAAGGTTTAGAAATGTCTCTAAGAACGAAATTCAAATTAAGACTTCTGCAGAGTATATACTGTGGTTTGGAATTCTTTGCAAGTTAAGGGCTTTTGCAAACCTTTATGTAAAACCTCTTCTAGTAGATCCGTTATAGTCAGAAATACCATAATTTGTTTGGTTGAAATCCAGACACGTCGGTGGAGTATAGTATAAAATTTGAAGTTGTCATGACAAATTCACAGCACGATTGCAAAACAAGTTTGCTGCAAAGATGATAGCACAATAAGAGATAATCTTTGTCTCTGTTTTAAAAAACATCCGATTTTTAATAGCATCTCCTAGACCGTCCTTCTTTTTATTAATTCAATAAATCAATGATAATTTGTGAAAAAATTAACTTTTTTATATAAAAAAATTTGAAACACTTTCCATCTTTTTACTAAATATAGAACTCGCACTTTAAAGAAAACTATACCGCCTTTTTCTTAATGTTGAAATTTTAACGTTTATAAACAAAATTAAACCTAAAAAACAGTCAATGTTTGTTGAAAAATAATAACTTCATTTTGTCCCATTTTAAAAGTAATTACTTTTGAACCCCAATTTCATAATTTATTCTACTAGCAAAACGTAGTTATTACCGAAAATCGCTCTCTCTTTGATTTCAAATCATATTCTCAACACAAAATTTAAAAAATTAATGAAATCAAGAAAAGAGTTTAAAATAAATCGTATGCGCGATCTATTAGCACAATCTATCTTCTCCTTTCGGAGTCTAGCTAGCCGAGTGGTTTAGAGCGTCAGCTTCGGAAGCTTTGAAATCTTTCAAAAACTATCAAAGTTTTCACTTTCTTCGTCAAATTTTTCAAACTGTACAGTTACTTTCTGAGAAGAAACATTTGTTCTTTGTAAAACAAGGATCAGTACTTGATATTGCTTCAATAATTCTGCAATGTGCTGCTCCATTATACTTCACTCAAAACGAAAAATAAAACGGATTACCTTGGCAGTCTTCGGGCATAGCCCTATCCTATGAGGAAAGTAAATGATGGTACTCACTTATCCGAAAACAAAACTAAGCATGAATTCGCCGTCTCGTCGCCATTTATTGTGTTATATTGTGGGTTTGTTGAATAACGAGCTTCATTTCATTCACACATATTTACTGGATGTTAATTACACTTACACAGCACATTTAGATAATTACACAGATCATTATTATATCGTTAAATACAGGCATGCATAAAGTTCTACCTGTCCGGACACAGTCAACAACAAACTCTCGGCAAGTCTCGCAAAGTCTCGAACACCATTCGGGTTCGGTTACAGTTAACTTATGTCGCACAAGTCTTAGACCCCACACCTGCTCACCTCCCCTTATCGCTGGCTCTATTCTCCCCCCACCCTACGCAATAGTACCACCCAGGTCAGAGCGTTTCTTCACCGCTTTATTTATGATTACTGTTGTAAAGTTAGTTAAATCACTAAGAGTCAAATAAAATATTTATTTGTTGAATTCTAAAATGGTGTAAAAATTAAATTGTAAAGTTAGTTAAATCACTAAAAGTCAAATAAAATATTTATTTGTTGAATTCTAAATTGGTGCCGTGAAAGTAAAATACTTTTCAGTACTTGGTGTTTGATGAGGGAAACTTACTTGATGTTGATATTTATAGTGTTATGTGTGTTTGGAAATTTATAATGTTATGTGTATGAGATAAGGTTTTATCTGTAAATCTATACTGCAGACATGGACCCACCAGAGGGTAATGATAAAGAAAATGATGTAGTAAATGATGTAGCATTAGATAGAACCCAGGGGGATGGTTCTACACCTCAACAACAAATAAATGCCCTTCCAAAAATGAATGTCTTAAGTAATGCATCTATGATGCAAATGGTTCCAAATCTGTCGGGTAAAAATGTGATAGATTTTTTCAGGACCCTTGAATATACTAGGAAATTGAGTGGGTGGAATGATGAACAGTTGTTCATCATTACAAACATCAAATTAGAAGGAAATGCGAGAAAATACTTTGAGTCTTCCTTGCAATCCCCAGACATTAACTATAAAAAATTGAAGGAGTGTATGCTGTCGCATTTCACTGATAGTCAATCTTTTTCAACTGACTTTGCCAAATTTTCATCTGCAAAACAGTATGATATGGAGTCGGTAAAGGACTATTCTGTTAGAATGGAGGAGTTAGCTCATAAGAGTTTTGTAGCACATTGTGCAAATAGTGAGGAGAAAATTTCAGATTTCTTTAAAGAAAAACTTCTCTTATCACAATTCATTTCTGGCCTTAGGCAGAAAATAAAAGCACCCGTGATGATAGAAAACCCTTCAACTTGTTCTGAAGCAGTGGAATTTGCCACTCGAGTTGAAAAATCTCAGGAACTTTTAACTCCTAATGTTAATGTAGTGGAAGTATATGCCCAAAATAATGATTTTGAGAAAATGTTGAAAACAACCACGGAGACTTATGCTAAATCACTTGAGTTGGTAACTCAGCAATTGCAAGCTCTCACCTCAAGATTAGATATTTTACAAAATGGTACTGAGCAACAAAGAAATTTCAGACCACAGGTCATCATATGTTCATATTGCTCTAGACCAGGTCACATTGCACCAAACTGCTATCAAATATCTAGAGATAAACAGGGGCAAATTAATCAAAACATGAGGTCAGATTTTAACTTTAGAAGGCAAAATCAGTTCTATAATGGTCGACAAAATCAATCTGTCAGACAAAACCAATCAAATGGCAGGCGTGTTGATAATGGGCGCCAAACAATTCAAAATGTGAGGCAAAATAATAACCCAAATGATAGAAGAGTTGATACACAACAAAATGAAGGTAATGGTTATTTAAACTAGTTGTGGGCGAAGCCAGAGTGGATCCTCTTAGCTTCACGGAAGCCCACACTGATCCTAAAAATTGTACTGAGTTTTCTTCCTGTAACTTACCAATAATTTCTGTTGATATTGATAAGATAAAATGCAATGCCTTGATTGACACTGGGGCAACCATGAACCTTTTATCTATAAATATGGTTCAGCTTTTTAAGCATTATAAAATGTTAGAAACACCACCTATTGAATTAAAAACTTTGTCTGGGACAACTGTGATTTCAAATCAGGTTTTAGAATGTGAAATTGTACTAGGTAAAAAAACATACAAAACTCAATTTGTGATTTCTAATTCATGTCTTTCCCCAGCATTTGAAGTTTTTTTAGGTTTGAATTTCTTAAATTATTTCAATTTTGTGATAGACTGTGGTGAGAATACTATCAAAAATAATGATGTTTGTATAAAATGGAATTTTGAAAGGGCTTATCCCTATGGTTTTGAATATAACATTCAACATGAAATGAAGCCTGATAATTCATTAAATGAAAATTCAAATGTACTTAAAGATCAAAATGTTAAAAATAAACAAACTGGCAAACCTCCTTTAGGAAGAGTGTTTACAAAAACTTTAATACCTCCTGGTTCTCAGAAATATGTGGATATAAAAATTGATGATGTTAATAATAACTTTGTTATTGGAAATATAATTTTTCTTGAGAAAAATCCTAACTTGTCAACTAGTTCTATAATGATTGCTAGGGCTGTTTCAACTTTAAAAGAAAATAACATGTGTTTAGCATTAGTTCTTAATCTTGAGGATAAACCCTTAACATTAAATAAAGGTATGATTATTGTTCAGGCTTTGCCTATTCATGAAGTGTCAAATATTGAAAGTGTAAACACATTGTCTGATGGTAAAAATTCTAAGAAAATTGATTGGGATAAAACTTTAAATTTTGATCACCTATCAAAGGAACAAAAATCTAAAGTCATTAATTTGTTAAACAAATATGATTCAGTATTTCCTCAAGATCTTTCTGAGCTAGGACAATGTGGAATTGTACAGCACGAGATACATTTAACCGATCCGGTTCCTACTCGTCAAAAACCATACCGTGTTCCCTATCAATTAAAAGCAGAAATGAAACGTCAAATTAATACATTATTAGATGCAGGTATAATTCAGCCCTCCAAATCTGCATATGCAGCACCAGTGCTTTTAGTTAAGAAAAGTGATGACTCTTATAGACTTGTTGCCGACTTGCATAAACTTAACAGTAAGACCATTCCAGATAATTTTCCCCTCCCTAATTTAAATGAGATGATAGATATGTTAACCGGGGCAAAATATTTTACAACAATGGATTTGACATCTGGATTTCACCAAATGTTACTTCACCCAAATTCAACTCATTTAACTGGTATCACTACAGAATTTGGTTTATTCGAATACAAAAGATTACCTTTTGGATTGAGGAATGCCAGTTCTAGCTTCCAAAGACTGATGAGTTTAGTATTAAATGGTTTAAGTGATCTACAAATTGGCTGCTACATTGACGACATTATTATAGCTTCGAATGATTTCGATCAGCATTTGGCTAGACTTGAATTAGTTTTCCAAAGATTAATCACTGCAAATTTAAAAGTTAAACCCAGTAAATGTGCTTTTCTTCAATTTGAGATATCATTTTTGGGTCATACAGTTAAGGAAGGAAAAGTTCTACCTCATAGTAAAAATTTAAAATCTATAAAAGATTCTCTCCCACCTAATTCAAGGAAAAAAGTAAGGTCATTTTTGGGACTTACTGGATTTTACAGGAAGTTTACTCCTAATTATTCCAAAATTGCTTTGCCATTGACAAACCTAACTAAAGATAAAGTGCCATTTGTATGGGGTGAGGAAGAACAAAAGGCATTTGAGTTGTTGAAAAATTATCTCATCACAGAACCATGTTTGTATCTTCCTGATTTCTCGAGGCCTTTTTCTATTTTCACTGACGCGAGTAAATATTCCTTGGGATGTGTCTTAGTCCAGGAGGATGCATCTACTGGCTTCCATCATCCCATTGCTTTTGCTTCTCGTAAGCTTGGTCCCTCAGAGATTTCCTATGCCACCGTGGAGAAAGAATGCTTGGCCCTTGTTTTTGCAATAACACATTTTAAAAATTATTTATATGGAGCGCATTTTAATGTATTTAGCGATCAGCAATGTCTCTCGAGAGTTAAAACTCTTAAAGATCCTATTTCGAGAATTGCTCGTTGGTTCTTGACACTACAGCGGTATGATTATACCATTATATATAAACCTGGTAGACTTAATTTTATGGCTGATTACCTTTCGAGAGCAACCTATCCTGCAGATAAGCAATCTGACAATACAAATTCAGAAGAAGTTCACAATGTTAATGCCCAATTTAATGTGTTTAATTTTTCCTCTATTCATGAACTTATTGAAAAACAAAACAAAGACCCCTATTGTCAAAACATTAAGTCCAAGCTGAATTCAAACTTTGTTTTTTCTCCAAAGTCTCCTCAGTTCTTCATAAAAGATAATTTGTTACTATGTAAAAATAACAATATGTCAGGTAGGCATAAATTAAATACTAAACTTGTTGTTCCACAGTCTCTAGTTCCCCAAATTTTGCATTTATGTCATGATATTGATGTGGTTGCACATCCTGATTTATCTCGAACAATGAGAAGAATTCAAAAAAATTACTTTTGGAGAGGTCAATTTCGACAAGTAAAAAATTATATTGCTTCCTGTCATGAGTGTATTCAAAGGCGTGGTTATGTTAAACATATTAAGGCCCCATCCAGAGAATTCCAACTGCAGACTTCCCTTTTCAAAAATGTGCTTTTGATGCTGTAGGCCCTTTAGTTGCTCCCAATCATGGTAAAAAATGGATTATAGTCATCTCTGACTACTTCACACGTTATGCAGAAGCCTATCCGGTTAAAAACATTCAGAGCTCAACAGTGGCTCATGTTTTAATGGACTTTATTTCCAGGCATGGCTTAATGCAAGTTCTCTACTCAGATAGAGGTTCAAATTTTATTTCAGAGGCCATGAATGAAATTTATAAAAAATTAGGAATTCAAAAATTAACCACCTTAGCTTATTCCCCGCAAAGTAACGGTCTTGTTGAAAGGTTAAATAAAACTTTAATAGATTCTCTCAGCCATCTAGTTTCAGTGACACAGGAAGATTGGTGCGAACATGTCCCTTTAGCACTCATGGCTTACCGAAATGCATTTCATAGATCAATCAAAGAGACTCCGTCCTTTCTGAATCATGGGAGGGATATAGTTATGCCATATGACTTAATATTTTCAGAAAAAGAAAAATCCTACAGTGACACCCCTAGTTATGCTCATCAGCTGGTAAATAGACTTCAGACTAGCTTTGCTATAGTAAAGGAAAATTTGGAAAAAGCAGCAGATGATATTGAAAAGTTAAATAATTCAAAACTTAAGTGTAAACAAATTTTGGTAGGAGATTTTGTTTATTTGCACACACCAAAAATTAAAATCCATACATCAAAGAAATTTGCGAAATTAAATGAAGGTCCATTTAGGGTGGTAAGACAATTTTCTCCTGTCAATTTTCAGATACAACATGTTAATAATCCCACAAATAAACAAAATGTTCATGTCAATAGGTTAATTAAAGTTGAAAAGAGAGAAATTTTTCCTACAGTTCAATCTGAGAATTCACTTGCTGATGAGGGTAATGAGGTTTTGAATATTAATGATGATAAGGAAAATGGTAATAATGATGTTTCAAATGAAGATGATATTTTAAAATTATATCCCTGTTATACATTGCCATATAAAGATTGGATGGATGATCATCAAAATGTGCTTTCAAACACTTTTCAAAGTAATCAATTGTCAATTCAGAATGTTCTGCATTCTTCAAATCCCCAAATAATTTTGAACGTGAGAAAACAAATACTCCTATTTGTAATATGACTCAAAATCAGCCTCATGATCATACAAGTGTTATGCAACCATTAACAAACTTGCCCATGAGTCCAGTTATTGATGAAAATATTACTCCTGTTATTATTAAAAATCCCACTGTTAATAAACGAGTGCCTATAACAAGAACTTATGGCTTAAGACCTAGAAATGCTCTTGGCTTTGTAAAGTACAATTAATACAGAATATGTTCATGTTGTGTTTACATTAATTTTAGATTTAATAATTATACTGATTACAGTCAGTTTAATTCTGATAAATAATTATTTGAGAAATTGATACTAAAAGTTTTATTGTTGTCTTATCATTGTCTTATTTTAATTTTGATATGGGAAACTTATGTAGTTTAGTGAATTAAGTACATGTGATTGGTGTCTTTATTTTCTTATGTTTTTTTCTATGGTATTAATGTTTGTCCTTCTGATTAGTTAGTATTGGATAAAGTTGTGTTACACTGTGTTAAGTTAGTGTTTCTGGCTAGTGTGTAATAAAAAAAAATCTGTTTACACAGATTTTCATTCAATTGAAATTTTATGTTATTGGCAGATATCTTCTGCTGAAAGTAATTCAGTATCTTCTTGTATTTATTATTTTAGTCTTTTGTCATTGATCTGATTCTTACATACTCTTATATACTTCATTGCGTAGAATTAGTTTAATCTTTATTGTATTCTACAAAATTTTTACTTATATTCCAATTTATCACTTCTTTGTGCCCTGTTGCATTTTGAGAATTGGCAGATAAACTCACCCCAGTGTAATTATGGAAAATTTTTGCCTATTTTTATATTACGGGTATTCTACTTATTACATGTCTTTGGTTATTGTTTATATATGTATGTATTTCATGAAGTATAGGAAAGGAGACATTTAGATATCTCTAATTGTTTTCGCATATGCTCGATATTATTTTATTGGAGGATGAAGAATGTTTTATATGCCTAGTTGTATGTTATTTTTAAGTTAAAATTATTTGCATCTCTATGTTGTTCTGAGTAATTAACTTAATTTGTTTTCCATATTTTTTTCTCATAACTTTCTACCTCTCTATAGAGTAATAGATAAAGGTTGTTTTAATCAAAATAGGTCTTGAGTTGAGGATGTGTTGTTAGGCGCCTGGCACACTTTCCCTTTTAACTCTCTGTTACCTTAACTTGTGTGGGGGTGTAGGACAACTGCGGGTCGGATGTCTCTGCTCCTTGTGCAGGTTAATCTTCTCTTCATTCTTATTCAAAGTTCCAACTAAATTTTCTTCCTCAAAATTCTAATACTCCTTATTAATTTTCCATACCTTTGCACACTTATTAAATGTCAAAATTTTCTTTTACTCAGATCTTCTTAAAAATTTTCTTTCTGTGACTTTGCTTATTGAAAAGAAAATCTTAATTACTGTCCAAGAGATTAGATGATAAATGATGTTAGAAATTATTGTCAGAAGACAATTACACAGGACAGTTATGCTTAAAGTGATTATCATTATATTATGCTATTGCTGATATTAATTCCTTTATATTGTGTATCACAAAAGATTGAGCATGCATGGCATATTGGGGTAAGCAATATACATATGTATATATATTTTGATTAAATGTTATGTTGTGAAGTAATTAAGACATTTAGATTATATATGGATTGGTGAATACGAGTTCAATAAGATATACATGTAATGGCTTCTGAAACTCATTTAAGTTATTTCTGTATTGAGTTAGTACAGTAATGGTAGTTATATTATGGATTAATGACGATTAAATAGTAATATAAGTGAGTTGCGAGTGATTTTTGATTATTGTATTATAAGTAAGTGAAGCTGTGTTAATTGAAGTATTTATATTAGGGGTTAATGAATAGATTATTTTTTTTATCATATTCCGTTGAAATTTGTATCTTCTTACAGTTTCTGGAAAGGAATTTTTACTTGTTAGTCAAATGTAACTCATAGTAGATTACATGTTGGTTTGTTTTCTGTTTTGATACTTAAATGTTGTGGGGAGGTTATTGCTTCATAAGTAAATGACTTAAAATTTTTTGAGTATGTTGTTGATTCACAGATAGGTGTGTTGGATAGAGAAGATTGTCTGACACATATGTAAGGTTATTTTATTTCCAAGTCTCATATGATTTTGAGGTAATTAGGTGTTATGGTTTACCTTATTGAATCATTATTTTAATTTTTTTTTTCTCTTATTACTTGTGTTTTTAGTTGCTCTATGTTTTAATATAGAGAAAATGTTTCTTTTCTTGTAATCGGATCAGTGTGAGTTTTCTCTGGATGCTAGTGGTTTCCTATTCACCGTGGTTTGAGTTTATTGGTCCATGAGTTCATATACATGAATATTGGATAATTAACATATTTTATTTTTATCCCGTAAACTTTAGTATATGGGATGAGGGTTTTATTATTTTATTATATTTTTATTAGGGATGTCAATTTTGAATTTTCGAACGTACAGGATCATATGAGTCCTGAAGAAAACTCTGCGGGGTTTTTGCCATGTCTGCATTTTAGCTAGTTCAGACATTTTTCAGCTTTTTCATGAAATTGAAATTTTATCGTCTTTTGTACTCTTTATACTTATATATATTTTCTTTTCAGTGGGTTATTCCCCTGTTGTTAATGTAACGTATCTTAATGAAAATGTATTGCTATTTACTATGTGGATTATTGCTATTGTGCTCGTGATGTGTGTTATTGTGCTCGTGAATTTCAACTTCTGTTGTTATATTGCTGGCTACATCAGGTTTTTTTTTTTCAAGAAAAATTTTTATTGCATAAAAAGTTTTCTTCCCGGGGACGTAGGATATTTGTTGTAAAGTTAGTTAAATCACTAAGAGTCAAATAAAATATTTATTTGTTGAATTCTAAAATGGTGTAAAAATTAAATTGTAAAGTTAGTTAAATCACTAAAAGTCAAATAAAATATTTATTTGTTGAATTCTAAAATGGTGTGAAAATTAAATTGTATTGTTGTAAAGGTAAGTTAAATCACTAAAAAGTCAATTAGGATAATTATTTGTTGAATTCTAAGTTGTAAAGTTTAGCTGAGTCACTGAATGTCAATTAGAATATTTAATTGTTAAATGCTAAAAAGGAGTGAAAGTTAAACTGTATATTTGTAAAGTTCAAATTGAATTATGTAAAGCTTAATTGAAATATTTTTATTTATAAAATTCAAATTGACTGTTGGAATTCTAGATGTCTGATACGCAGCCATGTTGTTATATAAATTAATTATTTTTCTTATATTTTTTTTATTGTTAATTCTTCTTCTATATTTGTTTCATTTTTTTTATTCATCCAAAATCAATTTTCTTATTCTGTCATTATTCAAATAAATAAACAAAAAAAATGTATTATTAAAGAAAATTTTTTAATTCGGTTTAAGTAAAAGTTCAGTAAGGATAGGCCTCGAAACAAGAGTGCAATGAACCTTTGCAGCAGAATAGAATTCCCACATAAGCTATGCTTCGCCTCCCACCTTGCGAAACTCAGAAAAACAACGGAAAATGTACCCTCTCCCCCTTTAAAACTTCTGTGAATATAATTCGTGGGTGTCCTTTTTAGAAGTTGTCGGTAAAATTCTGTTTCACACGCATTTTCTGCAGCTGCATTCAGTAGTTGAGAAATCTTTGACCTTTCTTGTGGCTCAGTTTAATTCTGGGCTTCCAAACAAACTTGAGAGACATTCCTCCCTTTTGAGGTAAAACACCGCGTTAAAAAAAAAAAATTCATATTGGAATCCTTTTCGGCTTTAATTCCTGACAGAATTATGGGATTTTCTACCCAAGATTGCAGTCTGGAGATCCTTTTTTCTAAAACTTATGACGCGAGGGAGCACATGTTATTCCTTCACCTCTGACCTGGTGCGTTCGTGTGAGGTTTTCTGGTAAATAGCTATCAACGCGTCAATAATCTTTTTTTCGTTAGAGAAAGTCAGAATCTTGTATACCACGTGGTTTCGAGGGCGTGAATTAATCTAAGGGGTTGCACGATTTTGAAAACTTTTAGCCAATGATGACTTAATAAGTTGGCTATTTGGCGTAAAGGCCATCGCCAATAAAAATTTAAAAAGGGGTGTTTGGGGGTTCTTTAGGGTCTGGCAGGCGTGGAGACGAGGGCAGACACATGCGCAGATGCAGAGTCTCTCTTCCCAGTGAGGGGCCAGGACTTGAAAGTAAAAAGGAGGTGTTTAAAATTTTGAGGGAGACTTGATTGGATTTAACTGGACTTGACTTGAAGTGACTAGACTGAAGAAATTAAGGAAAATGGTGAGAAAGCTGAGTGGGATGATTTTTTTTGTCGGTAGAGGAAGGAGAACGTTCTCTGAACCCCTTTAAAGGATTCTCCAGGCAATAGAGGCCGAGGTGACATCGGAGAAAGAATTTTTAGGAAAACCCCTGCCTTCAAACGGAACTCAAAAGGTGTGACTCGGCGTGCATAGCGCTGATCTTGATGGGCAGTGCGGAGAAAATCTGCCGCTAACCGATTCAAAAGGGTTATCTCCCGGTAGTCAGTGACCTGCGTTCGGGAAAAACAAGCGGCCCAAGGCTTCTTCATTATTTCACCCCGCATTAAACCCTGTTGGAGAACTGTAGATTTGGAGAAGGAAAAGATGTCGTCACCATTTCATGCACGAGAAAATTAAAAGGCCGATATCGTATGGACCAGGCCAAAACTCCCGAGAAAATGCTTGCAAAAACCGCAAGCAAAAATCTGTTTCCAGTTACACCTCCGAAGTCTTTTGCAAATCTACGAGAACAATAGTCCCATGCAGTACTTAATTAACTCCCTTTTGCTGACGGTTGGTGCCCTAACAGGAATGATTCCTCCAGCTGCCATCCTAAAACCAAGATAAGTGCTCATAATCCTCTTTTTATATTTTGTAAAACTAAATTAAACTTAAACTAAAAAAAAATGTTATGAAGTAAATTTTAAAACATCAAATAATTTGATTCGCGGGAAATGTAACGGTAAATTTTAAGCTTCAGATATTTAAATTTGTAGCAATAGTAAATTTTAATTTAGACAACAAAATTATTAATTTTAAGAAGAAAAAGAAAATTTAGGATATTCAAGAAATGTGATGAGGATGAGAATATTTAATTTAAAAATAAATTATCTTATTGGATATTATGATGAAATAAGAATTAAAAGGTTATAGCCAAGACTGTATATTATATGCTGTTTTGAATTTGTAATTATATTGATTGTCTAAGCAAATCCATAGAAGTTTTGTTATAATTTTCATACATAGAACATCTAAGTTATTTATAAAGTGTTTTTCCCTTTTGAAATGATCTGACATCAGTAAATGTGCATCTTTGCTACAAATAAATCAATTGCATGATGTTTAAAAGTAGTGGTAACATTTGTTTCCATATGAACAATTTAGTTCTTATAATGAAATGAGTTATATATGTTTGGTAAAAATATATGTAATTGGCTGAGTAAAATTTTAACATTATAGGGAGATATTTCTATTAATTTAAAATATCAATTAAAAATTTAAATTAGAGATGGCCACTCATATAATCCTAAAATGATAAGTTTAATATTTTAAAATGTTTGAATAGGCTGTAGGGTAGAATTTGGAATCATTAATGAACAAGTAATTAAAAAATCTGCTAAAAAAATAAATAAAAAAGGGTCGACCCTAATATTGATTACTTATTTTATAAGTTTATTATAGATGTCAAGCATTGAAAATTCTTGTATGTGTGTCGAAAATATTTGTGTATATTTATGTGCAAAAGGGTAACTTAATAAATTAATTAGGTTTAAAATTTGGCTTTGTTTTCCTTGTCAATATGTAAGCACTGAGAAAGAATTAAGAGTTAGGGTTATTGCGGGTCTTAGACTTTTTCTAAAATTTAACACAACGCATTGGGTTAATCACTTTTCTAATTTATATTTTTGTAATTATGAATGTTATTAAAGGATATTTGAGATAGAAGTTAAGTTGAAAATGCATCTTATGCCTGTTGCTAAGAATTTCATTAAGTGGTGATATTAAACGGTGGTTTGTGTGCTCTTGAATCAATCAAATGATGTCTAGAATTTTTTTAATTTGGATATGCTTATGCAATTTGAGGAAGTGTGAAATACATTATTGAGATATTGTAGTGGAGTATTTGATTTTGGATATAAAGTAAATGTAAACAAACAATCCTTTATTACTTCTAAACAAAAACAAAAAAAATCAAAAAGAAGGAAATATCTTCACAATATTACACGACTGGATTTCCTAAGTTCCTATTATTCCCCCATCTTTCAATGATGATGCGGCCACTCATATCTTTCTATATACTGTCAACTTCGGTTGTCACAGACAGTTCGGTTATCTTTCTATGCGAACAAAAAAATCAGAGGCGGCGCCAGAAATTTTCCGACGGGGGAGGGGCAAGCAAAATTTCTCTAATTTAGGTAACTTCAAAATAACACATAATAATTAATTTTATATTTAATTAAAGGTAATTAAGTATTAATCAGTGAATTCAATTATAATAATTAGTTATTTGGAATAATTAGCTATTTGTATAATGTCAGTGCAGTAAGAATTGTCTGACTGAACGACAAGCAATAATAGAAAATGAAGAATTATGAACCAATCTCTTAGGAAATGAAGTGTACCGCACTGATATTGGCAAAAATTTACAGATTATTATCGAAATCTTATAACAAAATAAAATAATAGCTAAAACAAGTGAAAATAATTATTAATACATTTTAAACCTATAAATTTACATCTACATATCTCTACTGATAACAAAGAAGGAAATGTGTGTGTTGGGTCTCAACAGGGCAGACCGCTGGACCTAGGGCTACGATATTCGGCACAAACCTACTTTGGTGAGTGGGAATGTGCACCTTGAATCCTTTTTTTTTTTGAAATTTTAATTAATTAAAAATTAAGCGAAATTTTGGCGTTTTTCCTCAGTGGCGGCGATTGGGCGGAGAAAGTGAGGGGGCAAAACAACTTATAGACATCTAAAAGACCCGGAATATAGGAGGTAGACAATAAAATTTAAAAATTTAGTTAAAAAATTAAGCTATTTTTCGCGAACACTGTTGCTATTTAATAATTCCTAGTTTTAGGCAGCTAAAATAAAATACAAATTAAATTTTTTCCTAAAAAAGTAGAGGGGGCAAATGCCCCCTTCGCCCACCCGACTCGCCGCCACTGTTTTTCCTTAATACCTTCCGAAAATATTACAGCACAAAAATTATTTTTACGCCATCTGAAAGTTAAAAAATTTATCATTTCAATGATATCAATTAAGTTGTCTTACAAGTGTTTTCCTCTAATTTTAATATATTTTTAAAAATATTTTTGGCATAATTTGAAACAATCCTTTTCATTGTTGCAACGCAATTCAACCCGTTTCCATCGTTTAAACAAATATTTAATTGTGTGTCTCTTTCAATATTGAAAGATGAGGTAAAATCCTAATACATTTTCCTGAAAATTTTTGTGGAATCTGTAAACCAAGCTGTTTGAGATTTACGTATATTAAGAAATATATCCAGTAACCTGAATGATTATGGTTGCTATCTTTTCATTCTTTTTTCCGCTAACATGCCGCTAGCCATAATATGTGCTGCGTCATTTTAATGTTGAAATCAAATGCAGATTTTGCAAGAGGAATAAGAAAGTGAAGATAGCGCCGACAACGAGTAATTACATGTTACATAACATGGTCAGTTATTTAACTCCAATAGGGACATTCATGTAGACAATGATCAGAAGATGTGCAAGCCACTAAAAGAACATCGATTAAATATCTACCACAATCTGAAGTTTAAAATTACGTTGTTAGAGGAACCATGAATATAAAATTATGCAATATTCAACTGAAATCATATTCCCGGCGAACAAGCTGGTCGTCGAAGGCGGCTAGATTAAAATAATTGGAAAAACCAGTGGACCAGTCCCACAGCATCAATCATTGGTCCGATATCGATAATTTTTATTTCACACGGAAACTTGTTATGTCTAGATATGTCATCAATCGTCTCCTGCCACCCACCACCTTCCATTTTCGAAATACAGTAGAACCCCACTACTCCGAACTAATTGGGACCGGTGCCTGTTCGGATTACCCGAAATTCCGATAAAAATAGAAAAGAAAAAAAATGTGTGCTAAAAAAAATTAATTTATAAGTACTCAGTACTACCATCTATATTATATAAAACGCTTATGCGTGGCGCAAAAAAAGGACCTTTATTTCTTTCTCCCCGTTGGCAACGATCAGTTTGTTTACCAATCTCAACCCTGACGCCAAGCTTTTGATTACGGATTACAGGACTTTTTTTTGAATTTATTTATTTAAAATTAACTCTTTGCGAACTTTTGAATACAATTTGCGTAGAAGAGAGCAGCGTGCAAGGGAATCCCTGGATGAAAGATTTCAGCGAAGATCGGCCAGAAATACCGCCGATAGGCTTAGCGAGCCACAGCCTTTTTTTGTGATACTAATTGTGTGCACCATTTACTATGTGTAAAAATAAAAATTACAGAATAAAGACCAGAGAACTAATTATACTTCAGAAAAGTTCTCTTGCACACTGCTCTCGGAGAATGATTAAAGTTGCATACTGTTTGCAACGTGTATATATAGAGATTAGATTTTTTTTGCCACCGTGTTTGTACGGACTGTTTTAGCCCAGATATATTTTCACTGAAAGTGAATTACCACATGCTGTTTATGGTGAATGATAATGTTGCATACATTTTGCTTTTCTGTGTAATATTTCATAAAAAATAGTGCATATTTAAAATTTTACTTAAAAAAGCAAGGATTTTGGAAATTTTTGAGAAAACAGCTATCTTATCAATTATAAAAGGCTAAAAGTAAATAATTATTGTGGGTTTTAAATTTGAATAGTTAATATGAACACGTTTCAAGCCACTATTTTCTTTAAACTGTCCTTTTTTAGCTAAAAGGTTGCAAG
>BGPR01000018.1:514748-714195 GCA_013235015.1 Araneus ventricosus | reverse complement strand
AGATTTAAAACACAAATGACTGCACTGAGAAACACACTATATTTTTCTGGACTAAATAATTGTTGAAATAAGCATGTATACAAGTGGGGAAGCTTTTCTGTGTAATATTTCATATAAAAGAGTGCATATTTAAAATTTTGGTTAAAACAACAATTTTGTAAAATTTGAAAAAAAAACTATCTTATCTATTTTAAAAAGCTAAAAGTAAATAATTATTATGGGTTTTAATTTTGAATAGTTAATTTGAGTATATTTCTAGCCACTATTTCGCTAACTGTCCTTTTTTAGCTAAAAGGTTGCAAGATGGTTTACATGTGTCTACGACAAAAGACGATCAAGGATTTTCTGAGATTTAAAACACAAATGACTTCACTGAGAAAAACACTATATTTTTCTTGACTAAATAATTGTTGGAATAAGCATGTATACATGTGGGAAAGCTTTTCTGAATTACATTCCATTGTATAGAGGGCATATTTGAAATTCTGGTGGAAAAAGCAATTTTTAAAAATTTATTTTGAAGATTTGGAAAAGGCTATCTTATCAGTTTTAAACTTAAAATTTTAGTGGAATGAAGTTATGTTGAAATAAACTTTTGAATAAATACTCAAAAGTGTATGCCAAGAAGTTATAAATTTCTGATTGATGAAAATAATTTTGATTCTTAATCATCTTTGGATTATAAATATTACCTTTCAAATTTCTTTCTAATATTTACATATATATCTGTGCTACCAGAAGATTTTAATTGTAGAAACTGATGAAAAATTAATTTTAGGAGTTCGTGCAATTTCAAATAATTTAAATTTACTTTTATTAATAATGTACTTATAATTTCCTAATACTAGCAGAAACGGATAACTGTACGGCAAGCGTGTGAAGCGAGCTGTTTTCACATAGTGATCCCGAAAGAATCACGTGATTCTTTGGAGTCGGTGAGTGGAGCGAGCAGGGGGTGTTATATATATATAAAGATTTTATAACAACTGTGCTAGGACACCCAGTGTCTTCATGTAGCGAGCAGGGTTTGCGTAGCAAGCCCCGGAGGATTGCAGCGCAATCCTCCTGGGGGTTGGCGAGCTTTAGCGAGCAGGGGGCAGAGCCCCCTAGTCTCTTGAATTCTTTTATTCAAAAGCAATAGAAAGAGAATATGTCTCCCCTTTTCATTAGAATAATGGATGTGCTCCTGTATGAAGTGACCTTATCTTACGACGAACTCAAGAAGAGATTCATTCGTGAAACTAGTGAGCGGTGACGGCAGGGTCGGATTTAGCCTTTGAACCCCTCCGTGCAAAAGTAAAAAATTGCGCCCCTATGGAACTACAATGTAAGTATTCTAAAAAAAAAAAAGTATATGGTCTTTTTTACATTTTTTAGCGAACGTCCAAAAAACAACAGTGTAACTCAGTATTTGACAAAAATATTTATAATAACTTTTCACTTAAAATACTACAGTAAAATTTAGAAGAATTTTTTTACGAACTTTTAGTTCAGAGAATTCTAATTAATTCAGAAACACTGTTACTCAGTTACACTAGACAGTTACTCAGTTCATACTCAATTCCTAATAGAGCGAGGTCTGACAACCTTGTTTGAGATGTTGTTGTTTGCAAATAGATCTTGGTTATTTTTAGTTTGAAAAACAAAGTTCCCCGGATGCAACACTTATTGGAAGAGTTAGTAAAATTCTTATAGAGGAATGCTCAAATTCGGAACAAAATTCATTTTTGTAATCAATTTCAAAACTTCCAAAGGTGGTAAATCTTTTTGGTGGTATAAAAATTTTGTTAACATAAAAACTTTTTCTGTACCTGTTCAACTTGTGGAAAAGAAAGTGGCCAAAGATTTAAAGCTCTGCCGCAAAAAAGTCTTGCTTGTCAAGAGGAGTCTTGTGCTCCAGGTTTTAAAATGAGTAAAGAAAGAGTGGCAGTGTTGGCATGATCTAATGCAAAAAGCGATAATAAATTACCGCTCATGTTTATAGGGAAGTCAAAGAACCCTAGAGAATTAAAAAATGTGAACATGAATTCACTTCTTGTATTTTACAGGAATCAGAAAAAAGCGTGGATGACCGCCCAGCTTTTTAAAGAATAGTTCGAAAAGCAGTTTGTTCCAGCAGTAGGAAAAATTTAATAAAATGAACAGTTTTCCAAACCGTGCTTTACTAATTTTGGATAATGCTCCATGTCATCCAGCAGCAACATCATTGTGTAGGGGAAATATAAAAGCAGTTTTTCTACCTCCTAATGTAACAGCTTTATTACAGCCTATGGACCAAGGAGTGTTACAAAATGTAAAATGCAGCTACAGGAAGATGCTTCTTCGAAAACTGATTGAAAGCGATGGTAGTTTTGACTCTGTACTGCAACTTATAAAGAATGTCACAATAAAAGATGTAATTTACTGGGTATCGGAGTCATGGGACAGTGTTACACAAAATTGTTTAGTAAAGTCGCGGAAGAAGTTATGGCCAAGTTTAGCTGATTCTAACAAAGTTAAACAGGGAGAAGCAAACAAAAGCGAAATTCTTCCGCTTATTAAATGTATCCCAGGCTGTGAAGATGCAACTGAACACACTGTAACTGAGTGGTTGTCTTGTGATTCTGAAGCCAATCAGTTATATACAGATGAAGAAATCATCTCTTTAGTTCAGAATAAGCCACAAGATGACTCTGATCTAGAAGAAAGTGATGAGCCAGAGAATGTTCTCGTTTCCCATTCTGAAGCTGCAAATGCGCTAGAAATAGCACTGCGATATATAGAGCAGAATAAAAATGCGACATCAACAGACAATATGTTTATGAGACGTTGGCATAATATTGCTTAACGAATTGCGAATAACATCACTTCGTCAGACAAATCTCACAAATTTCTTCAACCCAAAAGATCGTTAATGTAAATCTCTATGTGATGTGTTAATGTAATGTGTTTTTATTAAATGTAAACGTGACCCTCGAATTATTGCATTAGTTTCTTCAATGATTACAAAATTATGCATGCTGAAAAAATACTTTTTTGTATTTAGTATGTATATTTAAATCTTTTCAATTATACATATAATTTTCGAAAATAAAATCGGTTCGGATTAACCGGAATTTCGGATTAGCGGGGTTCTACTGTATATAGAAAAATAAAACTTTGGCGGAGTCCCTCTGTCTCTACAACCACCAATTCGCCAATTTATTTCACCAAATTGCTATTAATATTACGGGCGAACAGATGGTCGCAGAAGGCGGCTAGGCTATATATTTAAAATAATTTGCAAAATCAAAGGACCAATCCTCAGCCCCAACCAATGGACAGATTTCGACGATTTTCATTTCATATCAAAGCTTATGACCCCTAGATATGCATCACAGATCGACTATCCCTCATCAGCCTCCATTTTAAAGAGAAATCGGAAAAAAATTACTTCACTGTACATTCTCTATGGGAAAAGCTCTCTCGAGAGTCCCTCCAAGCACTGGATCGATTTCGCCAATTTTTATTTTACATGAAAGCTCACGACCCTAGATACATCGTCAATGGTTGCCTCCTTGTGGTTGTCTTCGAGAAAAATCACTAAAACACTTCATTATACATTTTCTAGCGAGGGAACCTTGACTGAGTTCCCAGTCTCAACAACTAGACCGATTTTGCCAATTCATGTCACTTTGCAAGCATAACGAACCAAACAGAATGCTTCACATTTATCGTGCAAGTTTTAAATAGAATTTTTGATCAGTACGAGCCATCATCTGAAAATTCACCTTTTTTAATGATATCAATTAAGTTGCCGGATTGTTTTTCCCCCCAATTTTAATAAATCTGTAAAAATATTTTTAGGTATAATTTACAACGATACTTTCCATTGTTGCAATCTGATTCAAACTATTTCCAGTATTTACACAAATAATATTTAATTGCGTGTTTCACTTCCATTGTTGAAAGCTAATGTAATGTCTTAATGGATTTTACTTTCTTTTTTGTTTCATCAATTTTTTGTTAACTCTGTAAACGAAGTTGTCCAAGGTAATAACTATATTTAGTAAGCTCAATGATTATGGTTGCTGTGTTTTAATTCTTTCTTTAAGCATGTTTCAATCCAGCTAGCATGCTGCAAGACGTAAAATGTGTCGAGGCATTTTCATACTTAAATCAAACGCGTATTTTGCATAAGGAATAAGAAAGGTGCCGACGTCTTGAAATTAGATGTTAGATGACACATGCACTTACTTGACTCCATTAGAGACGTTCATGTAGACAATGAATAGAAGAGATGCAAAGCTACTTTAAGAACACTGGTTAAGTGTCTATCACAATTTGAAGTTTAAAATTACTTTTTTAAGGGAACCATGAATATCAAATTACGAATATGCGATTCAGTTGAATTTATATTCCCGACGAATAAGCTGGTCGAGGGCGGCTAGTATATAATACACCGAAACCTCTCTACAATGGGCACCCGCCGATCTGCGGAAAATTGGCCTCTCTAAAAGGGTATTATGCTTGGGAGTGGGAGTACAAAATACTTAACAAGTCCTAATTCGTCATTTCTGATAAACCTAATTTTAAAAATTATCCAAAGAAAAAAAGTACTTTATCCGAAAATTTCTCTCTCTCTTTTTTTAAAGGGATAAAATTTATTTCTGCTTGGGTCTTTCAGCTCTTTCGGAGGTCACTTTTTCAATTTTTGTAATTGTAAAAATATATCCCTAATTGTTTCGTTGGTAGTTGTTGAGGAAAGGCAATGATATCGTCAATTTTTCCTAAAGTCGTTGAGCTGAAAATTTCATTCGCTGCAGATTGTTGCCAGAGTTCGAATCGGCACCTGAAAGGCACAAATGAACTCTTTAATGCCCAAACCCGATAGAGTCCGAAATTCACTTTTCTCTTCACATTGGGAAAGGAATGATTAATTTCTGATTTCCTGTGTTGTTTTTAAGAGTATGAATTTCTTGTTCTTTCTTTACTCCATTTTCTCTTAATAAAATGTACACGATCGGGGAGACAAAAGGAATGTATTTTATTGAAGTTGAACGCGCGACCAACCCGACTGCTGAGGGGGGTTTCAGTGGCCGTTAATAGAGGTTATATTAACATTATGTCTATGGGCCTAAAAATTCCGCGCCGAACAAAAGTGACCGTTGAGAGGAATGGCTACTATGTATTGTCACATTCTTGTGCAATACAGATACTTTAGTTTTACCTAATAATTCCGCCGAAAAGTGATCGAAACAATCGTTGGAAAAAACAAAATATACACATTTTCACCCGCCTTGTTGATCTCTTAGCCGACGGCCCGAAAACAGTCGGCAAAATGCGCCATTTGTCTCACTTGTTGCCTTCTCGGTTATTCTGTCAAATGTGGTGCGAACTACAGGCCGAATGGATGACAACTGAAAAGGATGTCGGTCATTCTGTTGACTTAACCGTTTATCAGTCCTCAAATTCTGACACAAATCGCTTATCTCGACCGTTTACTACATAATAACTTTAAGATGGGATTAAAATTATTAGATTCCTTGATACCCTGCTCTCAACATCTCCCGAAATCGCAAAAATTTTTGTGGACGAAAGTCTTAATTTCTTGCCAACGGGGGGCAAGCGGTCACCGACGAGGGGCACCCCCCGCTGACGCCGCCCCTGAAGAAAATGAAAAACAAGCTGATAATCCATACCATTATCATGAATAGTTGCAGACATTTATGCTCAATTTTTAAATTTCCACAGCTCTCTTCTTATTTGCTTTTCTTCAATCATTTAAATAAGGTTAAATCTTAAAAAAAATAAAAATATGTTAAGCGTTCAATATTCTTTTGGTAGGAAGGGAAGAGATAAAGTTTCAAAATAATACATTGCTGACATTTTATTATTTTACAATTTCAGTACCTAGATAAAGAAATTACACATTTTAACTATAATATATATATATATATTAAGGTGAAGTAGTCTCCTGCTCACCCGCTTCATTCTGTCCCTCCCCCCTCAATGAATTTGTTTTGTGAAAGGTATTAGTTAAAATGTCATTCAAAAAATGATCTATGCAACTGTTCTGAAGATGGTATCAATAAAGATTTACGAAAGTTTTAATATTTTTATTTACAAAATATTATTTTCATATATAACTATACAATAGATTTTTTTTATCTATAATAACATTATAAAAACACTCAAGCTTCGTAACAAATATTATATATTAATTTAATTTCTACTATCTTGAGATGAAATTTTCAGATGATCTGAATTTAAGAGTTAGTTATGATAAAATGTTTTAGCATGCATGTTCGAAAGGCAAAATTATTTTATATCCAGCTAACATATCAAAATGCACCAAACACTATAAATATGTGAATTCAATCATAAAAGTATCCAATTTTAAAATTGCATTAACTTGAAGCACTTATTACACCAAAATTATATTTTCACTTCTTAAATAAATAAAACTTCATTCTCCATTCATGCCTTAATTGCAATTAATTTTAAGCAAGTATAATTTTAGCTGGAATATTCCTTGGTAGACAAACAGAATAAAGGATTAAAAGTCAAATAATATGCTTTGCAAAAATTACATTTCATGGATGATTTTTGGCAATAGGAACTGAAGGTCAAATATTGAAAGTAGCAAGATACTTTAATATATGTAAAGCCATATATTTTCTATAAAGTAATTAATGCATATTTTTATAAATTCTTTTTTAATTCAAATTAAATAATAAAATAATATTAATAATTAATAAGCAAAGATTTATTTATATAATTGTAATCAGAGTTAAAATTTATCCATGTAGTAATCACTATAACTATAATGAGCAACAAATATGTTGAAACATTTTTATGCTTAAAATGATTTTTTTAATAAATAACTGTGAATTAATTAAACAGTGGCTGCATTTTCAAGCTCATTCTAGATAATTTTTAAAATTTATAAAATTATTTCTGTAATTTCTGGAAAATAAAATATTTAAACATGAAACGTTTTATTTTCACTAATGACACATATGGTAGAACTTATGAAAGCAAAACATTTAAATATTATCTAGAATAGTGAAGATTTTCATCGAAACATTTTTCCTGCCATATCGAATACAATACAGGAGGAAAAATAAAGAAATAACAGAAAAAATATACATGTTTTAAACAATAAACCATACTGAAAATATCAAATTAGCTGCCATAATATCTGAAGTATATTGTTCTACATACCCTAATATAATGAATGTATATGTATGTCAAATTTCCGTTAATATTCTTTAAAAAATTTGACTTTCAATTAAATATATAAATATCTGCGTTTTTCTTCGTTAGTAAGCATGTTTCAAGTCTGTGGTAGGCATACTAATATGATGCATAATTATAAATGCTAGAATATAAAAATGCATCATATTTAGTTTACTTGCAGAGATAAATTAACTTCAAAACAAACATACATCCATAAAATATTTTTTAAAACGTTTTTATAGCCTAGTTAAAATATATATTTATAAAGTTATTTAGTTTCTAATAAAAGTGAAAGTGGTATTACTAATTTAAAAACTTATATCCATATCATTTAACACATTAACTGCCATGTATATTCATTTCTTGCAAATCTGAGAGCTAAAATACAATTTGACATTTATTACATTAAAATGACTGGCCATCGTATGCCGCCTTCAGTTACATATAAATGTGACAAATGGTGCATTATATGATAGTTAATGTATTAAAAATGGATTTCATAATCCAGTCCAGTACTTTTTATAATGTAACTTACAAGTGACTAATCATTAAATCTGTTATGGGGCAAACTTCATAACGTTGGTTTGACAAGCTTAGAAAGCTTTAAAACGTGGAGTTGGTTTAAGATAAATCCGTAGTGACGTCCATCTATCCAAAGTTGAGAAGTTCATCACTAATAAGTTGCAGTGTAATAAGGTTTCAACAGAAAATCAACATCATTATTTTGAAAAACAATTATCTTGCAACAATGAATTTTCAACTAAATATAAACACAGCAGTAAAAATTATTAATGATAATGAAAATAAGATTATTGGATTAATCGCTAACAAAAGAAACATTATGTGCCTCTCGTTTGGGAAGACCAATGACATGCTATTCCTTTTTTTAAATTTGGATAGTGCATGGGTAATTTTTCTGTAAGGTTTGTGATTATATATATTTAGAGAACAACAAGTTTTCAAGAGTATCAATAATAAATTTATAGTCAATACTACTATCCAAATACCAAAATCACAACATTCACATCATACGAGAAATCAAATGCAAAATTAGAATCATGTTAGTTTTGAGACCTATCAATGGTTAGCTGACAAAACGACTACCCTGGTATGGGAATAAAAACAAACCATTTCAAATAATAATGCAATATAAGTTAATACTAAAAATCATTTAGAAAATTTTTAATGCAATAATAAATACATTTAATAAAAGTGCACTTTTATTGATGTGCGAAAAATATTTAGAAATGAACTTTAGTTAATGTACTTTAGATTTTTTTAGAAATGTCTGAAGACTTTAGAAATATTTATTTTATTTTTTACTTTTTACTCTTTGAATTACATTTCATTAATTCATAATGGATTAATTTATATTTCATTATTATAAATAATAAGATCTTCGAAATAAATTGTTTTTCTCAAATTCACTACCAGGTGGCGCCGCTCCTACGGATCCAAAATTTAATTAAATTAATCGATTAACTGATAATGAAGTTCTGAAATCATTAAAAAAGTGCATTGTCATTGGGAATATATAAATGTACAAAATTTCAAAACACTAGCACATCGGGAAATGAGTGTAAAATCAATTGCAAAATTCCAGCTTTACAATCACGAAACATATCCAACTGTACGAAAATGATTTAATTCAAAGAGAAGATAAAATAAATCAGACATGACACAGGCTTGGAACAAAAAAAGCTGAACTTCATAAATAATGAATCTTGTCAAACACAAATACCGAAAAGTAAAATAAGTGTAATTAATCTATATATATATATATATATATAACAATAAAATAAATAAATTTATACAAAAAGTGCTTAAGAATTATTATATAATAAAAAATTAAGAATGATAAAATCCGATGCCGAAAAAGCGGAAATGTGTCATGTCTGATAAATATCCATTCTAGTGTAAGGTTCGTTTCAGGGCAACAGGAAAAATAAACATCGATTCAGCATAATTCAAGCAGCATATAATTTCGAAGGGGCTGGCTTGGAAGCTACTGTACCGTTTTTATTAGCCGAAGTTCGATTCCCGTCAAAGTGTGTGGCCGTACGTCTATGGAAGTGCTTATTTGGCATTAAAAAAATATATATTTGGGGCGTAGCTTCCGTTTCATAAGAGTACAGCCTTACTTTTTCTGATGTGTAAGTCATATGTCAAAACTGGGTAGTGACAATTCAGAGGTTCTAACTATAGTGAATAGTTGCCATGACTGGAGGAAGTCAGTGGCGAATCCAGGATTTGCAGTTGGAGGAGGCTGAGGTCATAAAAATTTTGTATCATCGTGAGGAATGTCAAACCTCATGGCTTATGTGAACCAAAACACTAACTTTACAGACTTTACTCACATGACAATAAGAATCATATAGAACATTATAATACTTTCGATAATTTAATAAAAAACACAGTGAAATAACTAGACAAAAAATGTTTTAGACCGAACCAACGCTACAAGTACGAGTGGAATGATTACAAAAGGGAAAATTTTCGAGCCTTTTTTTGTTTTTTTAAAAGGGAGATAAGAAAAATCAAGAATTCTGGTTTAGCTCTGGGGGAGGCGGCAGCCCCCCCCATAGTACTTCAATGGATTCGCCACTGGAGGAAGTGCCATGTTTTTGCAGAGGTATCAACAGCTAGAAGTAGACTACCATTACAGGGGGGAGGGGGAATTTTTAAGATAATGCTGCAAATGAAATTATTTACACAATCTGATTGAACATTTTTTCCTTCTTCAACATATATACTTACAGCTGGATAGAAGCAATTGAGCTGATCAAGTTCAATTGGATTCACACATCCAAGATTTACAATTTCATACTGAGCACAACAATCACCATGTTTTCTACTAGTTTATCATTCTCTATTTCTACAATTATAACTTATTTAACTTAAGAAAAAAAATCGAAATTGCAAACCAACGAATGCTCATCTCTCAAGACAATGTAGCACCCAGTATATATAATTCAACTTCATGGTTATACTTGGCTTAATAATAATTGAATCCATTTTTTTCCCCTTTCATGTGATTTTGCTTAATCGTCCACAATTATTTTATATCTATGCTACCTTTATATCTATGCAATCATATGTTCGCAAACTAATAATACCAATGGACTACAACAAAACAGTTCAGACAGTACATGTAGAAGCTAACTTAAATCAAGAGAAATAAACCGAGACATCATGTACCTACATCGCAAATATCACAAGGGATCTGAATTTACATTACGTTTAATTTTCCATCTATCTAGGTTACATAAAACGTTCAAATGATCAAAAACACTCTTTTTCAGACCACCATGAGCTTATAATTTAATCCTTTAAAGGGCAAATTTTCCCTAGAAGTGGTATAATGAAATAACTTTGGAATTGAGATTAATTTAAGAAAAGAAATTCATTTAGCTTACTGGATGACAATAAATTTTTGTTAATTAATTTTATTAATTATCAAGTCAAGACACCTTGTTATGATTTGAGATACGAAATTGGAAAACCTAGGTTTTTGTTTCATTGAAAAATTTGGCGAGAACTTACGTACACCTTAAAAATTGCATTTAAAAATTGATGAATTTGGTGGGAAGTATACTTACCATGTCCTTAGAAAGGGTTAACTCATAATGCTTATTTTCTACATATCATCAAAACTATATGACTCCAACAAAACTTCAAAATTGACTTCATTGAAAGAATCAATATTGAAGAGTGTGATTTTGAAATGGTAGTCCAATTAAATGTTCAGCCGTTAAACACATATATACCAATAGTGATAGAAAATATGAACAAAATTGAATGTGCACCATTATTATCAAGTTCATAGGTTAGGCAAATAACACAGATTTCTTCACCATTTACTATCTTCCAATTTCATAATCTTAAAGCATATTCAAATATACAGAAATGTTTTTGGTTATATATAATTATTTTGTCATAAACCACATCTCTTCTCATTCTGAAAGTCAGAAATTACTGTAGCCTAGGTTTTTATTTATAATTCCCACATTAAGCAACAAAAATGAATTCTTTCTCATCCAGTTCAGTCTCTCATAGAAATTGCATGAATTCATGCCCTCTTCAGTTTTAGTTGTTTCCCGACAGAAATTTGAATATTTCTTCTGTTTTATATTTTTTCTCTTTTACAATATAACAGCAAGAGATAGTATTAAAACTTCACAGCCCTTACGAAAACCTTTAACAAATTGTCACTGTTTTTTTTTAAATTTAGCAAACACGTCTCTTAAATAATCCATTTTCAGCAATCTGACCCTTTTCCTATTTATAACAAAGAAGAGCACAGAATAAGGCATCTGTTTATCATGGTGCCACTATATCTATTATTACTAACGTCTATAAAATTTTTTTTAAATGCAGGAAAAATATTTTTACTTCTTTAAAAAGTTGCAAAGTTGAAAATGCCAGTAAAATTAGATCTACAAATCAAGTTCATGTAAACAATCCAATTTTTCTGCCTATTATTATATAAGAAGACAAATTAAGACCAGAATGTGCTAATAATTTCATTCAACAAAATGGAACAATGTACTGGTTTTCAGATTTGGGTATGGACTAGAAATACATATGGTACATTTAAATTATTGTATAGAACAATAAACTATAGTTTTAGCAAAATGATGACAAAGAAAAATTCAGGTATAGAATGAATTTTATACCGATAAGCTAAAAAAATTAATAAACAAAAACATAAAAGATTATATATATAGATAGTACAGACAAAAATACGAGTTGCATTTAGTTTGAGCTAAAAATTCCCCGAAATTAAGATTACTAGTTTAGAATAATTAAATTCTTTTTACTATGGTATTCAAACCAGTTATCAGGGGTGTAGTGGAGCCAGAACATCATTCTGGCACTGCTATTTTTAAACAAGATACAGTCAAACGTCGCAAATCCGGAATCGTTGGGACTTCGGCAATTCCGGATCTTAGATCATTTCAATATTAAGAAGTGAATTTAACATCATAAAACACATAATTTAATTTTTTAAACTTATTTATTACTTGTTTTCTTTGATTTATAAACATAATATTATTTCTTATTAATTTTAACATTTTTATAAAATATTTCATTTAAAGTGAGTTGCTTCATTAATTTTGGTTTTTGATTCAGTAACTTCTCTTTTATTTTATGTATCGCCGTTATGTCTGACTCCGAAATAAAGTCTCTTTGCTCAATTTTATTGTGGTGTTCAACAGTTCCACTAAGCTGTCAATTGACATTTTATCTTCCGCTTGTGTTTCTTCTTCGCTATCGGATACCGAAGTTTTGGAGTTCATCAACACTATACTGCATATTTCGGCATCAGTGAGCTGACACACTGTCGGAGCTTTATCGTCGCAATGCAGTACTTAAAAGGCGTCATATTCGGCGATTCCTTGTCATCTTCACTTGTCGTAATCAAGTAGTTCAATTTTTTTTCTTCTTTAGAGATCTGAAATCGGTATCCACGTTTACTGCCGGCCACATATATCAGCTCACATAAGAGAAGTACTACATTCGCGAGGGCTAGTTCGGAATTAAAGACAATCGCGAATTTCTACAATATTCCATTCGTTCTGGGCAAATCCTATTTGTGAGCCAGAAGGGGTGAGAAAGTTGCGCGCGCATCTTATTTGTTAACACATCTTACATTCTGGACTAGTTCGTTTTGAGTGCTAGAGAGGGGAAGGTATTGTAACTCCGCGATTCGTTACAATACCCAGGGCCGTACCGAGGTGATCCTGCGCCCTTTGCAGAACTGCCAAAGCTGCGCGCCCCCCTCCTTACGTGACACATTTTCATTAATTTTTCATCCCTTCTATAAAACCTCTACCCGGAAAAAACTACATTCCTGCAAATATTTGTACACACAAAGTTAGCTTATTTTATGATTTATTAAATAGGGTTAATAAAAACTACGTATTCTTAAAAAATTCTTGAATGAACTATAATCATGAAAAATGCTGTACGCAATAAAATAAATGTATGAAATAAATTACAAATTGCACATATTTTTTAAAAGACAGAAAATAAAACAAAATCAATATCTTATTTCTTATTGAAACTATTGAACATTGGCTTTTGTGTGATGCATAATAAAGAAGAGAATTTATTTGCTTCGCACTATACTATGTATAGTACATAAATTACTAATTAGAAATAAAAGAAATTAGAGCTCAAATTAAAGAGTTGAGTATATATGAGCTGAATTCAAATTTTATTAATATCAAATGACCTTTTCTAGATCAGAGGTTCCCAACTTGTGGTACGCATACCCCTGGGAGTACACGGGGTACAAGTTAGGGGCACTCAAAAGTGATTTTGGTAACGGCAGAAAACACAAAATGTAAGAATATTCTAGAATTTCGTTTCATCAGGTTCGTTTGAAAAATGAAAAAGTTCGGAAGCCTATTTAAGGAATAAGAAAAAGGAGAAAGATTAATATCTAGTAATTGAGTAATTGTTAATTTTCGCCATATATTAATATGAAATTATTACAATGCTATTTTCATTTGTTTTGACGTTGAAAAATTACTGTTTTGAAAAATGGAATAAAATGTAAATAAAAATCATAAATTTTATTAAGTTCATATGAGTCGTTTGATTCTTATTTTTTAACCCAAGTTCTTGGCGTTATTAATAAAAACTTCTTTTCGCGAAGAGATTGGTTAGCGCCGCGTGTTGACAGTAAGGGTACTCAAAAATAAAAACATAAGAAAGGCGCAGTTCGGGTTCGCACCGTAAATTTTTCGTGAAAACTTCGGGATAAAATCATAAAACGATTATTTCGTATTAATATGTAATTTAATTATCAATCTCTTTAATACAATATTTACTCAGAGTAGTATAATGGTTACAGAATAGATAAATCACAAGTTTATCGCATGTAGCAAGGGTTTGTGATAGCTTGTGATTTATCTATTCTGTAACCATTATACTACTCTGTGTAAATATTGTATTAAAGAGATTGATAATTAAATCACATATTAATACAAAATACTTGTTTTATGATTTTATGCAGACGTTTTCACGAAAAATCTACGACGCGGACCCGAACTGCGTCTTTCTTATGTTTTATTTAGAGTAACTTTTGATGGCGCCATCTGTTGACAGTATATAGAACTACATTTCGCGTATGCCCAGTAAAATATTATTAACTACAAATGCTCATATTTCCAGTAATATTCAAATTTTTGAATTCAAATTTTAATACAATGTTTCTTTTACGTATTGTCAAGTATTCTGCAAGTTTCTTACAATTCGAAAGAAAACTCTGGATGTTATAATCAAAAAACTTGTAATTTTCAATTTAATACCGATTTTTACTTATATTCTGATAAATATTTTTATTGTCTCACTTTGGGTCCTAGTAATACACCTCAAGCTCTTTAAAATGACACTGGAATCAACCTCCTAGCAAACGCGTTTCCACGCTTAACAATTATAACAATTACGTGCGTGCGCCTACACTGGTACGATGACGTCACAGGCAAAACAAATACTATGCGCGCAACTCTTACCGATATCATCTATCCGTTGTAGGGTCAACCATTCTTTTCTAATTATTAGTCTCGTAGTTATTAGCGATTCAAATCTGACGGTATTTTGCCATACAAGAAAGTTCGACCGATTATCACTGTAAAGAGCGGGAAGACGTCAAAAAGACTAATCAAGGGGTATGCGAGTGAAAAAAGTTTGGGAATCGCTGCTCTAGATGATTAAAAATTCAAAATGACGAATTCACTGTAACACTTGTTTGAAAAGCTATAAATAGTTTGTAATGATTGTTAATGAAAAATCCGGAAATATATTTTAATTTCCTTGCTTTGAACGAAGCGAACTCATTTATTACTTCATTGAAGTCTAGTTTTGATGCCTTTTCGTATTCTATTGACAAGATTGCTAAATTTGACAGTCTACTTTCACCCATACTCAACCTTAAGTAGTTTTTAATTATTTTTAATTTGCTAAAACTGCGTTCACAAGATGCAACACTCATAGGCATTTTAATAAATATCTGCAATGCTATTTCGATGTTGGGATAAGCATTTCTTAACCCAAACTTTGAAATAACTTTCAAAATATCCAGATGGGAAGCTGTGCTAATGTTTTTCACCAGCTCTTTCACCTGGAATTTGAAAGTAGCTACTTCATTTACTAATTCCAAAGTATCAATATCTCTGTTATATTTGGCACCAAAATCAGCTGCACATTTTTCGACATGAGATACAGAGCTTTCATTTAAGGCCTTTCCTGACAGGAAACTGAAGTTCAGAAGAAATGGTGTGATAAATATCGGATCCGCTTTTTAATTTCACTTATTAATCTGTCATACACTTTGAAGCATTCCAGCTCAAATGATTTCTCAGAGCAGATCGTCTTTGTATGCATCATTGCAAAGTAAAATTTTATGGTTAAATCAGTTACAATTATCAAGACAAGTAAAATCAAGAGATCATGAATTTGGTGTAGAAGAGTTGCATTAGATTTTTTAAGCAATAAACTCTAACACGAAATACTATAATGTTAATTTTATATTTTGCTTGTAATCATGCTTTTGTATGCATAATTACAAGAAAAATATAAAATTACTACTATAATGTACTGCTAATAATTAACATTACTATAATGTTAATTTTATATTTACTACTAATAAAAGCGTATGTATGCATAGGTGAATGTCTGTTAGCCTTCTACAAGACAGACCGTTGAGCCTAGAATTGCCAAATTTGGTACAAACCTACTATGAAGTGTGGCAAAATACACCTCAGTGAGTTTTAACTTTAATTAATTAAAACTTAAGAATGAATTTGGGGGGGGGGTCAACGATAATAGCTGAAAATATTATCATTTAAAAATAATTTCTACACTGTCTTATATTTCAAAAAAATTATCTTTCAAATGATAACAGTCTAGTTGTCGTGTAATTTTTTCTTAAATTTGACAATTTAAAAAAAAAAATTATGTATAATTTACAACAATGCTGGATTGAAAGTCAAACCAATTTCACTAATTCATCAAATCTTTAATTTAATATTTCTCTTAATGTTGAATTTAATGTTTCTCTTATGTTAAAAAATGTGATATACAAATTTATTTTGATTATTACAATATAAAACCTTCTTTTGTTGTAATGAAATGCACGTTTTTAGTCTATTTTTTGCTACTTGATATAAATTTACTTTTTTAATAGATTTACTGTGTTATTTTGATAGATTTACTTTTTAGCTATGATTTAAAATTCATTTTTTCACTTAGGGCAGATAATCTTCGATGGAAACCATACCATCTATTCATTTGTAATAGATTTACTTTTTAGCTATGATCTAAAATTCATTTTTTCACTTAGGGCAGATAATCTTCGATGGAAACCATACCATCTATTCATTTGTAATAATTAGGTAAAATATTCAAGTTATAGTCAGATAAATAAAGTGTAATAAATGTAATTTAAATCTGAATTATGCATGATCGAAATAAAAATTAATTTTCAATGAATTTAATGATATTAAAGAGTCATTCTGCCTAAGACTTTTTTAACACTTGAATGTAAAAATTAAAGACATTAATTTTATTAGATGCAAAACATATTGCCTTAAAATTTAGTTCAAATTAGTTTGCGAAAAATTAAATAAGTTGACGTTTTTAAAATTGGTTGGCATAAATAATATATAATTAATAAAATGGGCGAATAAGTTGGCAGTAGAAGGCGGCTAGTATTTAATACAACAAGAGCAATTTAAAAATACAGAAATAATTAGAGCTCACCTCTTTAAAACTAATTTATCTCCTTAGAAAAGAATTAAAAAGTCCAAGTATTTCTTTATGCGCCCACTCTCTGGTGAAACAAAAACAGAAAGGTAACATATTTCCTTCGTATTATTTGTCACTAAACAAACACCAAAGGGCCACTCTTCCAAAAGGAAGAGGCCCCTTTATACTTCCTACAATATAATAAACAAGATAAAATTAGACCTCACCCTGAAACACAAAACTCAAAGAAAAAGCACGATTCCCCTTTTCCATTGAGATTTTAATAGTCAAATTACGTGAATGTTTTGCCCTCCCTCCCCTCTTATCAGTGTCTTAGAGGTTCGAAGAAGATTCTCAAGGCAGGCGAATTCCCTTCTTCATCTATTTTACGACTGTAAAATGAGATGCAAAAAGCATGTTGTTTTGCCATCTATAGGCAATAATCACACCCATGGACAAAGAAGGACCCTTTTCGCCTTGCTGGAGGGACACTTTTTTCCTGCGGCAGCAAGAAACTCAAAGTGCTTGTAACATAAAGCTACTTGCTATTTTGTTCCAAGAAAAGGTGCAGGCCCTTTCTCTCTCTGTAAGGGGATCACAACCAGACAACTTGACTACTGGACAAAACAACTAGCCACTCCTGTAATGTTTAGTGAACCACTGAACACTTATTCTCGAATTCTTTTTTATTTGCACAGCAGATCGTACCAATCTAACTCTTAAACTAAGTTTTTTAAATGGTCATTTTTGCGCCCCCTTTCTTCCTGCGCCATTGGCGGGGGCCAATCTCGCCACCCCCTCGGTACGGCCCTGACAATACCCCTCCCCCCCCGCAATACCTTTGTCGCACATCGTTGTACACGTGGTTAAATACTTTCCCTCCCCAGATAGTTACGACCGGTTTCTGCTGACTCTGGGCGCCGATTTTTTAGATAAAAGTTAGGATATTTTCTTTTCTTTTTCTTGGGGGAGGGGGTTTATGGAATGAAAAAGGTCCGGATTTGCAACGTTTGACTGCATAAATAAAAATAAATTGTGGAAACCTACTTAAAACAGCGTGATTTTTGTTACACAGGTTAGAACCTTCTGGCATTGCTTTTAGAGTGTCCAGGCACTACTTATTTTGTAACTACACCACTGCCAGTGATGCATAAAATCTGTTAAGACAAACCCATATTGAGCAAAAAAGGTAACCTTTTAGAGAGATAATACTCATGTAATCAAATTGTTTTTAATTTCATCTCATTATGATACATCTTTACACACAGATATGCCTTTTGTTCTTTTTAAATAAATAAGTTTACTTGAATTTTTTTAGTTTTTCAAGGAATAAAATCAAACTAACGAAATCTGATGAATATTATCCATTACTGTCGATACAAACGAGAATTTCAAACTTATTCAACGACCTGGCATAACAAATTATATGTAAGCATCAACTATATAAACCAGTGCAGTGAATCCAAATTCACAGCCAAAATGCATTTTTACACGCTGTTATCAAATTTATGAGATGGTTCTATTTTTTAAAATTAAAACTATTCATCAGATCAATTTTTATGCATTATTTCTGATATAAATGGTAAAACTTCATAATTTAAACAAATATTGAGACACAAAATAAGAATTAAATTATAGGCTTTTCACACACTAGCATTCACCGAGTTGAGTGCTCTAGACAGATGAACATATCTTCATGTACATCAAGCACAATAACATACAAAATGTTTAGAATATTCTTAAAATTATAAATCAAGAAACCATAACTTGTTAAACACTTTAACTTGTATAATTTTTTACTGAAGATAAAAAATGGAAATGGGTGGTTGTAAAAAGTAAGGAAGAATCATCCACTACAGAGACCAGGAAGAATAACAGCATTAAATGCACAACTGGGATACAATTGAACATAAACTGCTTTGTTGAGGTTTCAACACAGCTGCCTAAATAATTTGCAAATGAAAAGTCTTACCACAATATTTCACCAAACAACAAAAGAAAACAACTGATGACAGTGTGCCATAATATAGTTGTAGTACGTAATCTATATATCTCCTTTTTCTCAATAGTGAACACAGTTTTAAAAACTTGGAACTATCCCATGAATTATTAATGCACAGGCATTAAATAAATATAATTGGCCATCAATAACCTTAACCTATCTTTTGTATGGAAGTTATTTTTCTAAACTCTTTCCTCATAAATATTTCTTAATGAAAGTAATTCAATATCATTCCTCAAAATTGTGATTATCCAATGATAAAAAAATTCAACACGAAATGCATTTGTTTCATTAGAAGTGTAGTTTGTTGTTTATGTTACAGAAACTGACAATATATTACAAGTCATGACACAAATGATCACAGCTGCTGAAAATTTGAGAAAATGAAAGTTGAGAAATACGACAGCATGTAGAACATTTGTTATAACTTCATTCCAAAAGATTTTAACTCAGAACGTACATATTTTTTAAAAAAATTGTAGTATTATTCTTTTTCTTTTGTCATAAGTTTTTTCGATGTTGTGATAAGATGAAAAGAAGGTCTTTCCATCTCACTGAACATGTTAGAGGCTCAGTTATTCAAAAATGCATTAAAACAAGTCATTTGATGACTTGTTTTAATGCATTTTTAAACAAGTCTTTATACAAGTCATTTGATTACAATTTTTTTACAAGTCATTTGATGACTTTCAGATTACCAAATTACTATTATTTATGAATTTTTCTGGCACCAAGCCTTCTACATTTTTTGTCCTCGTCTTACACAATCAAAATCCAATTAAAAGTGATCTGATTAAATTATGTGTGCATCAATAAACTATGTCATAATGCTAAGTAATTACTGCAAATAAAAAGTTCAAACACTAAATGCAATGGACAGATTTTTGGAAACAAAATAAATTTTGTTTTAAAAAAGTAAAATGAAGTCTTAAGTATTTTATTTGCAATTTTTAATAAAATTCTTATGAAAAGTTAATAAAAATAACTTATTCACATTATATATATACTGATATTTACAGTCCAATAGCATGAAAATATAAAATTAAATCTTTAAATAATCAAAAGTTTCAAAGTTCCATAAACTACAGTATACTGAATGGCAATAATGAGAATTAATTTTTTTGAAGACGTATTGGCGCAAGTAACGAATTACATATGACAAAAATTGACATTCAATAAGATTTTGAAATTTGTTACAAAGCATACATTTCATATTTTTCATATTGCGAAAAGGATATTTAATTATGGAAATCCAAATATAATTTTCCAATAATATGGGAATTTAAACACAATAACTAAAATTTGAAGAAATAAACAAAAATTTGACAACACTGTGAAAGATGAAATAATTCTTTACACAAAATTAAAATTTTTGGGAATATGATGGCTTATGATTTTATATAATGCTTATTAGAAACATAACATCAAAATAAATTATTAATATCCATAAAAAACTTAAAAGAAAATATAGAGTACTATATATGAAGAAATTTTAACACAGGAAATATCAATACTTTTTAATAATTTGTTGAAAATAATTAAATTATGTGAATGAAATTTTGAAGCCTTGTCATTTGGTAAATTAATAACTGCTTGAATTTGTTTTATGCTATACATGTTTAATTTAATAAACATTGACACAGATTATGAAAATCTGGTAAAAGCTTACTTCAGACATTTCCTATGTTAAAAGTATTCAAATGTAGACATATTTATTGCATTATAGTTTTTTATGTACACAGTCTTTACATTATAAAGTTTTTTGGCTAAATAAATAAATGAATTCTTTGATATAAATTATTTTCTTACATTATTTTGTCACAATCAAAGATATCATCAACACATAAAGCATGGATTTTTTGGTTTGATAATTCATAAAGAGTAACATGCTATCACATTTTCTCAAATATCAATCACTCGGTATAAATGCATTTTATGTTACAATCACAAGTATAATATATTATTTATTATAACTTCTTCATTTGTGAAAATTTACAGGTAACTTAAGTTGTTTTCACATAGCATTTGAAATTGTTTAGTGTTAAAATAAGTTTACCTGCATGAATTAATCAATTAAAAAATAAAAATCCACCACCAATTAATGTTATTGTACATTATAAGGGCAGATTTAACATATTTTAAAAATGTATATACGTTTGCTGCCCACATTGAAAATTAAAAATACATACAACCACAAATTAAAAATTATTCCGACTAGTTTTTGAACAAGTAACAAGCAAAGAATAAATAATTAGCAACAAAATACACAAATTAGTCAAATTAAGCACTTATGGGGTCACAAAATTCACTTGGATTTTCATTATCAAATTGTATTTTTTATTTTTTTCCCCCTGGAATTTCCTTGCAACATAAAATAAATTGTTGCATCTTTAGTAAACCTAACTACTTGAGTTGCTTTACTGTAAAAAAAAATGGACTTAAAAAATAGCACTATTGATAAAAATTATGAGCGATATTTCTCTAAAGTTTTAAAGGGAATCCTCGAAATACTAGTAACAAAAATATTTCACAAAACATGAGTAAATAACAACATGGTAACATAAGATATTAAAGTATACAAAAATAGGAATGAACATATCTGTGCAATTCAAGATTATTGAAAAGTATTTTACCTTCAATACTTTAATGTGTAACTTATTTCTATAAGTTCCATTTCAAAATACGAAAAACACCAAACAAGGCAAGCTACAAACAACTCAGAAGATCAGCATATGGTGTATGTGGTAGAGCGACACTCTGAATTGTATTAAAGTAGGCTTGTTTTTGCTCTTCATTTTGTAACTGTAAAATTATAAAGAAACAATTCTTTAGAAATCCAGAAGTACTGAAATCAACAACCTTTGAAAAACAGCATTATGAAAATGTAATTGTATAGGTTCATTATATAACATAGACTAAACATATAGAATAAATATTAACACATTTTGTACTAAAAATGATCAACAGAAGCAGGGGTGTATTGGGTAGGAAAAATTATTAAAAAAAATGTAAAAACCTCCTTAAACAGAGTGCAATTTTCATCACCCAGGTTAGAGCATTCCAGTACTGCTTAATTTGGGACTGCACCACTGAACAAAAGGATTAGCTAATTTCATAGCTAAAAAAGACATTTAAGTTAATCGAAATGTCAGAACCATGATTTTTTCAATCTTTTACATGAACAACTGTTGTAGTTACTGTAAACACTAGAAGATGTGGTATATGAATTGTTTGAAATATTCGCAATCGCTTATTATCTAGGTCAGTATTATGACTATTAGAAACTAAAATTTCAAGTTACCTGATCCCTAAAATTTACACCGGCAATACAAAACAACACTCTGTCTTGTTCCTCCATTATCCCCATTCTGTTTTGAATATGAGGAAATCTATACCAATTATTAAGGAAAAAATCTTCATATAATAATGCATATTTTTTAATAACATGATTGTAAATGCCATGAAAGCTAAAGGATACAAAGCCTGAAGCCAGTAATTTCTTGTTGCACTAACAAAAAAGCAACTAAGACTCCAGATAGCCATAGAAAGAGGAGATCTTTGCATGAAGTTGGATAAAGATAATAAAACCCATTCATGTATCACTTCTTCTTGTGACTGCTTATGCAGATATTGGAAAACCTGAAAAAAAATTTTTTTGTAGCAACTCATTCAAGAAAAAGGAAATATATCTGATGTAGGAAATGGTATTTCTATGGAATTGTATACTTAAAATTTTATTGTTTTCTTACACAATTTAACTCTACAGTACACACATCAACATTGGCCACAAAAACAACATTTGTAAGTTAAGTTTATTGCTAGAAATGAAGCAGGCATATTCTCCCACTTTTCAACTAATTTTAACACTTAATAACAAGGATTTCCAAGACCTACGGTTCTTGATCAATCAAATCTTAAAGTCTTGTAACAAAATGAATGATATAAATTACAAAAGAATTTGTTTAAAAGAATCCCAGACAAATCAATCTATGCATAAATGAAACAAACCTATTAAAAATCTTAACTGGAAAAAATAAGTCTTCCGAGTATATTTTTGGCCTAGCATATTTGTAATCACACAATAATTGACAGAGAATACAGAGAAACACGGAATTTTTTTCTGGTTGAAATACTTTACATTACCAGAGTTTAAAATCATGAGGACATTTGCAATATTCTAATCTAACAAATAATTCAATTGGCATGCTATTTTATGAAAATCTACAGTTAAGGATGCAGACAAGTCAAGTTTTCCCCAATACACAAATATCAAAAAGGCATGGATTTCCCCCCCCCCCTTAAAGCAAAAACTTTCATACAAATATAATGATAAATTTCCTGCTGCCATGCTTTAATATTCCCAAGTATTCATACAGTCAAACCCCGTTCGAGGTTCGCTGTATCCGTATTTGCAAAAAAGTCCGAACATGCCAATATACTACTTCTATAATAAACTTTTTAATAACATAATATTTTCATTAGTAATTAAGGACAAATAAAATATTAAATAATATACTCAATAATAAAGAAACTAAACATTTATCTTTTTTCACTTATTTGATAATCCCATTACATTGAAAAAAGATGTTATTTTTGGTTGAAAAGTTTTCGATTTTATATGCAACTCGTCAATTTTTTCATCCACTATTTTAAACAGGTCCACAACATCTTCGTAGATGTTTTATGTGGCAAAAAAATGTTCAAAACGTTTGTAGCTTCTTTTGCATGTGCAATTGAAGGCCCTGGTTTGTCTTGTTCTTCCTCCATATCTGAAGACGAATCTACAATAGAGTTGTTTTTTTCATTTACTAATGCCACAATATCTTCCTCACTCACTTCCCCAGATGACCAGAAAGTCCCCCCTCCCTGGTTGACACCAGGCCAGGTGTCCACCGGGAGGAGGGGAGATAGAAACTGTAAAGAGCCTTGTCTATTGTTCCTTTGTCCCACTTATGGGGTTAGCAGCGACTCTAACAAAGGTACAATAGGAGAGGAATGTGGTCTCTGGACCAGAGTATTTCATGCAAAAGGGGTAACTCTTGTAGAAGATGGGTTGACTTGAGCACAATTAGTAAAGAATGTCCCTTTGGGCAAGTAAAAGTTTGAAGTTTTAGAAATTTTCAGTTCGCTGTAACCGAGTCTCTAGCGCTTGCTGTTCGTTGTAAACGTATGAAAATACATTATTAACATAGGGCTTCAGTTGGGACCGTGTAAAAGGTTCGCTATATCCTGGGTTCGCTATATCACGGTTCGACTGTATAAATAAATGGAGTTTCTAACAGTTTTGCATGCTTGTAATCTGACATCATTAGTTTGAAACAAAACTTGTTTGAAGTATTTCAAAATGTTTTCATCTATCAATAAATAAGCCATAACACATTTTCAATTGTAAACAGCCATGAACAACTATTATGGGGAAATTTATCAAGACATTATACAATGTGAATTAATATCCAAACAGCATTTGATAAAGATTTCTTTTTTAAAAGCATATTTCCCTACAGACATAATACAAAATGTATTTTAAGAATATGAATTTTCTTTAGAGTGCACAGTTGAAGTTAGCAATCAATGTTCATTAGATTATATTTCCTTTTTCATTTGAAACTCCCAATCAACATGTTGTGCATGGTTTTAAAACTTAAAATTATAATTGGAACTTTCTCTGCTCTTTCTAGGATATACCAATGTGTGTGCGAAAATCGACTGCTGGAAAATTGTTTTCCCTCTGTTTCATACAAAATTAATTCTAATATATATATATATCTATAATAAGGGAATTTATTTACCTCAAAAATTACTTTTGCCATAAGCTGTGGATGTGGTTGTTGACTAGACAAAAATTCAGTTATGATTTTATTTAAAATTTCTTGAACAGGAAAAAACTCCATCAGAAAACCTGGGAGAATTTCGCAGACAATTTCAGCTTCAAATGGATAAGCTTTCTTAATCCTAAAAAGAGAAGAAGAAAAAAAAACATTTCCTTTTCAAGACAGAATAAATATAAAAATTTTAAACATTACCGATTCACAACACTTCAATGAAAACAATAATGTTTGCACAGGCAAAGAAAATTTATAGCATTACCAGGAGATCTCAGATTTCTTAAATACCCCCCCCCCTTAAAAATTGTTAATTAGGAAAAGTAACAAAAATACCTAAGTTAGTAGAAGTACATTTACTGCTTTTTTTCTGACATAATTGGAAATGAAAATCATCAATGGTCAGTAAGTTGCAATTGCTAAGAACCAGAGATTATTTTTTATAATTAAATTCGTTTCCTATAATGACGTCTTCCTAAAGTGCAGTCGTTTCTTTTCATTCTTTCCTTTGGCTTGTACAGCTTTTAATTCTAAATTTGTAACATATATTAATCATTATGAAGTCAGACATGACACAGACTTGGAACAAAAAAAGCTGAAATTCATAAATACGTAATCGTATCAAACGTAAACACCGAAAAGTAAAATAAATATGATTAATTGAACAATAAATGAATAAATTTATACAAAAAGTGCTTGAGGTATTAAAAATATTGTAGAATTATTATTTAAAAGCAAATTAATGGGTGAAAAATGAATTACGTATAAAATGTTGTTAAAATAAAAACTATGGTAAAAATTATCTCACAAAAAATATGGCCATGTAAAACTTTTTTTGATTATGCATAATTATTAAGACTTTTGTTTCTCATTTTTTGAGCCAACAGTTCAAGCTTTTTTATATGCTTCAGTTTGCTATTTTCCTCCATTTTCTGAATTTTGCTCTCTTTCTTTGATAGGGGTTTTTCATTATATTTTTTCTCATTGCTGTTTTCTTACTATCAAGTTCCTCCTACTACTGCCTGATGACCTTAAATTTTTGCACGTTACTATAAATAGCATCATGCAAAAAATCTTTTTTCTAAAATATTCAAAAGCAGACTGCTTTTTGCTCATCATTTTGTATTTAACACTCTAAATTGAAGAATATGTTTCAATATGCATTCTTCCTGATCTTTTATCTATCAAATCTGATATTATTTTGAATCTGCACACGGCGCACAGTTTTTGTTTGCGTGCTATTCACGTCTTTTGTGAGCGACCCCTCCTCCCCTGCCCCAACGCATTACCAAAACTTTTGATGCAGATTTATATCGATCCCAAGAATGACAAAATTCGATGCCGAAAACGCCGAAATCCGCAGAAATGTGTCATGCCTGTGTTGATAGACAAACGTTAAGGAACGAAAACTAACAAAAATGATATCGAAATAACTAACAAAAATGAAGAAAACAATGTTAAAGAGAACGCGAAAATAAAATGGCTTCCTTCACAGAGAGCTAACGATCTTTGTTCTCACGGAGAAATTCGTGGATGATTTTCTTTCAGAATTCGGAATGAATTAGGATTGGATGGAACGAAAGGCGATTGAACGAAGCGAGAAAGAAAAGAATACAACCTTCGGGCATTTCTCCCTAATCCCAATGCTAAACTTTGACCCCAAAGTGCGGGAAAACGTCGATACATAACTCGGACGCTGAACGGCAGGATTACGCAAAATTTTATGAATGCGAAACTCTTTCGCTTTAGAGCCATACGCAAAATTTCCACATGGCCGCACAGTTTTTGTTTGCGGGAGCAACCCCCCCCCCCCAACACATTAACAAAAATTTTAATGCAGTTTTGCATCGATCCTAAGAATGATTAAATTCGATGCCGAAAAAGCGGAAATCCGCGTTTCCGCGGAAATGTGTCATGTCTGTGAAGTATATCTCAAGAAAAATTAGCCTAAAATATAGAATGCATTTCTTCTTATTAAAAGTATAATAATCTGAAACCTTTTACCCAACAACTTTTAATCATACAATATTATCAACAATTTCTATAAATGGAAAAATTGGAATGGATTTCATTATTAAAAAAGTTGCTTGGCATAAAGAAATTCATTTTCCAATTTTTTTAAAATCATTTTTTTTTTTGTATTATGAATCAGATCCATATCACACATGTAAAATAACTTTCAGCAAAAAATTTATTATACTAACAATATGCCCAAATCCATATTACATTCATATTAATTAAGAAATACATTCTCATAGGATTGTTGCTTAGCTTGACTTACTTCCTATATTTCAGAAAAGAAGAAGAAGAAAAAAAAAGAGTTAAGACAATCCAGTTATTTTAAAGTTGTTACACGTTATAACCACTGATGATATGTCGTCCATTTCTGAAAATAGCTAGTGCAAGTAGAATCAAAAAGGTTCTCATCTTTTTGAAAAATTCCTAAGAACCAAACATCAGATTTCGATTAATTACTAAAATAATTCAAAGATTCTAAAACCCCAAAATGTACTTCCACAGTATTTTAAAAGAAAAATAATATTTTTATTTACATAAAAAATGCAAAGAATTAGAGGTTCTGTTGATACCCGGATGCATCCAATGCTCACGTGCCTCCAAGTACGCATAGCGGACAGCTGCGAGTCTAACCTCTCACCAGATCACGGAGTTCCATTGCGAACTGTGATGTGCTCTTTTTACTGTCTTGATGTTTTTGTTCTGCGTCTATTTTAATAAATGTATGTTTGAGAATCCCTGGTCTTATTTCTGGCACCTGCGCCTCTGCCCCACTCATCTAACCTAACAGATTCCAGTCAATCTATTAATTAAAATGATTACTTACCGATCAAATAACGTAGTCACTCGTTCCATGGCAACTAATAAAAACTCAGTATCCATCTGTTTTCCAGTAGTATGACTTCTATCCGATGTTTTGGAAATATCAGGTACCAGTTCATTAGACCACATATTGGTGCTTTTACCTATATAGAAATCTATTAAACTCTGCAGCTACTAGAATACATTTAAATTCAAATCAACTTAATAAAGACATTTTTCAACTAATAAGTCTTGCTATTCTACAGCGGAAATACATCGTACAAAAAAGATTTTAGCAAACAGATAATTTAAGACATAAATATTTGCAAATGTTTGCTTATATAATAAACAACAGTTTCAAAATTTAAGCTACTTTAGCATAAGATCATCCACAACAAGTCCTTTGAAATGCAAGTAGGAACAGCAATTTTCCATAGTAACATGGTACTTTTCAAGTTTAAAATCAAAATTATGCATGTTATGTTAAATTTCACAGATATTCTTCTTCCTTTAAAGTTGTTAAAATGAAAATTCTCTTATCTACTGACTGTTGAAAACATCAGTAACAGCAAATAAAATGACTTAATGACTAAACTAATAAAGTGATCAATATATTAAATGCCAGATATAAAGTTTAGATAATATAGGTATTTTTAGTATTTCAAAATTTCTGAAGTTCTAGGTAAAGCTATTTTTGCCAACAATATAAATGGAACAAACGGATATAATTTCTAATATAACAGAAATTCCGACTGCAATTTAGAAATACCAGTAAATGTTGCACCATTACTTCACTAAACTATCATATTAATATGCGAAATAAATTCATTAAACTTACCTATATACATGCATGATAAAAAGAAACCTAATGCAGCCATTGAGAAAACAGGAGTTCCAGTGCGGATTCTGAAAAACAAATACGACAGGAAATAAAAATAAACACAACAGTAAAATAAATTCAGTTTCAAGTCTGAATTAAACAAAGATATGAAGGACGTTTGAAAATATAAATTACAGTGATTTCCCACCTAGCTGTTGGTTTCATCCAAGGGCGGATCCTGAGGGGAGGCTTTGGGGGCTCAAGCCCCCCCCCCTTCGGGTCATAAATCATAGACAGTCTAGAATGCTATGTATTGAATTTTTTTAAAAAACATTCTTATCTAGACTTTCGAGAAAAGTAATAGCAATATAGTAACAGGACAGACAGAAATGCATATTTATGACATGGAAAGGGGGGGAGAACCCTCCCTATCATATCCTAACCTTATGGTGGAAAATTGAAGTGCTTTTTTTTCGTTTAAGGGGCAAAAGTTTTGTTGCACGTCTTTTGGAGGCACTCACTGATTGCCCCAATATGCAAGTATTGCATACTGATACAGTGAAACCTCTTCGAACGGCCACCCCTGCATAGCGGCCACCCCTCTTAACGGCCAATTTTTCGTGGTACGGATTTTTCGGCCCATAGATCTAATGTTAAAATAACCCCTAGCAACGGCCACCCAACCCCTCTGAATGGCCGCTGGGTGGCTTCGCCCATCCCATTTGACAAACGCATCGGTTAGAGATTTACTTTTTAAACTGAAAAACGAACTTGAAAAATGGTTTTTTTCGATAAGGGTAAAAATTTAAAACAGTCACGAATTGTATCCTTTTATCAAAAAATGTAAAAAATTATTAAATAAAGTACTATTTTCTCTTTAGATAAGTCTAAAACTTCATTTTAAATAAGAAATATGTGTCAGACTTGTTTATATTATGTATTATAGCAATTATCTCGTAATTGTAACGAAAACCCTTCAGAGCGGCCAATTTTTCTCGGAACGGAGGGGTGGCAACTCAGAGAGGTTTCACTGTACATAACTGTGCAGCTATCATACTCTTGAATTGTACCTCTGAGAGATACGAGGTTTAGGGATTTTTAGCAACAAAGACTTATCCCCTAATTCAAAAAAATCTTTATTCCAAAATTTTTTTCAATCTGTTTAAAAATTAAGTAAAATTGCCATCAGTAGATGGACTAGAAAAATTGCCGATCCAATTCGAACAAGACAAAAAAAAAAAAAAAAAAAAAGCCGTCCCCCTAGAAGGGTGGCCATAATCTTTTTTCTGTGGTCGTATTATAACAATGATTGTTGAGGCAGTTTTCAGTGAGGAAACTTCCTATTAAGAAAATCACTAGATATTTTTTAAACTTGAATCTTTAGGTAGGTAGCTTCTTGAATGGTATAAAAGTTAGAAACATGATGAATACCCACAAGAATATTCAAACTTGAAAGGTATCAATTATCAATTTGTTTAAAAATCCTCATCATTTAGCTTCTCTGAAAGAAAGTGCAACCAAAATTCACCTCACTGCAGTGCCGATATCTTTCCGAATTGTTAACATAATTTAACTTTATATAACGAATTCAACTATATATTAGCGTAATTCAATTTTATGAAAGTTGACCTATATATATGGCTGCAAAATTATGAAAGAAAAATTATATCATGTTTTGCACATGTGCAGTTAAAAATTATTTACTACAAATAATATTTCCTTAAATATTCAAAGTATTTACTAATAATTTCAATATAATTCTCTGCTAATATATTGCCATGTATTCTGTAAGTTTCGTATAAATTGATTGAAATCTCTGCATGTTATAAGGAAATAAAGTGTGGGAAAATTTGTGAATTTTTTAAAGAAAACTTTTAAATCTTCCCGAATATTCATGCTATTTTTACGAAAATGTATGTAAATATTGCGCACATCAACCAAAATTCATTGTTGGAAGTTGCAAATCATTATCGGTTTTCTATGAAATGAGGTGAGTCTTAAATCATTTTCTTCAACATCAATTTCTGGTCATTCCCCTAAACGCTCTTGTGACCGAATCTTCGAATGCGAGTTTAAGCTTCTTCTTTAAATGGTCGAAGTTCAAGGAAAATTCATCCAGCCTTTCGGGAGATATTTGAAAAAAAATGTGCAAATTTAAAGGTGCTATAAGCAAAAAACGCCTGGAAAATTTTTTAAAATTTTGTATCTCTCCGAATATACATACTATTTTTACGAAAATTCATGTAATTATTGCATCTAGCAAACAAAACCACTAATGAAAGATATAAATTATAATCAACAATCTGTGAAGTGTGGTGAGCCTAAATAACTTTGCTTTCGTAATTTTTTTTTTGTTGCTTTCTTGATTATCCTTTACTTCTTTTTTTTTTCTTTACTTTCTGGCTGGTCCCCTAATTGCCCCTGTGACAGTGGCGTAGCAACAAGTGGGAAAGGGAGGTATAGACACCTCTGGTGCCACTCTCAAAGGGTGCTGTAGAGACAAAATATTAGTATGTACAGTGCATGGCAATTTTTAAAATTAAATATGAAGAGACGTTCGAAATAATATCATCATGTCCCGGGTTCCTCTCACCCTTACTATGCCACTGAGAGGCGGAAAAATAATATGATGTTCTTGTTACACTCACTCTCACTACATCACTGGATGTCGACCAGACTACAGATAGAAGAGATTGTCTTTTTTAACCTCCAATGCAAGTGTCAACTTCATGCAGTGGCATAGTGGCTGGAAGGCAAGGGGTGTATGGAAAGTCTTACATTACATTACACCACCTGCATCCCCGTGTTTAGAGCCATTTGGCTCCTTTCCGGTTTGGATGGATGGAGGTGAATTTTATTTTTTAAGAAGGGACAAAAACAAGTAACAAGTACAAGAACAAATGAAAATGAAAAAGAAACATACACTGGACAGGACAACATAGAAAACAATACAAAATAGAAAAAAATACGTAGTGGAAAAAAATCATAAGTAGCCGGAAGTGTGTGTCAATCTGGGTGGATGAGTGCTCAATTATTATCCTCTACAATGAGATTGTTCTCATCACATATGAAACGTATTAGGAGTCGAAGTCGGGTTCTTGAGAAGTTGTTCGTGAGAATGTTTTTCAACCACAGTAATTTAAGTGACACTGTTGGAGTTTGGAAATGCCAGGAGAGGGTGACGATGGAGGTAATATGAAAGTGTGTATTTGTCATTTTTTAAAAGCAAAATACGATGAAGGGGCAAAAAAATAATATTATGCCCTGAGTGCCACTTACTCTCGCTACACCATTGCCTCATGACCGAATCTTCACTTCTGATAATCTTCACTCAATAACTGAGTTCCCTACGATTGTACATCTCAGGATTCCCCCACAACTGATTGTGAACCACCATACCCGTATTAACTCCAAATTCTTTGCATTTTATGAATTATTCTTAACGTACCAGCGGACACAAGGGTATCTGACGATGTTAACAGTGAAATGAAGATTCCTAGAGCATGTAGCAAGTAAAGAACCAGAGATAATTTTCCTTATGATCCAATGATATTTATAATATAGTTGATCATTTTATTTCCGGATTTGAGTTAAGGTTTAACCCAGACTTTTATGGGATTTTACCACTGGGAGGCCTCATACCATCAAAGAATGCAATCTACAACGACATTGGTATTATTGCTGCAGTTTTGAAGTATAACTGGTTTTTTTAAAAGTTTGGAGTTTCAATTAAAATCAAGATTCAGAATATTGCGAGCAAAATCGATGAGTGTGGTTAGGGAACCAGAGACATCTGCTGACAGTCTCAAAGAGTGTGATAGGTCCTTATTTCCGCCTGTGGCAATTCCTCAAATATTTGGGACAATTCCTATGATGACAAGAACAGCAGAAGAATTTTTCTACATTAATATAGCGGCTGAAGACTTATTTAATTTACTCAGCTCAATGGAACAAACAAGGCTCCATGGGCTAGGCCTTGCTAACATTCATAAAGATAAAAAAAAGTCAATGCGGAAGATGTCATAGATCTATTTTGCAAGAGAAAGTCAAGGAGATTGGCCGCAAGAATAGACCAGAAACATGATTGGACATTAAACTGCATCACACATTAAGTTCTGGACTATCTTGGATTATTTCAACATGATGTGGGTTAGACAATCCCCATAATCTTATGTTGCGCCTACTGACCTTTACAGATGAATGACAGGTTGCTTCGTCTGTAAAGAGAATGTTGTTGTAAGGAATCAGCACCGAAGTCAATGCATTCAAGCATCTCAATCAAATGTGTAGTGGAGGCGGAACACACTGGAATGGTGTTCCGGCACTGCTTTCTATTTTTTTGTACTAACCGGAACACCGTTCCCGCACTGCTTTTTTTTAATACGAAAAATAAAAGAAAAATGTTTTGCAAAAGATGACAATCATAAAAAACTGATTCTAACTGCAACTAAAACTGCAAAAAAACTGTTCTTTGCCAGATTTGAGAGATGGCGGAAAAGTAAAAAATCACGATATGGAGGTTTTAAATAATGGTTTGGTGTTTACATCTGTCTGCCACAAGAACTCAGCTCGCTAAGTTGCCTCATTGACGGCTGTTGCCATAGAAACAGGTTATCGTGTTGGAAGTGCTGGGATAAATTAAATTGTTGTTAAAGTTTAATATTATTAAGTAAGATTTGTATTTATTAAAATAGATTTAATTAATGTTTAATTTACCCAGCTGTTCTCCCAGGTCGTGAAATATCAAAATGTAAACAAATATTTATTCTGTTTACAGTCAAATAAGCACTTAAGTGTAAAAGGCAGTGTGGCACGTTCTTATTGGTTAACATCAAGTTGATGTCAATCAGTCAGTGGCCAACGAAATCATGCCACCTGTTGGAATTCAAAACAATTTATGCTTGCATGTAACTGAAGTGTTTGTTGTTTGATTATAGTTGTTGTATACTACGTACAGTAAAAGCTTAACTAACCAGAATGATCGGGAGACGCTGATTTCCGGATACCTGAAAAGTCCGGATAGTTGAGTGTGACGTGAAAAATGGGGGGGGGGGGGCGATTGGGGCATTTTTTTTAAAACCGATTCTGTCCCTTTACCTTTTTCTGGTTGTTGATTTCGTTTTTATATCTCTTTTTTTGGCGAAAGGTGAGAACCTTTTTTTTTTCTTTGGTTCTCACTTTTGCAACCCCCCATAAAACACGTCTGTATACGTCAGAGTACTGTATATTGCTTTCCCCCCCTTCTACGCCCCTCCGTGCGGAGTGGACGTTGCATTCCAGAAATAAATTGTCCGCGTGAATGGAATGGCGCGGGAGTGCTAAATTTCGGTGCGCGAATGTAAAATTTTTAGAAAAACTCTTTTTCTAATTTTTCCGGTTAGTTGAGCTTTCCGGATACTTGAATGCCGGATAATCGAGAATTTACTGTATTGTAGTCAGTTAGTTAGCTAGCTTTATTTTGAAAGAGTTTCTAAGTTTATTTGATGCAGCTTCAATAAATTATGCTTATTTTTACAAGTGACTCTCTGCTACCATAGTTTTTCACATATCGTAGGAGGAATCCATTTCAAGTAGGTAGAAGTTCACGAATGATGTACACTTTTTACTGCCGCAAACTGGCGCCAAGAATAAAATAAAACCCCGACTTCCATCGGATTTCTCCTATTCGAAATGGTTCTTCCCTAACATAATCAGTTGCTATAGTGACCACCGTCAATGAGACAACTTGGCGGGCAGAGTTCTTGTGGCAGACAGATAGTACCTAGTTCAAATTCGTGCTCTTTAGAAAGGGATTCCCAGACACAATGGCCTTCTGAGTGGAATAGAAAAAACCAGCTTTTACATGGATGGGCTGTAAAAATGGCAAACTTTGTTGTAAAATATGTAGTGATGTTTTCCACTAGGTTCTTTTAAAAGACAGCGAACTGCTATTTGAAAAGAGTGGCTTTCATGCAGTGTTACATTTAATTGATCTTCAAGTCCCTCCCACCTTACTTCTTTTCAAAAAAATTTCAGATCATAAACAGTCTACTGATGAAAAAAATTCTGAAGCTAATCCACAAGCTGTCCCAAAAATTCGTGATTCATTGAATGCCTCCCATCTGTCCTCAACAAAATGCAATATTTAGGACCACGTACAATATCGCTAAAAGTAGGGTTGCCATAATTGCCAAGCATTTATATGGGACATGATTAAAACATGAAAAATGTTGGTGGGTAACAGTTTTATTTTCCTCTGATAAAAAAATAAAGTTTAAGTAATCTAATAAAATGAACCTGTTTAATAATAAAATAGTTGCAAGGCTAATCCTTTTTAACCCAGTCATATATTTTAAAGTTTAATTTACTTTCTTAATTATACCATTTTCTTCTTCCACATAATTAAAAAATTGGGCCCAAGTCATTTTAAAATTATAATGACTAATCATAATTGCTTCAATTGTATCCACTGACAACCTGTTTCTTTACTACGACCGTTGAGTTGACATTAGGGACAATATTCTATCCACACTTACATTGTGGGCTGGAATGGCGAATACGTATTTGCATAGTTTTACGTGACTTCTGATCAATATACTTTGTATTTGCAAAAAAATTCAACCACTCTTCTACACTCAATTTCAAAGTTGCTTCACAATTATAGAACTGAGTAGTGAAATACAGTGACAGTCCCTTATATACTTGACGTATAGCAACCCTAGCTAAAAGTGATAGACCTTATTCTGATCATTTTGGACTTTTGGAACTGCAAAAATTAAATGGTAAATAGACATTGGTGTTGGGCTATATTCAAGATAGAGTGCCGTAGAAATTATTGATCACATTTCCATAGAAATGAAGAATAAAATAATAAATAGGTTTTGAAAATTTAGGGGAATGTTTCTGTGCATTATTGCTGAATCTCCAACTTTAGGGCCAAACCTACTTTGATAGTGTACCTAGAGTGTGAAGTGAGCAAAGAACTCCCTCCACATACATTTTTTTTTAGATTTAATTAAATTAGACGATCAAAATTCTGCAAAAATTGTTCAATTAAAACACCGGAAGTATAACTTTTCTTCATGGATAAAAATAATGTATAAAGAGAAATAAATATAATAAACATGAAACAGAAAAATGCAAAAACCAATCAATTGAAACACCGGTAGTATAACTTTTCTTTAAGGATAAAAAAAAGTCTCGAAAATAGGCAATAATAAAAAACACCCTCTCAAATTTAAACCTTAAAATTAAATAGATAAAAATCTAATTCAAATTCTTTAATAATTTTTAAGGCGTTTTTGCCATATTTGGTCCCGATAAGTCCGACGGTCTGGACATGCATGAAGAAGGAAAAAAAAAAAACATACATCCTCAAATAATGCTCTTTATATATATAATATTTTAATGTGAAGTGATTCTCTGCTCATCCTTCAAATTACCCCCTCCATTCTGTCCCTCCCGCTACCCTCCAACCAGCATTTCAACACTGCTTAATTTACGACTACACCACTGATTTCAATGGCAAATTTCAAACAACCCAGCATGTCATCTTTCTGTAAAGCTTGCAGGAGTTGCACTTTGTATGCTTGAAAAGTTCTGTATTTTATGTAAAATTCAATGCACTGATGTAAGCAGAATATCTAATTGCTGCGATGCAGTGGCGAATCTAGGATTTATGTCTGGGGGGCTGATGTCATTAAAATTTTGTATCGTGGTGACTAATGTCAAACCTCAAGGCTAAAGTAAACCAAAACTCTTTAACTTTTCTCACCTGACAATAAGAATCATAAAGAACAATGCAATACTTTCTATATTTAATAAAAATTACAATGAAATAACTAGCCAAAAAATGTCTTTGACCGCATCAAAGCTACAAGTACAAGTGGAATGACTACAGAAATAGGAAAATCAGGGTTCGTACACATTTCCTTAAAAGAAAATCAAGGACTTTTAAGAACTAAAAAAACCAAAAAGTAATTACCTCTATATTGAATAAACTTAACGAATTGTGGCACGCATTTTTTAAATAAAATGTCTCATTTTTTCAAATTCAACTTATTAGATGATAAAGTATAATATAAAACATAGAAGATACATTACAAATTTAACACAACAAAACTCCTAAAAATATGAGTTAATAAATTGATGAAAAAAACCCCATGAAACTGGTAATCAAATTAAATATCTTTTCATTTCAAACTTTTTCATTCAATTTTACATCCAATGTATTTATTTTAATTTCTTTTTCAGAAATTGTTTTTCTTAGTTCATGCGATTGAATAAATAAATTTATGTCCTTTCACTTTTCAGCCTCATTAGCTAAATCATTTGCTTCCTCATTTGTTTGGTGTATGTCCTTTTGGAGGAACATGTTCTTTTGTTTTAAAAAATCTATTTCCTCCTCTAGAGCTTTTCGTTTCAGTCTTTTCTTTGGATCTTTCACTTTCTAAATACTGCATGTATTTTGCTCTTGCTGAGGTGGCAGCCGTCCTTAATTCTTTAGTAATTTTTAAGTCATAAATAGCCCAGACAACTTAATAAATTCATGATTTACACGCTGGGAAATATATGAAGCATCTTTTAAATTTTCTATTTCCAGGGCCTTGTGCACCGAAAAACCTCCTTATCTGTGTGACAGTATTAATACCGTTTTGATAATCTTCCAAACTTTTTCATAATGATTATTGCTAAAATAAGTTTGTAAAAAAGTATCAAGGGAATTACTCTTTGCATTGAAAGAAGTAAATTCAAATGAATTTGGCTTTACAATATTTAACAGAAAATCTGCATACAGTAACAAAATTTCGTCGCAATCTTTTTCCAAAATACGTTTATTTTGCGACAACACATTCAATACCTTTTTCATTTTTTCCTGTGCTTTTTCGCGATATCCAGCCATTACTCGTGAGGCTGGGGATCAATGCAAATCGCATGTCTTACTAGTGCGTAATTCACAGAACATTTCTGCATGAAATATTTTATCATCGTTATGATGTTTTTTCGACTATCCCATCTGAGTGTGAAAACATCAATGTCTGCTAATTCCTTATTTTTTTTATCTTTTCTTTTATTAGTTGCTCTGCAGCAAATCCTAAATACAGTTAACTTTTATCATCATACAAGTTTGGGTCACTGAAGTTGAATTTGCATAAAGTCTCAGGTTTCTCAATTCTTTCATTCTCTGGTTTCAAAATTTTGAAATGATGAATGCAATCATTAACAAGTTTTAAAGCATCACTGGCAAAAAATGGAAGTAAAGGTTTTATCACTTTGATACTGTTCTAAAAATGGTAACAGCACTTTTGACAATCATTCCTATGGAACCATGGACCAATAAAGGCCATCTGTAACTCCTCCCTTATTTCCCAAAGTGTATGGGATGGATATGGATTCGTAGAATGCGAGCAGTGTCGGCCCCCCCCCATTCCGCGAGAGCCACGTCGACCGAGATTAGAGCCGCCGAGAAGGAGGAATTAGAAAAACGATAATCGGTGAAATTTTAAATTTTTTAATAACGGCAGAGTAAAAAGTAAGGACTTTCAAGGACTTTTTAAAAATGGGGCATAAAAATAAGGATTTTTAAGGACTAAATTTAAAAGTAAGGACTTTTAAGGACGCATACGAACCCTGAAAATTTTCGAGCCTGTCAAGCCAGAAAGCAATGTTGAAACGTTTTTATTATTTTTTTTAAAGAGGGAAATTAAGAAAAAACAGTTGTAATGATTTTAAATAATAATAAGAATTCTGGCTTGGCTCTTGGGGGGGGGGTGTAGCCCGATAGCCCTCCCCCTGGATTTGCCACTGCTGCGATGCATTCCTTGTTGATGTTGTTAGATTGGAAGCAAATACTTGTTGAATATGTGCAACATTTTCTGATGGTGTGCTTTGCTGGCTACTTCTTTATCTGTTCAAAACGTTTCCAGTTTTTAAAAATTTCCTTTGCCAGTTCAAAATGCTGTTTTGAGATGGATAGGTTTTGTTTTTCTTTGCATAAAACCTCCTTTGGACTATAGTGATAGATTTGGTTTCAAAGTACAAACTTATGCAATAAGCCTTTTCAGTGAGAGTCATCATTTCTGCATGGCAAAATTAATCCGAAAATCCTGCAAACCTTATATATAAACAAAACATATAAACAAATAGAAGCATCTATGGTTAGGAAATAATTTTTTTTAAATTAGTTGAGGAATTATTTTATGCTATGAGAAGTTTATTGCAAACTGCACTCTTCTATGTCAATTACTTGATTTTCTATATAATTTTAAAAAGTGAATACTGGACACTTTTTTTAGGCTTTATATTAATATCAAATCATTGTATAGATTTTTATACAGATTTCTAATAATTAAATGTTTCTCAATATCCACATTAACAAACTCAAGAAATCCACAACACAAAGGAAATTAGAAGATGGAAAAGTTTAGAGAGGTATTCCCAAAATATAAAATATTTCTCTATGGTTTAGTTAGTTGGTGACAGTATTTTAGTCTTTTTATTCCACACAAAATAAAGCAGAGGAGTTTAATAAAAGTAATTTCAGTCTGTTAAAGATTGCTCAAGTCAAAATTCACCAAGTTCAATTAATATTAAGATAGAATAATAACCAATAACAAAAAAAATTTTGTATCAGCAATGTCTATAAGGTTTCTCCCTCTCAAATGATACTATGCATTTCATACAGAATGGACGATTCTAAATTAACAACTTGTGTGATTATTCATTTCTTTAATTGCTGATATTTTATCTCTGGGTTTGTTCTCTGGTTTCTCGTGGTTACAAAACCGAATTACAGATCACCTGAGCATGCAATGCATTTACAATGCACTCTGTTTGGCATTCTCATTTCTCTATTATTAATTATTACATTTATCTAAAAAATCGAATTTCTCACCTGTGTACAATAAATTATAAAAAATTAATACTTAAATCGTTAGGACAGATCTATGAATGCATCAGAATAGTGCTACCTCCTCTTGTTTCCACTTACAAGACAAAAAGGTGCATTTATCATACACATTTTCATAGGCCAAGCCATACAAAGAAGAAATATTTACTTGACAGTTAACAAGTTTCAATCGAAAGTTGCTCAGATTGATAATAAAAAAATATCAACACAAATGAGAGAATTCAGAAATTTAAAAAAATTTACAGCTTACAGAATCCATATTACCTTTCTACAGTTAATTTCAACAAAACATTTGCTTCCTTCCCAGTTAAAATTTCAGCAACAAGAAGACGTTCTAAGCCATGAAGGACAGTTAAATATACAGCACTGGACACACACTCTTCACTGTTTCCACATACATTTAAGCAAATCTTTAAAAAAAAAGATAAAATATGTATAATTATACCAAATTTATTCCCAAGCACTTATTTGCATCGTGAAAAGTATGATTAATTAATAGGAAGTTGAAATGAATTACAATAGTATATTCATTATAAGGTTACGAAACAGAATTTATCAACAAGGAATGCGATGATTCAATTCACAATAGTCGTGCTTCTTAAGAATGAAGGCATTCATAAAAGAAATGATATTAATTTATAGGAAGCTGCATACTATATGGTTGATGAACTTCGGAAAAAGTTCTATAACCAGTAAATTAAATGATATTTATCATCTAGTTATTGAGAATTAAAAGTAATTAATTAATTAAAGAATACATCCAGTTTAAATTGGGAATTTTTAGGGTTCCTTTATTTCTTTTATGCAAAAGATTTCATTGTTTGAAGTTTTAAGATGCCAGATGCTCAATCTTAAGTAAGATATATGCCTCCTGAAAAAATTAGTCCTCATAATTAATAATCATTCATTTAAATACAAGAGACTTCGCCTAAAAACACAAAGTAAACTTTCAAGTGGAGAAAATTCTAGTAAATCAGCCCGATTTAACTTATTTCTGTGAATGAAGTTATTATGGTTCATTTAATGATACCTGAAAAAATTTCAATTTAATTTAATAATCTTCAAAATATTGAAGAGAAGTTTTTCAATGTAAACTTGAGGTTATATGCCTTTTAAAATAAGATTCACAGTGAAAAAAAAAAACATTTGAAGGATTGAAAATAAGTAAATGAAATAACAAATTTTTTTAAGAAAATGGAAAAAACAATTTTCTTATGATTGTTTAAAAGCTGTGTCATGAGAAGTTGCATCATAACTGTAGACGATTATTTTAAAATAAATTGTGTCATTTTAACAAGAGAAGCAATTAAAAAATAATACCTGATAAATCTTTTGAGAAAATTCTTCTTCTGAAATTTCTTCTTGAAAATTTTCCATTATGTAGAATGTTACAGCCCACAGGATAAGAATGTGATCTTCATTATCATTGCAAGGTTTTAAGCTAAAATTTTAAAAGTATTTAGTAGTACCTGCAAATATGAGCAAACAAGAGCAAAATACTAAAAACATATACATACGAATCAGCTGCATCAAGATGTTTCAAAATATACTCTGTTGCAGTAGGTAAGAGTGGAAATGACTCATCTCCTCCACCTTGTTCAAGTAGATAAAGAAGTCCATGAAGAGTAGAAATCTTTGTAGGAAGATAGGTACTTCTTAAGCTGAGTTCCAAAAGTTTCTTTAATTTATCTAAAATGTCTTGTTCCTGTTAATAAAATAAAATACCTTAAAGAGTGAAAGATGTAAAATCTAAGCATCAGTGAAAAATATTTATTCAGTACTAATGACTTAACAGTATTAAACACTAATCATAATTAATATTAACTATTAAATTCTCTTAAATCCTCTTTTAGTTCTATTAAAAGCATCAGCTCACAATTCCTAAAACAGCTGCAGCCTTGCAAATACCAAAAATAAGATACTGAGCAATCACTTCATCTTCGGCAGGATGAATTCTTTGCACCTCTAAAAATGTATCAAGCATCCATTCAAACTGTGTTTTTTCCATAAATATATCCGATAAAGCAACAACCTAAAAAATATATAAAAAAAAAACATGTAAGATGAAACCATTTACAAGTTCTACACATATTTATAAATGGCAAGAGTTAAGATGGAATAAAATAACTGTCTATGAAACTATCAAAACAAATTTAAAATTTCTAAGAAAACTCTAAAAGGTTGTCAAATTAGCATTAATTCTTATACAGTATTAGGTCAGAAATGTTATCATATATATTACGAGCCAGTTTTTTTTAAAAAAATCAGGCAAATCGGGCAGTCTTAGATAGTTGCCATTTTTGATTTTGTTGAAATTTTTCAGGATATGTTCTTCATGTAAAACTATTAGACACGTTTTTTTTATTTATTTTTGCAAAAAAAACCCCTATAGTTTTGGGGGCCAAAATTGAAGGTCATCCATTATTTAAAAAAAAAACAAAAAACACATACCGTTTTACATAAGTCAGTACTTTTTATGCCAAGAGTAAACCATGGCATTGGCAACTATTTTGTGTTCTTTTACTTCCACACTGACTGTTAGGACATAAAGACTTATGGTTGACTCTTGGCACAAAGGTAATTCAAAATTCTACAAAAAGGCTTTTTCTGAAACTTTGACCGTCAAAATCTTCTTGTGCCAACAGTGAACCACAAAGGTATATATTTCAGAGAATACATATTAATGAGAAATACCGAAAAAGGGCAAGATATGTGTGGTTGACTTTTGGTGTACAGAAATATTTGACCTTGAAATTGCGGAAAACACAAAACTGCATGACTTTCAAGGTCATTCACTGCTTGCACCAAGAGTGACCGGCATGAAATTAGCTGGAAAAGAAGCCTTAACTACAGCAGAAACAAAATCAATTCACAAATCTATGGTAACTTATTCAAGTTTGTATATAATGCAGCTCTATACTTTGTGCTGAACATGTGTTTTGTGGTACTTGTAAAAAAATATTGATTGCTTTTATTTCAATATTTATTACTATTGCATGTAAAAATATTACATTGAAATTTCTTTAACTAACTGAATTGATCTCTGAACATAATATACAATTAGAAAAAAATTGAATACTGCAAATACTCATTGTATGACAATACTTCCTTTTAAACTCCTGTAAATATATATTATACAATGCTATCTGTGTAACAGACGGAATGGGCTAGTCCAGCGATGGCGAACCAATGGCACGCGACACAATATTTTGGGCACGCCACTGATCACAAAGTTCACTATGAAGCATATTACGAACGAACCATTGAACATCTCTTGATAATGTAATGGCGATAGTCACAAAAATAGTCAACCTCATTTCGTCGCAGGCTTTAAATAAGCGAAAGTTTGATGCTTTGTTGGATGAAGTCAACTCGGTGTATAATGGCTTAGTGATGCATAATAATGTTCGCTGGTTGAGCCGCGGGAACGTACTTCAAAGATTTGTTGATTGCTTGGAAGAAATTAGACTGTTTTTGCAAAATGAGGGGAAAATTGAACAATACCCACAGTTGTTGGATGTTATGTGGCTTTCAAAATTGATGTTTTTTACAGACATATGCCAACGTGTCAATGAATTGAACGTGAAGCTTCAAGGCACAAATAAAACAATTATCGTCATGATAGATCTCATTCGCGCTTTTGACGCTAAACTGCATGTTTTCAGGAACGATATTATTACAAGAAACTACAAGTATTTTCCAAACTTGAAAAAGAATATTGACGATTTAGATATGCATGGGAAACCAGTTGAAGAAACAGTCACAGAAGAATTTATTTCTGTAATTGATTCTTCAATCAATGAATTTTCAGCGAGGTTTTCTCAGTTCAAAGAATTATCGGAAACACTCAAGTTTATTATGTACCCTGATGTGACTTCATTTCATAAACTGAACTTTTCCCAATTCGATTGGTTGGAAATTAAAGAATTTGAAATGCAGCTGATTGATTTCCAGTCTAGTTCAACATGGACTCAAAAATTTATTGAAACAAGGTAAGAGTTGGAATTAATTGAAATGGAAAGATTGACAAGCAATATAAGTAAAAATGCCAATAACAAAATTTTGGAAACATGGAATTCGTTACCAGACACATTAAACTGTTTGAAGAAGCTGGCTCGTGCTATTTTAACCATATTTTCATCTACCTATGCCTCCGAGTCATTATTTTCAGAGATGAATAACATTAAAGACTCGCTTAGAAACCGTTTGACAGATGACTCCAGTTCAGCATGCATTCTGCTAAAAGTAACATCTTACAACCCTAATATAAGTTATTTGTCATCTAATCTGCAACAACAGAAGTCACACTAATGTTACTTTAATTTGAGTTACGCGTATAACTGAGACATTGCAAAATGTTTTTTTTTTTTGTAGTAAATAAAGAGTTTTGAGTTGATAGTATTTAGTATTATTATTTTCCCAATAATCACGAAGTCAAAATTATTTGACGGCATGTCTATGACCTCATTAAACATTTTTTTAGAAAAAATGGCACATTGATACATAAAGGTTCGCCACCCCTGGGCTAGTCTAAAGTAAATTATTTAACAGCTAAACTATTTATGTTGCAACAAAGCATTATCAATTCTTGTTTTCTTGTATATTTCTCATAACTTAACCAAGATCAGCAACACCTTAAACAAAGTACGCTTTAATTTTGCTGAAAAAAAAGAATCCACTGGCAGATCTCTCGGTGCAGCAAATGAGCCTAAAAACCTCGTAAATAATACCACAATTCTGAATGTGATTAGAAGAGGCTGGGCACTTCCAAATAGAAAAATAACACGTTTCTCTTACAAACAAAAACTATATATTTATAACATCTTTATGAAAGGAGAACAATCTGGTGTAAAATCCTCACCAGAAAATCAAGCAAGAAATGAGACAACAGATGGATAACACTGGAAGAAAATTATTTCAACCTTCTGAGTACATGATTTCTTCACAAATCAGAAGCCTCTTCAGCAGGATGTCAACTCTGCATAAAGATGGTACATTAAAATCACCAAGTCCAGGTCTGGAACTTGTTGATTACATTAATGAAGATTTAGATTTCATCACTGAACAAGTAAGGAAACTTTTAAATTCATATCTATATTATTATGATTTATAGCATATTACTTTACCATTATAAATTCGATATGACCCAGGATACATTAATATATAATTTTATATCAGAAATGAGTTATATATACATTACTTTCCCTTCTTTACAGAAACTAAGACAACAAGAAGTGCGGAACTTGCTTATAACCCTTGAGCCGATCCATGATGTGCAACTCCAGTTAGCTAGATATACATAAGAAAAGGATGACAATGGGAAGAAGAGAAGCTTAACTATTTGTCCAACCACATCAAAAAGGATATATGATGGAAATAAAGATAGTATCTCTACAGACAATCCTTTAAAAAGCAATGAATCACACAAAATAACTCAACAATTAAGTCGAAGTAATTAAATTCAAGACATCAAAATGAAGAATCAAAACATACAAAGAGCAGTTCAGAAGAATTTGTATTTTGCTGTGTTCTATGAACAGGAATTGTTTTATATTGGTAAAGTAAAAAAGATTGAAGGTGAGGAAATAATTATGAAGTTCCTAGAAAAAAAGCGCGGGCAATTTCCGCTGGTCAAAAAGAGATGAAGAAAAGGTGAACATTAAATTCATTTTCTATGGACCTGTACAACTATATGGAAATGATCCATTTACTATGGACATTGATCAAATAATTATTGCTTATAAAGGCTACAAGAAAAATCGCTTGGCAATATGGAAATAAGGACTTATTGTCATTCAATGCGTATTTGCAGTACTCAATTTTCAATTTGTTCCAACTGTATATTATGTTCAGAGAGCAATTCAGTTAGTTAAAGAAATTTCAATGTAATATTTTTACATGCAATAGTAATAAATATTGAAATAAAAGCAATCAATATTTTTTTAACAAGTACCACAAAACACATGTTCAGCACAAAGTATAGAGCTGCATTATATAAAACTTAAATAAGTTACCATAGATTTGTGAATTGATTTTGTTTCTGCTATACTTAAGGCTTTTTTCCAGCTAATTTCATACCAGGTCACTCTTGGCGCAAGCAGTGAATGACCTTGAAAGTCATACAAATTTGTTTTCTGCAATTTCAAGGTCAAATATTTCGTTACGCCGAAAGTCAACTACACATATCTTACCCTTTTTCGGTCTTTCTCATTAGTATGCATTCACTGAAATATATACCTTTGTCGTTCACTGTTGGCACAAGAAGATTTTGACGGTCAAAGTTTCAGAAAAAGCCTTTTCGTAGAATTTTGAATTACCTTTATGCCAAGAGTCAAGCAGAAGTCTTTATGTCGTAACAGTCAGTGTGGAAGTAGTATAACACAAAATAATTGCCAATGCCATGGTTTACTCTTGGCACAAAAAGTACTGCCTTATGTAAATTGGTATGTTTTCCTTAAAATAATGGACGACCTTAAATTTTGGCCCCCTCAAAACTATAGGAATTTTATTTTCTTGCAAAAATTAAAAAAACATGTGTCTAATAGTTGTACATGAAGAACATATCCTGAAAATTTCAACAAAATCAAAAATATCAACTATCTAAGCCTGCCTGATTCTTAAAAAAAACTGGCTTTTAAATATATAACCAGATTCGAAAAGATTTTCAGTCTCTTAATATACAAACACATTTTTCACATATGATCAATTTTTTAAAATAGATTTTTTTTCCAGCTTCACTAACAGGATAAAAGTATGTTGAAATTATTTAGAGATATACAGATTTGGAATTCATCCAAATTTAGTCAGATATTCTAACAGCAACTGCAACAAAACATTGGTAACTAACTAAAAGGTGTGCTATGTTAAGCCAAAATGGGCAGTACGAAACTCTTACTATAATACAGGCATAGCCTAGCCATCTAAAACACCATGGCAACATCAAGAAGTAACAAGTTTTCCACAGGATTAATTATTAATTGTTTCTCCTTCAAAGTGAACAAAACTCGTGTTTTCTGCACACTGCATACTTTATATATTGCAACGTGTTTTTGAACTAGTATGCATACATTACATCAGTCTGTACGTGGTCAAAGACCGAATTAAATTGTTTATGGGGATGCCTCATTACTTTGGTCAATTCAATTTATTTAAATAATATGAATACAGAACCACATAATATACATATTCTTCAAATGAAATGACATTTAACCTAGAATATGAAAATATACCTTGATCAAGCAAAACTGAGCCTGGGGAAAAAACAAAACAGAAGCAATTACCGATTTAGTCACTTCTGTCAGCAATGTTAATGGTGTATATGGGCATGTTTGAGGAGAAAGCCACTGACTGTAAAGATCAAGAAGAAAATGTAAGCAGGAATGTATATCTAATCCCATAGCAGTGAGACATTGCTCTCTTAACTGAAAGCTGGCAATTCCCCCTACACTAGTAGACAATGGACTTGAGTTGGATGATGCTGATCCATCAAGATCTTCATTGTCTTCAATTAAACCTGCTGCAGCATTTAGGTATTCCAATGAAACCTACAAACAAAACAAATGAGCAATTTAATACACTACAAATGAAATACATAATTATTCTGACAGAAAACTACAAACAAAAATTCAGAAAATGAAAAAACATTTGACAAACAAAATTTTGAAAATATAAACATTGTCTACCAGCACATGAAATGTAACAATAACAGATCGGTAGTCTATATACATTCATCAACAATTTTAAACAATGGTGGAGCTGGAAAACAACTTGTACAAATGAAGCAAATGTCACAACTTTGAAAAAGAATAAAAATGTAATTTCCCTCAATCTGAAATTGAAATAGATAAAAGATCAATAGCCCTCGCTTCCATTACCAGTGCTAATTTTTTTAGTATGCTGCTGATTTGAATTAATACAAACAATTTTGTGCAGTAGACTACCAAAAAAGTCTCGTTTCATCACTATCTGCAAAGTATAAAGTCTTCCTGTACCCCATCAATACAGAACCAATGCAAAATGCTTCATTAACTAATTTGACAAGCTGAATCAATGTGCTCTTTGAAGCTAAATGCATCATTATTTTACAGCTGACCTCATGGTTTTGAATTACAGTTACATGCATTCCACTTTAAAGGCAACATCCTATCAAAAATAAAAATCATTAAAATAAATTATTTTAACTGGATACTTATTTCTCATTACATAGATATTAGTGCAATAAAAATGCAACAAACAATACTGGAAACAGTTACTATAATTATACATTTAGTTTATTATCATTAAGAAAATAGGAAATATCCGAGATATATTCAAACAAAATTAAAATAATTACTTATAAAGTATACAAATTTTCTGTAATTACCTGGCTTAAAGAATAAGAACCTGATGTGGCCGTCCTCTCAGTATTCACATTCAATATTTGCTCTTCTAATCTAAATTTTAATGAATTCTCCATTAGATAAATATTTGAATTTTGAAAATATTCAGGTGACTGCATAATATACATATGTGTGCGAGTAAAATAAAAATGTGAAGACGGATCTTGAGAAGTCATATCTGGAAAAAAACTATTTTACTGAGCACTAGATCATCTTCACTCCTTCCTCTGTAAAGGGAAAAGCCCCAAAAGGCAGATTTTGGATTGAAATAAACATACATAGAATGAAAAAGTTTTTGGAATGTAATACAGTTTATTAATTTAGCTTTATTAGACTGTCCCGAGATGCTGATCAGAAAGAATGACCAGGCTGAGAAAGTGAAAGTAATTATAATTTGAAAGGCACAGACAAGAAAGGATTTATTACATGAATATCTCCTTTTTCTCTTTAGTTTCAGGTCATGTGTAATTAAAAACAGGATGCCTATAAATTATATCTTGGTACAAAAATTCAAATAAATTAAATAATTATTACTTAAAAAGTGTTAAAAACAAATTTCAAGTAAAACCAAAAAGTGTTTTAAATTTTAATTAAAAATATAATGCCATTCTGCTTAATTTAGGTCTCAGCAATAATAGGTCACATCAGCTAGTAGGAAATTTTATTCATGACAGATTAAATGGCAACACTCAAACCAACAGAATGACAAATATTAGACAAAAGAAAAAAAAGAAGTATCCACATTTTAATAAGTATCTGTTGTGGAAAGAACTATTCATTAAGTAATTCACATATATAAACAAAAGTTCAAAACAATAACTAGCAGTTTGATTAGAATTTGTGATTAATAAATGATTCAAATTCACACCTTTCAAAACGTAAAAGTTTCTGTAATGCTGTGTGAATCGGAAGTCTGACGCACATAAGTTTTTTACCACACCTAAAATGAAATAAAAGTCATAAATTATTTCAGAAACATTTCTGACAAATATAAAGTGCACCAAAAATAATGATTATTTTAAATGAACTGTCAAATTTTGCTTCATAATTTGTAGCAAATCTACCATTTGGCTTTCTGAACATATTTAAACTTTTCTATATTAAAGTTTTAAAGAAAATTCATCAATTATTCTATTTATTACATAGACTAGAAGATTTGTGCCTGTCTAAGACGGGCTTTTCGCTTGGCAACAAATCTCAGATCTGACTGTAACAGATTTACTAACAAAAGTTGTTGAAGAAAATCTCATGCATATTGCCACAGTGCTTAAGAAATAAAATAAAGCATGAAAAACAGAACTGATGAATCAACTGACACTAACTTTCGTTTTATCCCAGAAAAATAATGCAAAATCCACTAACAGAAATAAAAAAAAAAAAAAATGAATTGATGAATGCAAATCTTTAAGTAAAAGGAGCCTTTCAGTGTAAGAATGGTTAAGAGAAAAATATAAAATATATAAATATTCATTTCCAAAATTAAGTACGAAAAAGAAAGAAACCTTTAAACAAAAACTGAACTATTCTAAATATTTTTGTGTGCATGAATTAAATGAAAAGAAAGAAAACTAAGGACATATCATAATTCAATCTGATGAATCAACATAAAATAAAAAAAGAAAGGAAGCTGATAAACTCGGCTAAAAGGAATAAATAAAATAAACAGTCAAATAGCAATAATGTCTATTTATCCTCTGTGTATGCTAATTTGTTGACGCACACACTGTCTGAATCTCCTTGGCACGTTGCCAAACCACAATCCACATGAGTGTTTCAGAGATACTTGGGCTAATATAATAAAAATTATTATTTTTTTTTAAATCTAGAATACTGTTTACCGAGATTATTCATTTGCATTTTATTCTTTCGATTTCTGTTTAATGATGTGAAGATACATTTATTAGACATTTCAACTAACAAGTACAGAAATTACATAATTCAAAAACATCTGAAACAGCCTATCTGCATAAAAGAACTTATCTGGAATTCTCACAAGTGTCCTTGAATTTTATTAATCTGATAAACTATTGAATGTATTAATTATTGAAATTACAACATTTCAAATGTTCCATTAATTTTATATACTCACTTTGTATGCTGAAACGCCAAAGGCTTATCACGAGGTTGTATCAAAAAGTAACTGTTTTGAGGATTTCCAGGTTGAGGTAGAAGCAAAGTTTGCAGTAAAAGTGATGTAATACTTTTAACAGCAAGGCAACTAGTTCGGATACGTTCTTGGTCCTCCTCTTTTCCATCTATATCATCTACAGGAGTTGCGCTTAAAACTCCAAGCAATGCCATCCAAGTTTCTTCAAACTGCTGCCGTGATATCCAACCTTCAGGAAAGAGCCTTTAAGTCAGTCATTATTTACTTAGTTGTAAATCAGAGAGGGATACATATGAAAATTTTAATTAAATTTGTTATACATTTCAATGTAGATTTTACCAAATTAACAATCTATCAATCAGTCCTTTTTTATATATAAGAAAAGAAATTAGACTTTTGGGATTTGTTTTCATTTACTGAACAGCTATTTAAAATTATAATAAATAATTAGATAATGTACTGAGAACAATTACTCCTTTGTTTAGTAGCATAAAGTTCTAATGCATTGCATTATTTCTCATTTTAAGAGATTTCTTGATTTTCCCAAATAACAAACTGTTTCTATTACTTTTCATTTAGCATATTCTTATTCATTACTTGTTGCCATCCATAAATCTGTTTAAATCTTAAGTTCGATTCAACTCATTTTAGAGCCTCTAAATTAATAATTACCAAATAGAAAATGCAAGGCTGAAATAACTATACAAGATGATAATGTCTGCCATAAGCATGCACAAAAATAACTCCAGGAACAAATCATACAATACTGCTCTAAATTTTAAAAAAAATAATATTCAAAATGTATAACAGAAAATTAGAAGAGGGGGTGGTGGATGAATTAGCATTAATTTTGGTTAATGCTAATCATTTTACAATTTTAATTTATTAATAACAAGACAAAAAACTAAATGCATGATTTGCAGTGGCGAATCCAGGGGGGGGGCTATCGGGCTACAGCCCCCCCAGAGCCAAGTCAGAATTCTTGATATTATTTAAAATCATTAAAACTGTTTTTTCTCAATTTCTCTCTTTAAAAAAAATAATAAAAAACGTTTCAACATTGCTTTCTGGCTTGGACAGGCTCGAAATTTTTCCTACTTTTGTAGTGATTCCACTTGTACTTTTAGCTTTGACGCGGTCGAAGACATTTTTTGGCTAGTTATTTCATTGTAATTTTTATTAAATTATAGAAAGCATTGTATTGTTCTTGATGATTCTTATTGTCAGGTGAGAAAAGTCTGTAAAGTTAAAGAGTTTTGGTTTACTTTCACGACGATACAAAATTTTTATGACATCAGACCCCCCCCCCCCGACCCAAATCCTAGATTCGCTACTGATGATTTGTACTCCTAGAGCTTAGTTAAAAATTAAAATAAAGAAAAAATTGAATTCAAGTATCAAACTATGACCAAAAATAACCACACTGTTGTTTAATAAAATGGACAAAGCAAACAATAACAAAAAAACCCGTATAAATATATGTAATTTTTAACTTGAAACTCTTTGCAATTTTTTGTAAGCGTTTTATTTTATTTCAACTGTTAGGTACAGTCATCAATGAAATGAATGGGACAATTATCGCATCTTCACAAAACTAGTGTCGATGTTAATGTCTCAAGAAGACGGATTTATTCAGATAAGAAAACTGATTAACCGAGTTAATTAACAGCCATCTCAAAATTTTCCCATTACGCCTATCAATGTTTTTTTTGCTGAATCGATTCCCCTTCATGAAATTAGCCCCCCCCCCATAAATTTTTACACAGTTGTGATGGTAATTTCGAGAGTTATAGGGTTTTCAAAAATGGCATATCCCATGTTAAATGAATTTTAGGAACTTTTGACGATATCCCAGAAAGTATTATATATTTCTCAAAAAACTTTTCACTCACTAAAAGAACACTAACTTTTTACTTAAGTCATGAAAAAAATTCATTAATAAAAAAAATATTTCTTAAAAAATTTAAATATGAATGTGAAAAAAAAAGTGAATTGTAACATAATAAACTTTTTGCATGAGAGAGAAGCTGAGACGTTATAACGCCGGTATCCAAAAAATCAAGTGCATATCTATAATAATTTCCGAAATATTTACAAAAAAAATGCAAATTCCCACTGATGAAGGCAACACCCACTTTTTGAGGGACTGTATATTTGTATTTTTTTTATTTATCAGTCTACTTTTCTTGAAGCACTAGTTTTATGAAGAGTAGACCGATAAATGCAAATAAATATAATATACAGTCCCTCAAAAAGTGGGAATTTGCAGTTTTTTTGTAAATATTTCGGAAACTATTATAGATATGCACTTGTTTTTTTGGATACCGGGGTTATAACATCTCAGCTTCGCTCTCATGTAAATAGTAAAAAAATAGTATTCTTTTAGTGAGTGAAAAAACTTTTGAGAAATATATAATACTTTCCGAGATACCATCAGAAGTTTCTAAAATTCAGTTAACATGGGAAAGGAAATTTTTCAAAACCCTAAAACTCTCGAAATTTTAATCAAAACTCTATAAAAATTTTTGGAGAGGCTTATTTCATGACGGAGAGTCGATTCAGCGAAAAACATTGATAGGCATAATGGGAAAATTCCGAGATAGCTGTTAATTAACTAGGTTAATTAGTTTTTTGTTATGAATAAACCTGTCCTCTAGAGCCATTAACATCGACACTAGTTTTGTGAAGATTCAATAATATATACCAGAATTACAGATGTGTCATCCCATTCATTTTGTTGATGACTGTACACTTCTTATTTTAATTAAGGATACCTAGAAAAAAAGATACGAAAGCGAATGAATTTTCAAATATAAATAAAGAGAACTGAATAAAAAACAGAGTTTGAAATACAACATAAATATCGCGAAATTTAACAAATAAAATAATTTGTAATAATTTCCCAGTAAACAAATTTAAATGATACAATCTATTTCATTATCATTCAGTACAATTTTATAAAATTAAAGGAATTAATTACCAAGAAGATTAATTCTGTAAATAAATTGTTTCAGTACATCTCTGTCCTGTAAATATTCACCAGGAGGAGGAGGAATGATAGTTTTAAGATTGCCAGAAAATTCAGGGTTCCATCCAATACTCCATAAGATGGGAGGTGTTCGTGCAAAGCTATTTACCAAAGGCAATCGAGCTAAACCTGAAGTGAAAATTATTCATTTCATTTTCAGATGTTAAAGCAAACTATCACTTTAAACAGCAAATCAAATCTTAAAAAGAAATTAACATATACTTTTATCAATGCATAATTCAATTTCCACAAGCAATAAAAAAAAGTATGTACATAGAAAAACAGAAAAGTAGATGCTTGCTTCTCCTAATTATTGAAATATAGCAATTAGATTAATTTTCTATTTATGTAAAATTTTAACTTATTTACAATAAATAATAATATATAATGACATAGATTTCGGATATTCATGAGAATCCAGCTGAAAGTCTAAATAAAACTCTCAGTTGACACATGTTTACTGAATACATAAAATATTATGGGAAATAATGCAAATGCTACAATTAATAACTACAGAAGCTTTTGTAAAGATTAATTATTACCTCTTATTACACTTTTCAAAGGATTGAACAAGTGCTCAGGTATATCAGTTTGATAATCTGTAGTTTGTTCCAGCCAACCTATCATTTCAATCATGTGTATGCAGGCTTTTCGGGCTTGACACTGTTCTAAAATAACAATACAAAAACATGGTAAAAATTGACAGTAAAATTCTTTTCAGTATACAACATCATTCCAAGAATTAAGAAGTTAGAATGCCATCTTTCTATCAATTTATTTATTAGTTTAACTTTCCTTAACAAGGGCATTACTTAATGCAGAGGATGTTTATAATTAAGTCACAGTTACAAATAATCAATAAGAGTTCATAAAATTTTCCGACAAACACAAGTTTTTTTGTCTTTGTTTTTCCTTTTTAATATTTTTTTAATAAACTAAAAAGAAAACTATTAACTTAAGTATTTTAGAATTATAATAAAAATCTAAAGATGATTTATTACAGATAATTTTTTTAAAAACACAAACTTTCTTACCAGCTGTAAGAGATGGGTTTTCTGGTGGAACAGGTTGAGACAGTGAGTTTTTATTTTGTTGCACTGAAAGTTTATACAATTCAACAATTTATTTTACTGAAAACACGCACAAAAATAAAAAAAAAACTAACATAAAATGCAAAAACTGATAAAAATGTTTTTAAAAAATACTACATTATCTTTAGAATGCCATTAATAATTAGAAAATAAACAAATTCCTCTCCAAGAACAATGAATAATTTATGATAACACCACAGAGTACAGAGTGCTCTACTTCATTTATCTTAAATTTATGCATATATCAAAACTGAAAATTTAGAGTTTTATTTCTTGCCGAATTATTAGCTAAACAGTTATAAGGAAAATTAGGAGAATTCAGAAATAAAACTAATATAATGTAAGTTTTCTCCAAGCATTTTTACACCGCTATAAATAAAACATCCAACCATTTTCCACAATTTTTAAATAAATATACTAACATCATTTCCTTCAAACATTTGTACTTTACATAAATTGAACTCCTCCATAAAAGAGAATGTATTTGATTAAAATATGATTTCACCATTACTACATATTATGTATTGTTTATACTCATTAGCATTCTGAATGTCAGTAAATATAAACTAATAGCTATACAAGCTAAAATATCCAGTTTTACAAATTTTCTGTATGCAGTTTGGACAAACTTCTGGTGGAAGGGCTTCTTAAACTTTTTCTGCTCAAGACACTTTTTAGGCTAGAGAAATCTTTCCTGGGCATATTTTCATATTAAAACTATTTAATGATTCCAGAATTCCTCCTCCCATAAAAAAGAAAATAAAAAGATTTAATTTATAATAATCATGAGGCTTGAGAAGTTCTATAATTACAAGGACACTGCCACACACATGACTGGCTGGCTACTACAGGTCATTAACACCAAGGTTCTTGGCCCCATTAATGGTGTGCATAATGCAGCAAGCTCTCCCATCTCTAGATGGTTCAACACATCCTGAAACTGGACAGTTGGTCAACCCACATCATTTACTATGCTGCTTGAGAAGCTGAGAACCCAATTACTTATCTGACAACTTCTCATACTTCAAGTTAATTCATGATATATATATTAATTCAGCAAATTTTGATAAAGAATTTTACCTCAAAATTGTTTTTTAAAATTATTCTTGACCGATAAAAGTTAAAGAATATGAAGTTTATATAGTTTATTTATATTAATGACCCATTTTTGAAGCTTTACTTCAAACTCTCAACAGATGCACCAAACCCTATACACAGTGGATCGTCCATGGAATCGGGTATCGAACCCACAATCCTCTGGTCACAAAGTCTAGACTCTGTCACATGGCCATCAAAGCCCTAAAGAATTTGAGCAGATGTATACAGACTGACACAATGAAAGTTTACACAGCTGCACATAGGATTACAATTCGCAATTTAAGAAACTCTGTCCTGGTGCGATAATAATAATAAACTGAAGGAATACACATTTCCAATATAAAACACTTAATGAGCTTAAGAAAAATTCAAATTAATGATAGATCTTTAATAGGTTTCTAGGAATTAAAAAACATATTTATTAGAGTTTTTAAATCACAAGCAAAATAATTATGAAATCTATTTAAACTTATACAATAAAAATATATAAAAACATTTTCTACAGTTTTGAAAAAGAGTTTTAATTTAAGAGCAATTTTCCAAATATAACAGAAAAGAACTGACTTACAGCATTTCATTAAGTAATGAACTGATGAAATGATTGAAAATATCTTTGATATGTGTGATTGTGAACCAATAACAGCTGATAATTCAGTATTTTTTAAAGTTTTATCAAGGAGAAACAAAGTACTCCTCAGCATTTCTGATGATACAGTATTAGTAGTTTCAATGAGCCAAACAACAGCCTGTAAATAAGAAAATTATGTATGAAAGTAAAACCCTCTTTTAAAAACGTCATTTTATAAAAATTAACTAAACACAGACCTGCCAACCTCCAGATTTGAAAAAGAGGGAGACATTTTCAATTATACATACACAATCACAATTGCACAGCAGGGCCAACATTCACTTTATTTAACTCATGTACAGATAAGGTGGAGGGGGCTTAATGAGACATCAAAGTACAAATAAGTCCTATTTACTTACAAATAAGTCCTATTTACTAATTACATGATAATGTACTTTTACTCCTTTAAAGAAGAAGTTGTAGAAGATTTTGCCCTCTTTAAAAACTGAACATCAAATTCTCTTTTAAAACAAGGCTCTTGCATTCTTGACTTCACAGTCAACAAATTTCCCAAAATCTGATTTGACAGTGAGGATAGAAATTTTGTGTGTGTTAGTAACTAAGCTAAAAATCCGCTCACACTCTGCATTGCTGAGTAGGATGGTCCAAATTCCAATCATAACTTTCGATAAAATTTCAGATTTTAATTTTCCATCAGAACATCATTAATTTCCCAACTTTTGACCAATGTATATCTATATTACTACAGCAAAAGCTTAACCAACCGCCATGATCGGGAAACGTCGATTTCCGGATACCTGAAAAATCCGGATAGTTGAGTGTAACCGGTAGAATGGGGGGTAGCCAATAATTTGTTTTTGTCATTTTGAAATGTGAATTAAATATAATTTTTAAAAATACTTCTGTATCTTCCATAACATTGTATTTACAAAACATATTATGAAGAGTTTAATTTAACATTGATGATAAAAAAAAGCATGATCTGTAGCCGAATTTTTACCGTAAATATATAGATTATAAAAATATAAACATATAAAAATAGCTGACGAAACTGGAAAATATTATACTCAGCAACCTTAATAAAGCTCTTTTAAGTGATCATAAACAAATCCCAGATTGAATATCAAAACTAATCATCTTTAAAAAAATCGCAAGGGTTATTGAGCAATACTCGCCTCCAATTCTCCCGCACGTGATATTACGTAACCGGAATCAACATCTGCCAGTATTCGGAGAGTAAATAAATAAAGGAAAAGAAAGAGACTTACCAATCTGGAGTAACCCGCTAATGAGCATTTTTTTTTTTTTTTTACCGATTCTGTCCCTTTACCTTTTTTTTGGTTGTCGATTTCGTTTTTAGGTCTCGTTTTTCGGCGAAAGATGGACCTTTTTTCTTGGGGGGGTTCTCACTTTGCTTTTGAACCCCCCTCCCCATAAAACAAGTCTGTGTATGTCACAGTACTGTATATTGCTTTTGTTTTCCTTCTACGCCCCTCCGTGCGGAGCGGATGTTGCATCCAGAAATAAATTGCCCGCGTGAATGGAATGGCGCGGGTGCGCTAAATTTTGGCGCGCAGATGTAAAATAATTTAATCTAATTTTTCCGGCTAGTTGAGCTTTCCGGATACTTGAATGCCGAATAATCGAGAATTTACTGTACCTTCTTTTATTTCATCTGTTAAATCATCCATCTGAAATGCACAAAATTCATTCTGTAAGGAATCAATAACCGTGTCAAAGTTCGTATGTTGTAAGGTTAAAAGACAAGGAAAACCTTGTCAACAAAAAATTTTAAGCTGGCAAATGAAGCATCCACAATTGAATTAATATCAGCAACTTCAGCTTTCAAACTGATATCACTTTCAAAAGAAAATTTACATTTCATATAATCACATACAATTGTGAAATAGAGTCTAATTGTGGAGAAAAAGACCTCTTTTTCATCAGGCTTCAAAGTTTCAACAATTTTAGAAGCAGAATAACCAATCACTAAATCAGAATCACTCTTTTGACTAGCTTTTTCTTTATAATTGATGTCAAGTAAATATTTAGCTGATTTAACAATGGATGGCAAAAGGAACTTTGAAAAAAATGTTTTCAGCATATTCAGTAACAATTGACGTAAGATATAAATATAGGGTGAAATTGACTGCAGTTCGGTATTTGGAATTTCGAACAAATACAGGGTGTTTCACAAAAAAAAGCACACTGCTTTATTAAAATCTGATGAAATAAATAGAAACAATCTTTCTTCACGTGACTTCATGTGATAATTTTGATTTTTAAAAAGTTTTGATACCGTTGATTCAGATGAAGCAAATGAATCTGTATTCCTTTTATTTGAATAGCAGGTTTTCTCTTTGGACACTAATTTTTTTTTCTTTTGAACTTCAGACGCAGATGATGCAATTGTATTGGAACTCCTTTCACCTGAACATGTTTTCTCCTTGCGTACGAACTTTTTTTTGTTCCCAATTTCAGACCTAGGTGAGCTTAAACAGGACTGATTTAATTTGGGGATATTATAATCCCTTAATCCACTAGCGCTGCTACTGCCATTATTGTGAATTTCTACTTTTAAAAAGGATGTTAATGGATTCCATTGCTCAACTTATCTTGCTAAACAACGACTTAAAGAAAGCCAACGTGTGCACACATTTTAAAATTTTTCTACTTTCAGCACCATGCATGGATTGAAACATCTTTAATTTTTCTTTTTGCTTAGAGCTTTTCTCCAGATAAAAATATATATCAATGAGAAATTCTTCAATATTTGTAGTGAGACAGGATGCACCCTTCTCAGCTGCTAATTCTATTAGGTGACATGGACAACCAAATGCTTAATTTCATTTGATAAAATGCTTGCAACATCAACGTTTTTCCCTATCGCCACTGGTGCATTATCTGCACTTAATACCAAACAATTTTCTAATGGTAAAGTGTTAGACTTCAATTCATTTAATATCAGATGGCAATATTAATTACTGTGCTGTCACCATCTGATGCAGAAGTTGACAACAAACTTGATTCAATTTTTTGAGTTTCATCATTGTAGAATGTCACCACCAGTGGATATAATTTAAAATCACCTTTTATCGCTACTCTCAGTAGCAACGGAAAATGGTACCTTCTTTAATGTATAAATAATAGTATTTTTCGCCTTTTTCCCATTTCTGCAATGATTGCGGAGGTTTTTGTACGTTCACAGCCATATTTTTTTGCGGTCTCGCTGTCCAGAAAATTTTTTCGGAACAACAGTCCAGCATGAACAGCACATGCATGTGGAAGGTTGTGCTCCACAATAAATGCGGTAAATAATGATTCTGCTGGAATAACACAATGATAATTTTGTTTATTCACTAAATCTATTTTTTTTTGTTCGTGCCTAATATCCGAGCATTATCCTGATGTTCTTGCCGTGCTAAATGCTTACAAATGTCATACTTGCCTCCGGAAGCAATTGAAAAATCACACAAGCAAATGGTACAAAATGCATACGATTTATCTTTTTTCGAAGCGATAATAAACGAATATTCTTCGGAACAGGCCTTGGTCTGGTATTACGCAGTCTGGTATTTCTTTTTAGATTTTTTCGATGACATCAGATCTGGACTCGTGAAAAAAGAAATGTATGCACAAAAAAATAAAAATATTTCGGCGACAACGCTAACACAACACGACAAGATCGGCAGAAGAGATAAACAATTTCTCCTTGTTTCCTCCCTATCGCACGCTGAAAAGTCAAAGCAGCGTATGCGCCAAAAACCCCTGGCGATAGTCACTAGTCAATAGCCTGGATATGATGCAGCAACAAATTGCTAATGAAGAATCCGTAGCGGAGTGACGTTAGGCATTCGAAATTTGAGGAAAGTGTGGTCGCGGCAGCACTGGATTTTTCTTTTCGCCGCTCTTTTACTGCTTTTTTTTAATCATTCCTATTTATTCGTTCCAATTTCTCGAAAATACTAAAAAGCGGGGAGAAATCAGCGACAATTGGGAGGCGGAGAAAATTGTTAAAAAGCTGGAGACTCCTGCCAAAAGCGGGCAGCAGGGACGTGGCGAGGTGGGGATGAGACAGATTTTTTTCCTCGAGATCCCCCAGATTTTTTTTGAGTCGGCATTTTGGTCATCAGTCGGCAAAATTGTTTGTAATAATTGAACATAATATTTTATTCTTCACGCCGACGGTGTTCGGATTTGATTTCAGTCTTAAGGAAATAATATGAAATTTTACTGCTCAAGTCTCTACTTTTGCGAAATATTTACTGCCACTTAGTTGAAATAATTTATTTATCCACAGGGAAACATATATTGATTACAAAATCGGTAAAACTATGTTTGCTGCTAGGAGAAATTGTCGTTTCTGCTTCATATAGTAATACTCATATTCGTCAAAATCTACTTTTACTGATATATTTTTAAAAAATGTTATTTTTATATTGATGATGAGATAGATCATAGTGCTGTTTTAAATATCTATCAGTTCTCTAGAATTGGCATATACTGAGTTACATTATCAATGCGTTTAGTCGGCAAACAATAATGATGTTAAAGACAACAATTAAATACGCTGAAGAGCCAAAAAAACTGGTACACCTTCTTAATATCGTGTCGGGCCCCCACGAGCACGCAGAATTGACCCAAAACGACGTGGCATGGACTCGACTGGTGTCTGAAGGTATCCTGGAGGAAATTCACACCATGAATCCTGCAGGGCAGTCAACAAATCCATAGGAGGGCGAGGTGGTGGAGATCTCTTCTCAACAGCAGGTAGCAAGGCATCCCGGATATCTTCAATAATGTTCATCTCAGGGGATTTAGGTGGCCAATGCAAGTGTCTAAAGTCAGAAGAGTGTTCCTGGAGCCACTTGGTAGCAACTCTCGACGCGTGGGGTGTCCTGCTGGAATTGTCCCAATTCGTCGGTATGCACATGAATGAGTGTAGGTGATCGGAAAGGATGCTTAAGAACCTGTCACCTGTCAGTCGTCTCTAGACGTATCAGGGGTCCCATATCACGCCAACTGCACACGTCCCATACCATCACAGAAGCTCCACCAGATTGAATAGTCCCCTGTTGACAAACAGGGTCTATGAATTAATGATGTTGTCTCCATACTCGTACACGTGCATCCGTCCGATACAATTGGAAACGAGACTCGTCAGACCAGGTAACGTGTTTCCAGTCATCAACAGTCCAATGGTAGTGTTGTCGGGCCCAGGAGAGGAGTAAAGCTTTGTGCAGTGCAGTCAACAACGGTACACGAGTGGGCCTTCGGCTCTGAGAGCCCATATTAATGACGGTCCGTTGAACAGTTCGTACGCTGACACTTGTAGATGCCCCATCATTGAAATCCGCGGCAATTTGAGAAAGTATAGTACGTCTGTCTCGTTTAAGGATTCGCATCTGACGTCAATGGTCCAGTTTTTTCAAGGTCTTTTTTCCAGCTTCAACGATGGCGGAAATTTGATGTTTTACCGGATACCCGATATTCACGGTACACTCGTGAAATGGTCGTACGCGAAAATCCAAATTTCATCGCTACTTCGGAGATGCTATGTCCCATCTCTCGTGCGCCAACTACAACACCATGTTCAAAGTCACTTAAATCTTGAAAACACACCATTGCAGCAGCAGGAACAGATCTAATACATTTGTCAGACATCTGTTGTCTTATATAGGCGTTGTCGACCGCATCAGGTTACGATGATTGGTTGCATATGCACGCCTGTACCAGTTTTTTTGGCTCTTCAGTGTAGAAGTCAATTGCATGAAAATTTGTAATCTTTACAAGGAAACATGCCGACTGAAAAAAAACAGCCAAGAAATTTTTAAATATATCAAACGTGATTATCAATACACAAAAGTCATTTTTATTGCCTACAGACTATAACAATCTTTCGAAATGTATATATTAAGCTTGATGCACTAAAATAAGAAAACTCGAACGAATCTTCGGTAATTAAACTTTATTCTGAAAGTGTCAGAAATAACGAGGCTGCACAGATTGAACACAAATTACGGATACAATGAAAATTTTCGGCCTGAAAGTAGCAGAAGAATGTCGCACAGCATGCATATCTCAACCAGTGGTGTTGCAATAGAGGCAAGGGGGTACTGATATCCTGGACAAGAGTCTTGGAAGAATGCTTATAAATGTTTTTAGTGATAGAAAACAAAAATGCTATTCATCTTTCACTATTGTCCTCAGATTCTTATAAAAATTACCCAGGTATTTTATTTCATTTCTGGAAATTCAAAGGATTCTATTTATAGTGGCACTTGGCTAATTGAAACATTTTTAACTCGAACCTGCAGTAATTCAAATTTTTTCTCTGGTCCCTTGAATTTCCCATTAAAATAACGTTACGATATTGTCTATAATTCGAATAGATTTTGGTTAATTCGATGTCAGAACTAAAAATTGTAATCATTATATAATTATATCTCTATGTTGTGTCTTCAGTGATAGTAAGAAAATAATTTTCACAGACCTTCATTCCCGCGAAAGCACAGGAAGATTTGTGTATGGACAAATGAAAGAAATAAAAGTGTTTTTTAAGCGATTAGAGAGAGCAAAAATTTAATGATTCATTTCAATTTTTCCCCTTCATCTTAAATTTCCCTATTATCACATATGAACTGTTTAGAATCCGACTCTGACGAAACAGTACAGCAGTGAAACCAAAATTTTGGCATATTTATGGCAGTAATTTTCTTGTATGTTATTCCTAAGTTTAATATTTGCAGAAGAATTTTACTATATACTTGTTTTGCACTTCAGTGTTGCATAATTTTTGAAATGAGATGTTTGTTTGGTTGGTTGGTTGGTTGAGATTTAATGGCGCAAGAGCCAATCCTGGCAAAACTGCGCCAATCAGATGGTAAAATTCTCAAATCAAATGGTAAATAAAAAATTGTAAAACAAGATAAAACGCAAAGTTATAAAATTGAGTAAAATGTACCATAATGAGACTAACAAGCTTAAAATGTTAAATGCAAGCATAAAAACCAAAAGCCTTTAAAAAGTTAAAACTTTTTGGGTGGTGTTTTTCACCCACCAAGTCTTGCAAGGTAACAGACAATGAATGGAAATGGTGAACACGGCGAGATTTAAAAGATGGACATGCAATTAAAATATGAGTAATAGTAAAATTCTCATGACATGTGGGGCACAATGATGCTCTCTCGCCAAAAATGAGATGTTTGTGAGTGAATCGAGTATGTCCTATAAGAAGGCGAGTCAGTTTGACATCAACCTCTCGTATAGGCAGAATGGGCCACAAACCAATTGAAGGTTTGACAGAATGTAGTTTACTGTTAGACTGAAGACTCCATTTCTGCTGCCAAAGTGAAAATACGTGAGAAACGAAAGACTTTTTAATATCCAGATAAGGAAGTGCTCGTGGAAGAAAAGCTGAGCCAAATTTTGAAATAGCATCAGCTGTTTCATTACCAGAAATCCCTACATGACTCGGAACCCAACAGAAAATAATAATAAAACCTTTATTCCGAAGAAACTGTAAAACAGATAAAATTTCCAAACCAACCGGATGCATTTGAATGTCATAATGAGAAAGAGTTTCCAAAGCACTCATGCTATTAGTAAAAATAATAAAGTTACGCTGACTAGAAGGCGAAATTTCCTGGAGGGCAGAGAAAATTGCCACTAACTCAGCAGTAAAAACAGAACAACAATTATGCAGGCGATAGCTCAGTGTATCAGATGGAAATACCACACCACAACCAACATGCCCATCTGATTTAGAGCCGTCTGTAAAAATTAGTATGAAAGAGGAATACTGATAGCGATGGTGGTGAAAAAGTTGTTGAAAAGTAACCGGAGCAGTTGAGGATTTATCAAATCCTGAAAATGGATTTAAAAATGAAAAGTGTGGAATATCCCAGGGTGGAAAAATAAAGAAATCAGAGAATTGAACGGAAACATTATTAAGGTCCGAGTCATGGAGGAGCAGTTTGGTTCTCTCACAAAGGGGCAGAATGTGAGAAAGACGAGCAGAATAGAGTCTGCGAAGACCAGCTGGTAGTAATAATTGATTTATGGGGTGCTTCCCATGGAAGAAGTACAAAGCGGAAATTTTATGTCGTCTTAAATCAAGCGGTAGTTGGTGGGAAATAATGTACAGGCTCTCCACTGGGGAAGTACGAAACGCTCCAGTGCAGATCCTTAAAGCAGAGTGATGGATAGTATCCAGTCGTCTCAAGACGGTAAGACGAGCGGAACTATACACCATACATCCGTAATTTATACGGGAGAGAATCACAGCCTTGTAAATACGAAGTAGGGAGGTTCGACAGGCACCCCAAGATGTTTTGGAGAGAACCTTCAGAATATTCAAAGATTTTTCACATTTCTTCCGCAAATGTAGAACATGCGGAAGGAAGGTGAGTTTCCGATCGAAAATGACTCCCAAAAACCGTATATCGTTAACAACAGGAATAGCAAAATTTCGTATACAAATTACAGGCTCTAGGTGAAGGTTTCGTTTCCTGCAAAAATGGATGCACCGACTTTTCTCGGGGGAGATGGCGAGTCCATTCTTATCGTACCAAGCTACTAACCTATTCACTGCATTTTGTAATTGTCGCTCTATCATGTTCATATTACTACCTTGGCATGATATCTGCAGATCACCTACACAAAGGCTTCCATGGACATATGATGGCAAATAATTTAAGATTTGACTGAGATGAATGATAAAAAGTGTGACACTAAGGACGCTGCCTTGTGGAACACCCTCAGCTTGAATAAAATGATCAGAATAAAAGTTTCCCACACGCACTCGAAAAGTTCGATGAGATAAAAAGTTCTTTAAAAAGATGGGTAAGTTTCCCCTAGAACCAAAGTTAAAAAGTGTTAAGAGTGTGCCATATCGCCAAATACGGTCGTATGCTTTCTCAATATCGAAGAATATAGAAACAAGGTGGTTTCTCCTTACAAACGCGTTGCGTATTTGGGTTTGCAGCAGAACGAGGTTGTCAAAGGTTGACCGACCTCTGCGGAAACCACTCTGCAACGAGGAGATGCATCCTTGTTTCTCCAATTCAAAGATAAGACGAGCACTGACTATGCGCTCAAGTGTCTTACATAGACAGCTCGTGAGAGCAATTGGCCTGTAGTTCAGAGGATTGGATGGATCTTTATCAGGTTTTAAGATTGGAATCACAATGGATTCATTCTATTGTGAAGGGTACTTCTGCTCAGTCCAAATTCTGTTAAATAAAAATAACAGAAGGGAAAGGGAAGTGGGATTCAAATGGCGAAGCATGTTATATGTGATTCCATCTGGACCGGGACTGGTGTCATGTGCTAGAAACAAAGTCTTTTTGTCGCCCACGAGAGTTTGTAACATCCGAACCCCACAAAGTACTATGTCCGTTGAAATCGCCTAACAAAATAAATGGTGTAGGAAGCTGGTCCACTAAGGTGTCGAGGTCCTGTTGACTAATGACATCGTGAGGTGGCAAATAAACGGAGCAGACTGTAACTAAGGTTCGAGCATGAACTTGAACAGCCATAGCCTGCAAAGAAGTGTGTAAAGCAAGAGGTGTGCTAGGATACAGGTTTGAGGTAAGGATGCTTACACCGCCAGAGTGATTACTTCCAGTGGCAGCATCCTTCCTAACACTGTTATAGCCACGTAGTTTGAGAGAGTTATTGGACGACAAGAATGTTTCCTGAAGTCCAACGCAAACAGGATGAAAATAGTTTATTAAACCTTTAATTGGAGCGAATGCCGCGACAGTTCCATGAAAGGAAAGAACACATTAAGAAAGTGTTGGAGGATTAGAAGTAGGAACACCAGTTGGAGTAACTGACACATCGCAGTTCATCTGCAAATCTTCATCCTCATCTGATGGATGAAGTTTTAGATCGGGGACTTGGGGAACACCACCAAAAATGGAAGGCAAGTCCTTGTGGACTATACCCCTATCAGGGAGTCCCAAAGCGACAGAATTCTGGTGGGCAGATTTTTTTAATTTGACAGGGAGGTCCTTCTGAGAAAGTCCACGTTTGGCTTGTTTAAGCTTTTGTGACTTTTCAGATTGAGATCTTGCCCTGTTTTTCTGATGATTGGAAACCTCAGGAGCACTGGTGACACTTAAATCAGAGTCAGTGTCTGAGGAAGTTTCTTCACTCGAGTCAGAATTCGAATTGGCCATTTTGGAAGTAAATATTTTATTTTTACCACTTTTATGGTGAACTGTTACTGAAGTTGATGAAATAGCTTGGGTTGGTGATTTTGCCCAGAATTTTGGAGGAAGTGGCAGGTGTAATTTTATTGTGATTAGCAGATTGAGTTTTAGAAGATTTTTTAGGTTTTTTCTTTTTCACTATTTTGAATTCAGATGAGGTTTGTGAACCTAGTGGAGCTTCACAAGTTTCAGAAATAGGTTGGAGTGGAATGATTTTTTTCTTAGTGCCAGATGTGGATGCTATTTGTACAGGGTCAGCAGATTTTGAAGTAGAAGGAATTGGATTTGACACTGTGACTATATGGTTACAGTGAGGACAATGAGTGGTCTGGTAGGCAGGATGGCTTTTTTCCATGACAGAAGCGTAGCTCCCACCTGCAGGTGCTGATTGTGCTTTGACTATTCGTCGAGCTTCAGGGAATGATATATTATTTTTAAATTTGGTAGCAACAATTTCTTTCTCTATTTTTCATTTCGGACAGGAACGAGAGAAAGAAGTGTGCTTGCCTTCACAATTAACACATTTCTCAATGGCCATACATCCAGTGCTCTCGTAGCCAGCTATTGCACAACGGGTGTACGTAAGTGTCCCGCGGCAGTTTGTTTTGGAGTGGCCAAAACGCTGGCACTTGAAACACCTTAATGGATTGGGAATACACGGTCTTACGGAACATCGAACGTATCCAGCCTTTATATATTCCGGCAATCTAGGTGTGTTGAATGTTAGAATGAAATGTTTTGTCGGTATAAGTTAACCATTACGACGAATGTCAATGCGCCGCACATCTTTAACACCTCGACCACTCAATTCGTGCGTGATTTCGTCATTGGAAAGATTTAAGAGCCTGCCACAGGTAATAACACCTTTTGAGGTGTTAAGAGTATCATGTGGCTTTACAGTTATAGGGATAGTAGAAAGGAAATTGACAGTAAGGATTTGCTGTGCTTGCTTGAGAGAAGCGACCTTAACAAGCAAGTCACCACAACGCAAAAGTTTTATAGAGGACACATTGCCAACACTGCCAGTGATGGCTTTCTCTACAAGAAAAGGAGAGACATTACTAAAATTTTCATTTGTGTCACTGACACGCTTTATGATATAGAAGGTATCATAGTTAGAAACAGAAGAATGCCCACTTAAGGGAGGTTGCTTGAGAGGACCCATGCAATGTTTAAAAAGTGATTCGGGTCCCGACGGCACCGCCCACCACGGAGCCCAACAAGGGAAGGTAGTTACCGGCTCTGAACAATCTCAGCCTCGGCACTTGCCTTGGTGCTCGCCAGAACCTATACGCTCAGAGTCATCTCCAGGAACGTTGACCACCCTTAACGCCAAGCCCCAGAGAATGACCCTTTCGCTTGATGCCTAGCAGACTAACCAGACGGTTAGGATACCAGCCGAATTGATACACCGGGGACCAACAGTGCACCACCCGTCTTAAGGGTCGCCACGCACGGCCAACACGTGGGGGGTAATTTGCTGTCCATGAGACGCAAGAAGCAAACAGAGTAGCAACAGCTTCTCATGGAGAGCTCCCTCGCCTACCTTCGAGGGAAGGAAGAAAAAAAAGCAAAAATTCAAAAGGGAGGAAAAACGGAAGGAGATCAGACACTAGGGTACCTCGGGGTCATGAATCCCGTCACACCTAAAGAAGATGTACCCCTGAGGGGTAAATGAGATGTTTGGAGAAGTTTGAAATTGCTTTATACAGGGTTTCCACTTAAATAAGGAACACCCCCCTTTAACTTCAAAAGGACGGCAACTATAGTCATGAAAGTAGTGTCTATGTATAGTAAAACGTCTATGCGTTATGCGATGAGATTACTTACAACGTCACCTGGTAGCAAACTTCGGAGTTAGCACTCCTATCTTGAAAACGGTACAAAATAACGGAAAAATGTCAATTACAAAGTTGTAGAGCGTTATCGATTTAGTACAAAGAGACACCTTGTGCACATTAATACAGAGAACAGAAAGCTTAAGATGCACATTTGTTTGTTCGCGATTTCCGAAATTGTGACGCCCCAAGGCATGGTCAAAAGAAGAACATATTTTTCAGGCAAAAAAATGACCCTAATATACTTTTTCCTGTGGATGCAACTCAAATAGCAGGTTATGCGACATTTTCCCCAACATCGCAGGACTTTCGATAATGTATTACTGTTGTTTGGGCTCGCGCACCATCTTTATGATAAAACGTGTGCAAAGGGAAACACAAATAAGGGCTCAAATCTGTATTGTATATGACAGAGAGCAATTTGAACGCGGAAAATAAAGGTATCTTGTGTTAAATAATTGTTTTTTCTCTTTTTAACCCGTTTTGTAACGAAGTTTCGGAAATCGCGAAAAAACAAATGTGCATTTTAAGCTTTCTGTTCTTCATATTAATGTGCACATGGTGTCTTTCTGTACTAAATCGATAACGCACTACAATTTTGTAGTTGACATTTTCCCGATATTTTGTACCGTTTTTAAGATAGGAAAGCTAACTCCGAAGTTTGTCACCAAGTGTCGTTGTAAGCAGTCTCATAGCATCACACTCTAGAAATGTCCAACAAAAGATATGTCGCCCCACCTGGGTGAGTGGTAGAACTGGTAGTGGCATAAGCAGGTTGATCTTATTGAGGCGGGTTTTTTTTTTAAATTCAATCTTTTTAAGAGTATTTTGTGTTTATAAAGTAAAGATAAAATTTAAAGCAAAATATATCAAATTCCAAAATACTACTGTTTACAATTGCTCTTTTATATTAATATTTTATTACTATTGTATATTAATTAGGTTTTTTGTTGTAAACCTTAATCTTATTTCATACAAAATAAGTACACATATAATCATTATTATTGTTATGCTCACAAATGTCATTAAAACACAAAGTTTAAAAATAAAATTTGAAATATGATCTATAATGTAGTACTTTGTTTCTGAACTGCAAGTTTATGTTTATATAATATAGTGTGACATGTGACAAGAGGGAGGGAGGGGGTATGGTGAAGTGTGATACTTTGTGACAAAGGGGGGGAGGGGGGGTCAAAAATATTGAAAAAAAGTGTGACATCATTTATGGACAGCCCCATAGACACTACTTTCATGAATATAGCTACCGTCCTTCTGAAATTAAAAAGGGGTTGCTCATATTTTAGAGGGAATCCTGTATATAGAGCAAGTTTCATCTTTGTAGAATTAGTTGCGCTCAAACAATATCTTAAAATGTTGATTTTGAGAAGATTGTTTTTTAATTAACTTTCTTTGACATGTAACAACATTTACAATAAAAATTCCAATTTAAAATTAGATAGAATGAAATAACAATAAAAGAAATAAGAATAAATAATGAAGTGTATTTTCCACATTCTACTACATTTACAGTAAATTTATTCAAATAAAACATTTTTTCAAATGAAATAAAAATTCCTGTTAATTATACTTTCATTCATTTGTGTATTACTGTTAAAATTAATTTTGAATGTGGTATTATCGTGTTTTTATCATCAATGTTATTACTAATTCTCTCTATATAAGCAAGCATAATAGTGAAATTCTTTCGGATACGAGGCCGATAATATCCAAAAAAGAAGAAAAAATCCCTGTTAGCATTAACTGTTAATGTTAGACTTTTATTTTGGAAGTCTCCTTTCATCTGTCTTATTTTTAGTTGTCATGTTTCTAATATAATTTGAAATTTTAATTTTCATTATTAATATATTGTTAAGACAATAAGAAACATTTTGCGCACATATTTAAAAATTGGGTTTAAATTAGTTGCACTAAATTGATCATTTGAATTTAATTAAAATGTGAAGGTACGTCTTTTGACTCAGTAAAGTCCAGAATATATTTTTTTCTTTTAAAATGTTTCTACCAAATACGTTACATGTGCCAAGATAAAGGAGAAAACACACTAAACACAGAAGAATTGAACTTAAGTAAGCTTCGCATTTGATTTGACCTTTCACAATATGATAGATATTTCAAATTATGAGACATATCTTTTCAAGGAAATAATCAATATTATTATCACAGCACATGTCAACAAATGTTAAAAAATAGTATATACACCAGATAGTATAGTCCGACCACGGATTCCGAGACCACCTATTTCGGACAATTTTACACCGGAAAGGGGTGTCAGGCAATGAGTCATATGAGCGCATTTCCGGAGTTCTTTGTCGGATCACGCTAAGTAAAATGTAAACATCACCCTTCCATTCTTCACTTTCCCCCTATTTTGATAAAAATAACTCCGTCCGGCGCATGCGCAAAAGGTTTACGAATCCGTTGCTATACAATAGTTTCGATTATATATTTTTTCATTAGTTTTCTTTTTCCATGAGAAGTTTTTATCTCTAACAGATTTTTTTATGTCTAACAGTAACTTTCTCGAACAATGATTATTTTTAAATACTTATCTCAATAATTACAATGCTTTCTAATAATCACAGAAAATTAGATGTTAATTCATAAAATCTCTTTTTAACTGTACTGTATAAGGGAAAGAATTATAAAATTTTTCTTGCCCTATGGAAATATTATAAATAATGAAACTCTCATTAAAACTTTGTCTCTGTACACTGAATGCAAATAATAAAAAAATGGATTCAAAAATGTATCATGATAGAATAATTAGAAAAAGAGCCGTACCGAGGGGGTGGAGAGATTAATCGTCGTCAATGGCGCAGGCAGAACAGGGGTGTAAAAATTACCATTTAAAAAACTTAGTTTAAGAGTTAGATTGGTACGATTTGCTGTGTAAATAAGAAAGAATTTGAGAATAAGTCTTCAGTGGCTCATTAAACATTACGGGAGTGGCTAGTTGTTTTGTCCAGTGGTCAAGTTGCCAGCTTGTCTGGTTGTGACCCCTTACAGAGAGAGAGAGAGCACCTTTTTCTTGGAACTTTGAGTTTCTTGCTGCTGCAGGAAAAAAGGATCCCTCCAGCAAGGCGAAAAGAATCCTTCTTTGACCATGGGTGTGATTCTTGCCTAGAGATGGCAGAACAACATGCTTTTTCTTTTCTGTATCTCATTTTACAGTCATAAAATAGATGGACAAGGGAACTTGTCTGCCTCAAGATTCTTCTTCGAACTTCTAAGACGCTGATAAGAGAGGAGGAAGGGCAAAAAATTCAAGTAATTTGACTATTAAAAGCTCAAAGGAAAAGGGGAATCACACTTTTCTTAGAGTTTTGTGTTTCAGGGTGGGGAGGTCTTATTTTATCTCGTTTACTATATCAGGGTTCCCACTCTTATTGATGAAAAAAATTCAAGGACTTTCAAGGACCTTTTTAAAAAAAATCAAGGACCATAAAATTACATATTTTAGAACACAAAAATGCAAAGGACAAATTTAAATCAAATATTTTCAACTTTAACATTCAAATGTGTGATCACTTTCTTATTTATGACTTTCAGATTCTAAAATGAAGAGTATCAAAGGCACACGTTTTGCACACCTTGCAGTTAGTGAACCAAAATCTACAGTGCTAAGTGAGTTTCAAGATCACAATTCAAACACCCTTACTGTTAGGTATAGTGTACTACTACTAGATGCTAATTTTACACAAACTACTACAAAGCATTTACTTGGTAGCTAACTTGGTAAACACATTAACTGAAACAAAATTCATTAAAAAATTGTTAGCCCCACAAGAACCTCTATTCTTACTTTTGACCATTGCTTGAGATTGAAGGGGGGGGAAAAAAGCAAGAGACAGGTACAAATCAACAAACCTTTATTTACATTTAAATAAATAAGCTTTAAATTTACATTTTCAGTTGCTCTGTTAAAGCCTCAATTTTTTTCATTGATCATTTTGACTTTATTAGCCCTTTCTTTTCTGTTTTCTTAAAACTATTGGATTCTGCAATAGATTTAAAATCTCTACTTTTTTTCAGCTAGTTTGTCTGCACACTTCTGCAGTGCAGAAACCATTGCAATGCAGTTTAGTGTGATGTATGACTCACAATTATGATGACCCTTCAAAATTTTTGCCATATATTTATTTATCTACTAACTGAACAGCCAGTTTGTGTGAACGGAGCACAAAAATTTACCCGACTATTTGCCATAATGAAGAGTAAAAAAACTGTATAATCTGGCATCCCTTGCTCTTTTATGTTCAATTTTAGTATAGTTACTTTTTAGTTCAACTTATATTAATCCTCTATGAATGCTGAAAAAGAAAAAAAAGTTTTATTAATAAGAACTAATATAAGTAAATATTGATTACTATAGGCGCCTGTAGGATTTTTTCCAAACAGGAACAAAACCTTTTTGAAAATAACTGACACTCAAGAAATCTGTAGCCTAATAAATTAATTTTTAAACTTATTAGTTATCTTAATTAAGTTATTACTCATTACTTAATATATTTTTCACACTTACGTAATTTTTCTATTTGGAAAACATGTTGCAGAATTTTCAAAGGCGAAGGCCTCCCTTTTCCTGTGTGACTCATACTAGTAACCCTCATAGAAACAACTCAAAATGACAGAAAAAGACTAAAAGTTTGTTGAAAATGTGCAAGAATCGCTCAAAAAGGTTTGCATGTCAATCTTCGGCAATATGGAACCAACCCTTCCATTTTAGAATCCATTTCTTCAAAGGGGCCTCTATGAAATCAACGAAGACAGAAAAACCATTACCATTGGTCCTTAAAAAAAGATACAAACCTTCTGCTTTGTAACAAGAGCTTTGCATTCCTTGTGTTACTGATTAAAAATATAAACTTAAAAAAATCTTAAGCAAAGTATAATCTTGATAAAAAATATCCATTGAATAAAAAAACATTAAAAGACAAAAAAAAAAAAGGTGGCAAGATAACGATTTTTTCCAATGTTTATATATTAAAACACAGAAGCATAATATTTCTTCATTATAGAAAAAAAAATTAAACTTTTGATTCCAACCAACTTTTTTCATTACTTCTCAAAAAAATAAAATAAAAATCGGCTCAAAGAGAAACAAAACATCAAAAGACAAAAAAAAAGAGAGAAAAAAATACAAAAAATAATAAAATACTGGAAGCATAACTTTTCTTCTCACGTATGTAAAAATAATAATGGGAAAAAAAATTCGCAAAAATGGGCAAACAACGCCGGAATTTACAACTCAAAATTAAATAAAAATCTAATTCAATTTTTTAAAAAAAATGTACGGCGTGAGCTCCCTCTTGCACTAATCCATCACTTTGCGAAATTTAATTGTATGTCAAACCGTTTGGGAGTGCATAAAGAACAAAAACCGAACGTGCATGCACATACGAAAAAGAAAATCTTTTCTATAATAAATAATTCCCGTCCAATACTTTGAAGATCCCATAATTTATCAAAATGATCCGTATTCATAACAGAAAACAAAGAATACACAAAATTAACCAAAAAAAAAAATGCCGACATAAAATATAATAATAACGTCAGGTATTGCAATAATTCACCAAAAAGATCTCCTTGAAATTAAAAAATTAATTAATTCTGGTTATAACTCCTATTTGATTTTAAATCATCAAAGAAGCAAACAGTATCCAGTGTGCGAATGCTAATTTGCAGGTTTTTGTATAGACAGATGAAAGAAAATTTACGATCTCACATATTGTCTGAATCTCTTTGGCACGATGCCAAATTCCTGTGCGTCTACCACATTTGAGTACAATTAATATCTATCAACTGAGTATTGTATAGAAACGGATTCGGAAACCCTCCGCGCTTTTGCGCACGCGCTGGGCGGAATTATTTTCATCAAAATACCGGGAAAGTGAAGAATGCACTGCATCTAACTGGAAGTAGGGGATAATAGCCATTGTTGCTGCAAATCCCGTAACACAAATTCAAGAACAAGTAGAAGTGAAGAATAGAAGGGTGATGTTTACTGAGAGTGAACTAACAAAAAACTCCGGAAATGCGCTCATATGACTCATTGCCTGACACCCCATTCCGGTGTAAAATCGTGAACCATCTAATTTAACTAATAAAGGGAACGTGATCCTGTTCATAGACGAAATTTGGGTTCCATGGAAATTTAAATGTAAACATCCCGCTGCCTGGCACGTGCGCAGAAATGCGGACGGCCTCCGTTTCTGATTGTCAGTACATGACCGATTTTCATTGGTAGTCATCGAAGTTTAATTCTACTTAAGATAAAAGACCAGCGAATACTATCTCGTCTGATAAGAATTATCAAAATAAAAAAAATTCCAGTTTTAGAATAAAATTTCCCGGATCTCAAGGAATCCCCGGGTCATAGGGAAACCCTACCCTTTTTCGCCAGCCCTCATCCTAGACAGAGAGGAAATATTGGTGATTGACAGCGTTACCATAGCAACACCCTTTTTTGACACCCCTCCCTCTTCCTCCAAACTAGAGAAAAGAACAGTGACTGACAGCGTTCCCATAGTCACACCCTTTTTCCGGTGGTGGAATTCTCAAGACAGAGTACATTTCGAATTTTTCACGGACTTTTCGAGGACCCAACAAAAAAATCAAGTACTTTTCCGGACTTTTCAAGGGCCCAAAGAAAAATCAAGTACTTTTCCGGGGCCCCGAGTACGGCAAATAAAATCCAAGGAGTTTTCAAGGACCGTGGGAACCCTGTATATTGTAGGAAGGATAAAGGGGCCTCGTCTTTATTGGACGATTGGTTCTTTGGTGTTTCTTTAGTGGCAAGTAATATGAAGGAAATGTTGCATTTCTGTTTCATCAGAGAGTGGACGCATAAAGAAATACTTGGACTTTTTAATTCTTTTCTAAGGAGATAAATTAGTTTTAAAGAGGTGAGCTCAAATTATTTCTGTATTTTTAAATTGCTCTTGTCGTATTAAATACTAGCCGCCTTCTACTGCCAGCTGATTCGCCCATTTTATTAAATATATATTATTTATGCCAACCAATTTTAAAAACATCAACTTATTTAATTTTTCGCAAGCTGATTTGAACTAAATTTTAAGCCAATATGTTTTGCAGCTAATAAAATTAATGACTTGGATTTTTACATTCAATTGTTAAAAAAGTCTTAGGCGGAATGGCTCTTTAATACCATTAAATTCAATGAAAATTACTTTTTATTTCGATCATGCATAATTCAGATTTGAATTACATTTATTACACTTTATTTATCTGACTATAACTTGAATGTTTTACCTAATTATTACAAATAAATAGATGGTATGGTTTCCATTGAAGATTATCTGCCGTAAGTGAAAAAATTAATTTCAGATCATAGCTAAAAAGTAAATCTATCAAAATAATATAGTAAATCTATTAAAAAAGTAAATTTATTTCAAGTAGCAAAGAATTAACAAAAAATTAAACTAAAAAAACTGGAAAAGCAACGAAAATGTCAGCATTTCACTACAACCAACAAAGATTTTATATTGTAATAATCAAAACAAATTTTTATATCACGTTTTTCAACATAAGAGAAACATTAAATTAAACATTAAGAGAAATATTAAATTAAAGATTTGATGAATCAGTGAAATTGGTTTGACTTTCAATCTAGCATTGTTGTAAATTATACGTAAAAATATTTTTTTAAAAAAATTGTCAAATTTAAGAAAAAAATTACATGAGAACTAGATTGTTATCATTTGAAAGATAATTTCTTTTGAAAAATAAGACGGTGTAGAAATTATTTTTAAATGATAATATTTCTGGCTATTATCGCTGACCCCCTCCCCCCAGAAAAAAATTCTTTCTTAAGTTTTAATTAATTAAAGTTTTAAAAAACTCACTGAGGTGTACTTTGTCACCCTTCATAGTAGGTTTGTGCCAAATTTGGCATCTCTAGGCTCAAAGGTCTGTCTTGTAGAATGTCAACAGAGAGTCACCTATGCATACATGCGCTTTTATTAGTAGTAAAAATATGCATACAAAAGCTTGATTACAAGCAAAATATAAAATTAACATTATAGTATTTCGTGTTAGAGTTTATAGCATAAAAAATTTGATGCAACTATTCTACACCAAATTCATGATCTCCTTGATTTTACTTGTCTTGATAATTGTAACCGATTTAACCATAAAATTTTACTTTCCAATAATGTATACAAAGATGAATGTTAATTATCTTATAATAACTATCTACTTTTCAAAGCTCAAAAGATAATTAAAATTTCAGTTAGTAAAAAGTAGGCAAGATTTTGCTGTCTTTTCTCCGTATTTTAAAAAAATATCTAATTTTATTTTTTTTACGTCATTTTAAAATTCAAAAAATTATCTTTTTAATGATACCAATTTAATAACTGTACAATTTTTTTCTTTAATTTAAAGAAATTTAAAAAATGTATGATTTGCACAATACTTTTCAATTTTAAAATGACAAACTAATTTCCTTATTTAATCACATTATCACTAATTTCCTTATTTTTATATAATCGCATATTTAATCACATGATCCCAGCATGGCGAAGTTCACAGATGAGAAGCTGCCGGATAAGTAAGCAGGTTCTCGCTCCCTTGGTGGATGCAATAATGGTGGTGTTGCTCTTATGGCCCATCTCCGATGACGGGTCGTACCCCGGTAAAATGGGGGTTCGCGCATGTGCTGCTTGTAATGGGGGCTATTATCCCTTTAAGGCAGAACCCGCACGATCGTGCGGGTTTAGACATTGGCTAGCATTTCTGCTTCCTGGAGAGTTGTATTTAATAAATGCCGGATAGTAACGACTCTTCTAGTTTCCAGAATATCAATAGTATCTAGTTTTCTCAAAAGACGGCAGAGACAGTCCATATTTCAATTATAATCGAGTTAAATCTGTTTGAAAAAAAATCGCGTTGAACATTAGAATTATTTATCTGTCGCAATTAGCTAATTATTAATACATATTTAATTGCTTAGATACGAATTGTTAATTTAATGTAGAAATAAATGAAAAATAGGAAAAAATGTTAGTTAAGAGTTAATATAATTACCCTTTAGGCGTAATATTTGTTTACCCGCACGATCGTGCGTGCGGGTTCGGCTTTATTTGAGCTCACTGTCCGAAAATCGACTTCCTTTCTGTAGGGTCTTCTCGCGTGACCCAATGCACACCTCGTTGGTTTTATTCGACTATATCACTAAGTAACGGCCTTAAAACTTGAAATTAGTACTATATTAAGAAAATAAAATTTTAACTTAAAAAATACATGGTTCATCTCCTATCACATAAAAATGAAATATTTTACATATAAACAATTTTTTCTGCTTTTAGCTTTTTTTCAAGGGAGTTTCACGAAATATATCCCACCGCCTCCAACGGTTTTCAGTATTCCTCGAGAAATTTCTGCAAATCGCATCGTCGTTTTTACCGTATCAGCACTCAAATGTGACAAGCTCTTTCAAAGTATTTTGAAGGATCTCTTTGAAAGCTTCTTAACAAAGGAGACTACTCACAGAAAGTTCCACACTGGGATTTCAATCTATCATTCAAATTTTATCATCCTCCTTAGTTTACCATTGGGAAAGCAAGAAGAATTTGGTGTACATGTGTTTGTAATTATTCAGTCCGGACAAAGAAACTAGGTACAAAAGCAGTCAAAATTGACGCAATGATCAGTGATCACGTATGTGCATCTGGAAATGCCGACTGTCCTAATGATCGTGATAAATGATGCGTGGTCCTTCCTTGAATTTAATCACTATAGGAGAGGCTTTGCCCACAATAAACATAGCTGGAGGAAATACAGGGAGATTTTCTAAAGCAGCAGGGGATTGAAGGGGGCCATCCGACATTTCGTGAAGGCGCTGCAATTTCTATTGTGCAAGAAAGAATGGAAAGCGAACACCCAGATACTGCATGATCCGCGAGGTTTCATTTGCCTTCTAAAAATACAAGAGTATTCCGTATTTCAGAAGTTTCGCTGCATAAAAAATCAGGTACAGCATTTTTTAAATATACATGAATAGTTTTGAAAATTTAATTATATGTTATAGATTTTTATTTTTCTATGCTATGAAAGATATAAATTATATTATTTGTACAAGTATTAATTTTAAAATACTAGTTACAGGTAATTTAAATTAAACCCGGTTAGAGTAACTTAGATAGTAATTATTCAAGTAACGATCGTTCGGGTTCACGTTGACACAGGAAAAGCCTAACCCGCACGATTGTACGGGTGCGCTCCTGCGTTTGAGGGACATGCTAGATTTTTAAAATTATTTTTTACAGTACCAGTAGGATCCGAGGCTACCTATAAACTAAAAAAAAATTAAATTTAAGGATGAAAATTTGTCCGGTCTTAAAGGGTTATGCGGGGACCATAGTGTCCGATGAAGTCGTGGCGGCCTGTCATGACGAAAACTAACAATTCCTCAATTATTAGATATTAATCTACTTTCTCCTTTTTCTTATTCCGTAAACAGGCTTTTGAACTCGTAAGATTTTCATATTTCAAATGAACCTGATGAAACAAAATTCTAGAATATTCTTATATTTTGCGTTTTCTGCCATTACCAAAATCACTTTTGAGTACTCGTACCACAGGTTGGGAACCTCCGATCTAAATAAGTCATTTGATATTAATAAAATTTGAATTCAGCTCATATATACTCAACTCTTAATCTCAGCTCTAATTTCTTTTATTTCTAATTAGTAATGTATGTACTAAACACTATACATAATGTGAAGAAAATAAATTATCTTCTTTATTATGCCTCACACAAAAGCCAATGTTCAATAGCTGCAATAAGCAATAAGATATAGATTTTGTTTTATTTTCTGTCTTTTAGAAAATATGTGCAATTTGTAATTTATTTGATGATACATTTATTTTGTTGAGTACAGAATTTTTCATGAATATAATTCTGTAAAGTATTTTTTAAGAATACGCAATTTTTATTAAACCTATTTAATAAATCATAAAATATGCTAAATTTGTGCAAAAATATTTGCAGGAATGTAGTTTTTTCCGGGTAGGAGTTTTGTAGAAGGGATGAAAAATTAATGAAAATGTGTCACGTAAGGGGGGGGGGGGTGTGCAGCTTTGCCAGTTCCGCCAAGGACACTGGATCACCTCGGTAAGGCCCTACTTAGAAAACTTACTGTGATTCACGAACAAATTTATTCTATATCTTCAGTGTTTAACCCCCTTTTTTTTACATTAAGTAAAGAGGAATAATTAGTAAAATGAATAGATAAATAGTAAAATCTTATTCAGAATTTTTTTGAGAATAAGAATGTTTACGTGTTGAATTGCAAATACAGTAACGGACCCTTTATCCGGCAAGCTCAGGACAGACATCCTTCCGGTTTTTGGGGCCGATGCGGAAAAAAATAAATAACGACGCAATCCGATAAAAATAAAATAAATCGCTGAATAAAATACAATTTAATGCTGCATTTGATTGGTTTGCAAATAAATAGCACATGCGTTCTCTTTCTCTCCCTTTCTTCTTCATCATACGAAACCTGACTGAATAGGGGATGACGTAATCGAGACTTTGTTCAGCGCCAATTGGAAAAGGAAAATATGTAGGGGATTGTATCCAAAAGTGCGTACTAAAGCGAGGCCTTCTCCGTGTAGAAAAAAAGCCGAAAAAACTCCATGGCGGACAAAGGGCGGATATTTTAAGCAAAATATAAGAAAAGGCGGAAGAAACTCATCCCTGGGCGGAGGAATGAAGTTGGGAATAACGGAAGCAAGCCGAAAATTTTCGGTCGGTAAAAGGCTTGCAGATTTACGGGTTGCCGGATAAAAGGTCCATTACTGTACTTCAAAATTCATCGAAAAATGCTTGTTTTTTTGTAAATATTTCAAAAGTAGCATTTACGTTATAAAATGTTCAACCTTCCAAGTTTCACAGTTCTTCGTCTCATTCTGAATCTTGCAAGAGATAATTATTATATTGAAGATGGTTTTCCACCAAACTCAAACAAATATTTGGATTAATTAATGTTGCTCTTTTCTTTAAAAAACATGGCGAGATATACTGGACATATTGTAAACAAATGGTCTCAATTAAAGTTCAATAAAATAAAGTTTAGACCAAAGTTTGCTTTAAAGAAAACCTCCATAGGATTTATTATTTTAAATAAAAATAATTTTATCTTGATATAAATTTTTTGTATTTATTTTCATTCATGAAATTTGTTTTATTTATATATTATTAATTCTTTGTCCTGTTCTCTCACTATTTTCTAAGTTTTTTTTATCGTTTATGGTACAGCTATAAATCTTGCATGCAATACAATCTTTCAATTTTCAGTTTAAAATAAAGTTAATAGAAGATGTATATTATACTTCTCAATGAGCAGGCTTGCATATTGGACAACATGAAAATATTTGCTTTTTTAAGTAGGCAAAGTTCATCAATAAAGTCGGCATTTTTACTGTCTCACATCCCCTCAAAAATGAGATATTCGCCACGTCCCTGGTTGGTAGGTCTGTAAACAATATGGGACAAAAAAATTAAAAAAGAGAAATATTACCTCACAGCAAATTGCACTTAGATGCACAATGTCATCTGAAGAGTCATTAGGAATATTTCTATCCGGAAGAGAATCTTGGGTCACTAAAAAGCTGCATGTGCAAGGAACAATGAAAAACAATATTTCCCAAAATGATTTTTCTGAAAACAGCTTATGCATACGCATCTGATGCTTTGAAGTTCTTGGTAAAAGAGTCATAAAATCTGCTAAATGCTGCAACAATGTACTCTGAGCAGAACGATACAGTGCACTTCCTGGACTTTCAGTAATTCCCAAAAATGGATCATTCGATTTAGATGATAAATACTTTTCAGTGCAAGATATAAGCTTTGCTCCTAAAATGAGGCACTGCTCCAGTATTGGAAGCTGAAAATCCTAGAGAGAAAAGCAAAAATAATTCTAGAAATATTTTGTTTGGCACAAACATATTACTGAGAGTTAATAATCACAAAAAGCAACTTTCATTGAAATGAAAAAGCTACATCTATGTACAGATTGATAAATTTAAATAAGACTGACAATTTTCAACATAGCTTCTTCACACACTGCCCCCTCCCCCCCCCAAATAAACATAATCAGAATTAACTATCCGTAATAAGGTAAATAAAAACAGATTTCCAATGCAAAGAGAAGATTTAGTTTTAAAGAGCAAATAAGTATCATAGAAAATCCAGCTTTTTATGTTCAAGATGGTAATGAATTCTGAATTCAGTAAGTAACCTCTTAAAATCTCAAAACATGTGTAACAGATATTTTGCTCATGCTCCATAAAAATATTGAAAAGAGACGTTATTTACGACCACATTCTTTTTTTCATGGCAATTTTCACACACTAAACAGGGTTTTTATATGCTAAGGGAAGGGGATTCTTTGTAGTACATATTCGTATGAAGCACTTCAGAAAATGGTATGTATAGTTTAGGTAAGGAGATTAAGCAAGCCATTTGATGCAAGAAATATCATCACTTTCCAATATATCAGATAAGCTTTCCTGTTCAACAATGCTATTCAGCTAGAAAATCTGGCTTCACTGTTTCCTGATCCCTCCCAGGAGACCCTGAATAATCTTCAGGCCACAACATTCTGGAATCTAACAAAGATATGAAACTGCTTGCACCACTTACCTTATAAGTAAAGAGATTTTAATACAGAATACACATAATTTCTTTTTGAGTTAGAAAAATAATGCTTACTAACTGTAGAGGAAAATGTGTCTACCATCTAAGTTTAGTCAAGCAATTACATAAATATGTATGTGTAACATACAGTTTCAGGAACAGTAATTACATAAGAAAAGTGAAAAGAATAAATCACTATCAGTATTCTTTATTTTTGTATATACTCCAAATAAGAAAGAACAAATTCATATTTTCATTGTATGTGATTAAAAGGCACAGAAGTTTGTGTTCACATTTGCCATACCAGACAAGAGACAGCAAAGAGGGAGGGACAAGAGAGAAGGCTCTCCTTAATAAAATTTTGAATGTTCAGAGAGGTGTTGTGTATTGTTACAAAAATCGTACAGTGGGTGTACGTGAATGTAGTCCAATGAGCAGGACAATAAAAAAAAAAAATTATGATTTATTCCACGAATATTCCAGCAAAAACACGAATCACAGGTAACAAAACTAAACAACACTTGCATAAATTAACAACACAAGCAGACAGCAGAACACTAATAAAAATCAGTAACAGCACTTTAGCACACTAGCTTGCACTGAGTTCAAAACTCCAAAGAGACTGATTCCTCATTTGAGTAGCTAGGTATTTATATCTTTTCCGACAGGATATGACATAATATAAAATTCTCTTGACTCCATAACTCCATTCCTAGTAGAGATAGAACCATAACTATCGCATATTCGAGAACATTTTGTTGCCATGGTTGAGATTGATTAACATGGCCTCCAATAAAAACCTCTAAAACTCTCTTTCCTGCCATAATACTAATATCCATAGCCATAATACTAACATAGCAAGCAAACAGTATTTCAGATTCATAAAAATATCTATCTACAAGGAAACTGGCTGAAATAAACATTCCTTGCAATGTGATCAAAGTATTTCAAATGACATTTCACTGCAATCTTTGTGAAATGTATGATATTGGTAGAGTGTTCTTTTCTTAATCTTAAAATTACTTCATAGAATTTACTTACTTTTGAAACCATGACTGTTAGTATATCCTCATATTTTAAATGACTCAATAAGTGCGCACATTCTTTGGCTGGAGATAAACTACTGAAGCATCGTTCCTTGACGAATTTCAAATACCAATCCTGCAATAAAATATTGTAAAATTACTTTCAAAACTAAAAAAAATTAAAAACTTCTTAGGCCATTTGTATTGTTCACAAATATATCCACATTGATTACTTAGGCAATTTTACTAATGTGTATATGAATGTATCTATTGTAATAACAGACACAAAATATTCTTAAGTGGCACTGTAAATTGATGAAGTAGAGTAATTTTTCAAAAGTATAGGAAATGAAAAAATCCATAATATTTTTGGAAGACAGCAAGACCAATCATGTCTACAGACAGCGGTTAACTCTCTCAACTCTCATAATAACGGTTAGTCATCTTAAGGACACTCTTCATAATTTTTGAACATTTATTTGTTTACAACAAAGATAACAGACAGATGTATCTATTTTAACAAACATTCCATTTAAAAAAAAAAAATCATACGCTTCTATTTAGAGTAACTCAGAATGAAGTTCTCTGCTTCTGTGGCACTTGCTCCTCCAGTAAATAAACAATTTTAGTTCATTTTTCAACAAACAATTTTTAAAAAAATCCAAATCCTGAACACAATTACTTCTTATGTCTAAATGTAATAACATTCAAAATATCTAAAACACATCGTTAATAAACAAAAAAGTAACAAACACACTTGAATGATCACAATATTAGGAACACCTTGCTAGTTCTAATCCTGTTGGATGCCCTCTGGCCTCAATGACAGCAGATATTTTTCTAAGGTGGGACTCTATAGGTTTCTGAAACTGTTGAGGAGGGATACTAGCCCATGCTAATAAAATGGCAACTCTTACTTACCCAAGATCGGATGGTGACATTTTGGAACAGTGAATAAATTTTCTCACTCCATCCACAAATGTATGGCACATGGACCCAGCCGTCAGTTTGATGGGGAAGAAATCTAGACTGACAGAAAAGGCAACATTTTTCCCACTCAACAAATGTCCAATGTCAGTGTTTTTTAGCCCACAATAGCTGCTTTTATTGGTTTTACAGCAAAATCAAAGGAACTCTTCTTGGTTGTTGGCTATTACAGAGAAGCACGGATATGCTTTACAATGATCCTTTGTTGTATTGTGCTTTTATTTTTATGTTGTAGCTTTTCTATTAACGCACACAATGAATGTCAGTCACCTGGTACCTCTTTCATTCACAAACAATTTCTGACCACTTTTTCCTTGCAGTTCTTTGGCTTACCTGACATTCCTTGAAGACTCAAGCTACTGTTATTTGAGAAAAGCTAAAAAGATTGGCACTTTCAGAGATAACTGGAACTGGCTCTTCTGGCTCCCACAATCATGCCATATTCAAAGTCACTCAAATGTCTTATGTTCCTCCAAAACAGGCGAACTGCAACATTTACTAGTGTTTCTGATTAGGAAAACGTTTTTAACTCTGAATCCCAATTTACAAGGCCAGCATGTGTTTTGTAGGGGTGAGTCGAGGTTTGTGTGAGTGGTGATCTTAATATTTTGGCCATTCAGTGTACTTGAAGAACAAGCTAATTTAAAAGGAACATAAAGCATTACAAAAATTGTTTACAATACATTAGTTCAGTAGCAAGATTTTGGGTTTGGTATTATGTATTTATAATCATTTTATTTTACAGAAAACATTGTGGTAATTCAAAGGATGTTAAATACGAATGATAGTGTTCCTAAAATGAGTTCTCTTGAACAGAACATTGAGGAGTTTTCATGAAATAAAAATTCTGCATTTAATAAACTGATTGGGAACATCATGTAAAATAAATAATCAAATTTGTTTTTAACTCTTACTTTATTCAGTTCAATGTGTTGGATCTGAATAACTGGCTCTACCAATGGATGAGCTGAAGTTGGAGATTCTTCCTTAGATAATAAAACCTTCATTTTTTCACAAAGTGCTATAAAATTCGGATGCCTGAAAAACAAAAATGGATAAAATTCATAGTATGAAAGTTTTCTATAAGTTTTTGTTTCTAAAGTCAATTGTTTCTAAATTTTCCTATTCATGCCAGTTGGTTTTCAGCTTTATCATGCAATTATTTTCAAATGATTTAATTTCTAGTTTTAAGATGCAGTCTTAAATACACACAAAAAAATGTTGCAATTGATTTAAACTAGGAGATTCCTGCTTTATTAAGTGAAATTTTATGAGCCTAATGGCAACACAGACAGATTTGCAGTCAACCATCATCCTCTGCACTCAAAGCCTGTGGTGATTTATACAGGGTTGACATATTTTTTAATTTTATTGTTATGATTCAAAATAGAATATATGATAATATGAGATACATACTTTTAAATGTTTACTTATACTTTATCTAAAAAAATAAGATGGGCTAACTTGTCTTAGCACAAAATTATTGTATTAATCCATGCATTTTTTAGCAATAATAACAGCAAAAAAACTTTAATATAACAGTTTCATCAATAATGCAAAGGGAAAAAAATGGTGACAGCTATTTATGTTATTGTTGGGATTATTATAAGCTTTCCAAATACTGCTTTGAAATGGCTGCTTGTATTAAATCCTATCAATATGTTTCTACACAAAAAGTAACCAATTCTTTACTTGGGAAAAGATATAGATTTGGGTTTAAGATTTGTTTCATATGCAAACCTAGTAATTCAGATTTAAAACCATGAGAACAATTACTTTTGGTGAATTCTTGAAAGCAAATCATAGAACTAGAAATGCTAAGCAAACCTGTCCTTTAACATTTCAATATCCAAATCTTATGAATTTCAGGATCTATGAGAAATTTCTAAAATGAAACCTTAAATTTTCAATTTTTGTTAATGCATAAAACAGCAAGGAACTATGTAGCTACACATTAAGTCAAATAGCTACGTTTTATAAAGTTAAAACATTGTTATTGAACTCTGAAAGAGAGCGATTATTTTCCAAAAATAACTTACCAGAGCAACAGATTAATGCAATTCATGAATTTTTGGTTGGATAACCAATGATAGATTTGTTGTATTAACACATGAATCAATACAGTAGTATGTATTCATTAATAAAACTTCATACATTTTTTATTTCCAGTGACCAATAGTACCAAATACCAACACCATACATAATATGATTATTTGAGCTTATTTAGCAGATTTTATTAATTTTAAATCTTTCATTTAAAAACTTTTAATGCAATGAAATCTTTTGTCTACTATGAGAAAAAAATGTGGAAAAAATACTAGATGCATGCAGTTACTAACATAAATCCTTTGATAAACGCAACTTTGATTGATGCACAACAAGAATAATGTGATTGTAAACTTGATATACATGGAATCAAATTTTAATAGTGTGGTTTAAAGCATCTGCAAATAATTTTAGCAGTTCAATTAATTCTGTCGATAAGTGTGGGAAAAAAAGGTAAAACTAATTACATGGGGGACAAACAGAAATAAATACAGAAATTATGAAAAGAAAAAAAAAGTTCTGAAGTCTACAATAGATGATTAATCTGAATTTCTATAATATATTGGTATTAGGAAAGAACTGGAAAAATATATCAAGACCAAAAGGTTATGAAAAAAATTATATAACACAAACATCACCTTTAATCCAGACAGTAAATAAAGATTTGATTTTTAAGAGACATATGTTTAAAAATTCATCATTTTGTAACAAAAAAATAATAGTTGAAATTACTTTTTTATATGAGTAATGTACTCTCAAACAATAAAAAATAAACAGTTCATAAATGATTCACGAGTTCTTTTAATTCCTCGTTTCTGAAATAGTTTGTGTTTTCCTCCAACAACAGTTTCTTATCTTCTAATAATAAGAAGTACAGTCTGTCAAAAAAGTATCCAAATGCTGCTCTTTATTCCAATACTAATTATAAGACAATAAAACTGTAAATGCCTGTGGGTGTAGAAATGTGTCCTCTATAAGTGTATATAATATTTTTTCATGAAAGGGGTCGTCTTCATATTTAGATTTCCACAAATTCAATTTTTTCTTAGGGCAACACACAATTTCGAATACATATCCAGATTCTCCAGATTAAATTAGCTCGAATACATATAACATTTTGTAATCTTGAGTAAACGGTTCACGAGTTATGAACAATTGAAATTTGGGATTCCTAATGTTAAATGGCCACTCCCGTTTTTTCAATATATTTCAAAATAAAATAAATATTTAACAATAATTCCTTTTTTAATATTAAAATACTTAATAATCCAGACAAAAAATATTGCGTTTCTTTAAAAATGAAAATATATTTTATAATTTTTAAATTTATAAGTTACAAATTTTTGAATAGAAACACAAAAACATTTTGATGCCAATAGAAGGAGCAAGACCCAAAACTTCACTGCTCAAAATTTTAATCATTTCCATCAAGTAGTTTTTTATATACGAAGCAATAACCAAAAGCATTCAGAACAGCTTGATTTCGGCTTTCTTAAGGGGGCATCTCAACTTTAGAAAAGCATTCACAGGCAGGGGAAAAAATCTCTGAAATCAAACGGAAAACAAAGCATGTCTTCTGATGTTACTTTAGATCAAGAAAAATGTTTTCTTTTTTTAAAAAAAGTGTAAAGTTGAATAACAAATGAAAAGAAAAATCGATACATGTAATAGATTCTACTCCTCTTACATTTCCCGCGACATAACTGTTGGAAATTATACGCAGTTAACTTTCCTTCAGTCTCCTCATTCAATCTTCTAACCAATCACAAGCTATTGTGATGATGTCATGATAAATACGTCACTGCGTGACGTCACATGCATCCCATGATTCCTTTCATGGAGAGCCGGTATAATGCAGTTAGTGATGTAGTTTGAACTGTGCTTGTGAAACGTTCTTTATGTCTGTGTCTTTGTCTTACGTGCTATGTGTTCAAAATAAACAATGATTAAACCAGTTTCTCGAACTCTGCTAATTTCCCCTTCAATGGTTATGGGGACCAGGCAATCTTTAACTGCGCCTGTTAACTTTATGCAGAGTTGAACGAGAAACGAAACTGCGCACTTCGATTAAACTACGAAGTTGCTAAGACAAGAGAAAAGCGAAATCGCTGAATTTACGCTGAGTCTGCATTCATCAACGAATGATCATGGCAAGTAATATCACTATAGAAAAACTTTCAAAAGACAATTACGACAGCTGGAAACTACAAATAGAAGCTATTTTGGTGAAAAATGATCATTGGAACTTTGTCACCGGAGCTGAACTAAAACCAGAAGTCACTGGTGATGCGGATAATGCAACAGCCGTTGCGAAATGGATATCCGACGATCAAAAAGCGAAAGCTGATATAATCCTATCAATTCATCCTTCGGAATTAAGCCAAATCAAGAACTGCAAAACTTCACATGAACTCTGGACTAAATTGCAAAACATTTACGAGTCAAAAGGACCAGCGCGAAAAGCAACGCTCCTGAAACAACTTTTGTTCACAAAAATGTCTGACTCTAAAAATATGAACGAGCATATCAACGAATTCTTCATGCTTGTGGACAAATTAAAGGAAATGGAAATCGCTAATGATTTACTTACGATTCTACTGTTATACAGCATTCCCGAGTCGTACGAAAATTTCCGAATCGCCATCGAATCCAGAGATGAGTTACCCTCTCCCGAAACACTGAAAATCAAGCTAATTGAAGAGGCAAACGCAAGAAGAAATAAAGGAATTCCGACCTTCCATGATTCACAACGAGCTCTCTACACCGAGAAAAAGAAGTTTGAACGTTACAAGCAAACCGAAAGTCGCCAACACGACACTGATGGAAAAAGAAACAAAAACAGCAATCACAAATTCAAGTTAAAATGTAACTACTGTAGAATCTTCGGACACAAAGCAAGCATATGCCGGAAGAAGCAAAAAAATAAAAATCTGATGCTGAATAATAAAAAACCATTCAAAAACAACAATGCAATGATAGCGGAAACCAACGAATCAAAACAAAAGGTAATCTTTAATACTGTATTAAGCTGTGTTGACTCGCAAAGAAATATTTTCTGCCTTGATAGCGGTGCAACAAGCCATATGTGTTTCAACGAACATTTGTTTACAGAAATAAATCCTATCGACGATACATACGTAAAATTAGCCGTAGACAAAACGGTAAAAGCTATCGCCAAAGGAAATGTGACATTCGATGTTCTTGTCGGAAATCAAACAAAAGGAATTACTCTTTAAAATGTGTTATATATTCCTGACTTAAAGAATAATTTGATTTCAATTTCTAAGGTTACTGCTAACAACTTTACTGTGAAATTCCAGCGAAACCATGCTAGTGTGATTAATTCTAAAAACGAAACTGTGCTCATCGCTAAACGCGAAAAAGGTCGTTATTACGTCACTGCAATAGTGGAATCCGTGTCAGTTGTGAAAGAAATTGAACAATGGCACCAAAAATTCGGTCACCTGAATGAAAAAGATCTGAAGAAATTGCAAGCACAGAACATGGTGTATGGGATGAACTTTAAACCAAATGACACTTTGACGGACTGCAAAGTTTGTATCCAAGGTAAACAAACTGCTACTCCATTTTCAAAAGAGCCAAAAAACCGAAGTTCACAATTATTAAGTGTAATACATTCTGATTTATCTGGACCTATGCGCGTTGAGTCAATAGGAAGATCATTTTATTTTGCAACTTTTATTGATGACTGTTCCCGATTTGTACATGTCTATTTCCTTAGATCAAAAGACGAAGTAAAGTCTGCATTTCTTGAATTCAAAGCTTACATTGAAAACAAGCTGAACTGCAAAATAAAGACTCTCCGAACTGACCAAGGGCTTGAGTATGTTGGACCCAATTTCGACCATTATTTAGTCAAAAATGGAATTAAAAGAGAACGCACCTGTGCGTATACCCCACAAATGAACGGCATCGCAGAACGTGAAAACCGAACTTTAATCAGTATGGCCAGATGCCTACTCCTTCAATCTGGACTCCCAATGAAATTCTGGGCAGAAGCAATAAATTGTGCTGTGTACATAAGAAATCGCTGTCCTACCCGTGGATTACAAGATGAAAACTAAACCCCGTTCCAAAAATTATTTGGCAAAAAGCCAACTGTGAAACATTTTCAAACGTTTGGCCAAAAAGCATTTGCTTTAAATAAGCAACCTCAGAAGGGCAAATTCGATGCTAGATCAACCGAATGTATTTTCATAGGCTATTCAGACGAAAACAGAGTTTACCGACTGTTTGATTCTCAGGCGAATAAAGTGATTACTAGCAGAGACGTAAAATTCATAAACGAATTTGAAAATACGAGCAACTACGAAGAATTATTTTTTCCGGAAATCGTACCGAAAGAAAAGAACACCTACCGCAAAAGGATAAAATTCTTAGCTCTGACATCATGGATAGCGAATCAAAAGGAACCATCCAATCAGAGACGCAGAAAGAAACACACCCGCCTTCGAATGATCAGATAACAGATTACCCCTACATTGGAGTTGGAAGCTCGCCAAAAGAATCAAAGGATTCTGATATTATTAAAACAGATTGCACAATCAATGTTGACGCTCCACGAGCACGTGGCAGACCGACCAAAATTTTTACAGGGAAACCTGGCAGGCCGAGAAAGCAGTATAATATCAAGGAGAAAATTGAGGAAGCTCAAATCGCTTTAGAAGACAACACTCCATCCTTGAAAGAAGCTTTAAATGTACCAAATTCTGAAGAATGGCTTGAAGCCATGCAGACAGAGTACAATGCGCTCTTAAAGAATCAAGCCTGGAAGCTAGTAAAACGACCAAAAGATAAAAACATTATTGGGTCAAAATGGGTAATGCGTACAAAATACAACGCAGACGGTTCCATTGCTTTACGAAAAGCTCGTCTTGTTGCTAAAGGATTCGCGCAAATACCTGATGTCGACTATCAAGAAACTTTTGCTCCTGTCACCAGACCTGGTTCTATCAGAACTGTAATGGCTTATTGTGCAGAAAACAATCTCGAAATATTTCAACTAGATTTTATCATGGCTTATGTCAATGGTGATCTTGATGAAGAAATTTTTATGGAACAGGCTGATCATTTCATCGACCAGAAACATCCCGATTATGTGTATAAACTGCAAAGATCTCTTTATGGCCTAAAACAGGCTGGTAGGCAGTGGTTCTGTAAGTTAGATGAAAAACTTAAATCTTTTGGTTTAAATCCACTTTTGTCTGATAAATGTGTTTATAAATTAAAGAACTCTAAAGGTGAGTTAATTGTAATTATTTATGTCGATGATTTAATTTGTTGTACTAGTAATGTAAATTTATATCTTGAATTTAAGAATTTTTTGTCAAATGAGTTTGCAATTAAAGACCTAGGAAAATTAAGTTTTTGTTTAGGAATCGAGTTTTCACAAAATGTCAAAAATGGTCAAATTACCATGTCTCAGAGTAAATACATTGAAAATGTTCTAGAGAAATTTAACATGCAGGATGCTAAGACAGTGAAAACACCTTTGGACCCTAGTGTCAAATTAACTAAAGAAATGTGTCCTAAAACGGAAGCCGAAAAGACTGAAATGTCATTGTACCCTTATCGGTCTTTAATTGGATCTCTCATGTACTTAGCTATTTGTACTCGACCTGATATTTGTCATACTGTTAGCTATTTAAGTCAATTTAACGAAAATCCAGGTATGTCTCACTGGACAGCTGCTAAAAGAGTATTAAAATATCTAAAAGGTACTAAAAACCGTGGTTTAACTTTCCGTCCTACAAAAAAGCCTTTAGTTGGTTATGCAGATGCTGACTGGGCATCAGATATTACAGATAGAAAATCTTACAGCGGTTGTGTGTTAAAATTTGCTGACGGAGCCATCTCGTGGGAAAGTAAAAAGCAGCACTGTGTTGCTCTTTCCAGCACCGAGGCGGAATATATTGCACTGTCTGAATGTGCCAAAGAAATTGTTTATTTACGCCGTTTTCTAAATGAGTTGTATGAATCAGTAGATGAAACTCCAACTGTTGTATTTTCTGACAGCCAAGCAGCTCAAAAACTTGTTCAAAATCCTATCTTTCATTCACGCACTAAACACATTGACATTCGATGTCATTACATCCGTGAAGTTTATGAACGTGGTGAAATAAAGATAAATTACATTCCAACTGATAAAATGGCTTCAGACATTCTAACTAAGACTTTAACATTCCAAAAGCATGACAATTGCTGTAAATTAATTGGTGTTAATGTCATTAATGTTTGATTTTTATTATTGTTTTGTATTTTTTATTTGTGGAAAGTTAACAGCGAAAGGGGGATTGTTGGAAATTATACGCAGCTAACTTTCCTTCAGTCTCCTCATTCAATCTTCTAACCAATCACAAGCTATTGTGATGATGTCATGATACAATACGTCACTGCGTGACGTCACATGCATCCCATGATTCCTTTCATGGAGAGCCGGTATAATGCAGTTAGTGATGTAGTTTGAACTGTGCTTGTGAAACGTTCTTTATGTCTGTGTCTTTATCTTACGTGCTATGTGTTCAAAATAAACAATGATTAAACCAGTTTCTCGAACTCTGCTAATTTCCCCTTCAATAACGTTTAAAGCACTAAAATTAAAAATGAAAGCTGTTTTGGTTGTAGAAATATTTTATAAGATCTTTCATTGATAAAAATGTCAAAAAGCAAAATTCTGTTTAAAATATGAATTTATAAATTATTGAATGTATGATTGAATAAAACATTATTCAATGAAATAAAATAATAACTCCTTGCGTGTGGATAATGCAGCGTCATTAGACTTGAAAAAAATGCCTTTTAAAAAAAATAAAAGCTTAAAATGGTTGCGCTAAATTAATTATTTTAATTTAAGACTATTGCTGGTAGAAAGTTATTAAGTATAAAAAATTAAAACTAAACAATTCCTACAAATGATTTTAAATATCGTTTGGTGGAGACTGTTTTTTGGTGGAAAATCGTTGGTATCGTTCAGCAACATTATGCTATTTTTTGCTTAGTTTATAGAAGAATATGTCAGAAAATAAGTATCTTTCTTTCATTTCTCAGCTACACATCTTTTTTTTTTCAGATTGCTTTATTTAATATTAATCGCTGAAATTAAGAAGAAAATTTGTCTAATTATCTTGGCATATTCTTAAAATAATCAATGTAATGAAAGGCCAAATAATCGATCTTTATTAATCTGGTTTTTCGTACAGACAAATAAGTCGGTAGCTTAAAATTAATATATTCACGGTTTTATAATGGATAAGAAAGTAAATAAGATTGAGATCTCATTACAATCTCATTGATTCCATGCCACGCAACAAATCATTGACAGAAATGATATCTATACTTCTTATTAAAATGTATATATTTAATTTTATGCATATAAAAGTTTGCACTGTTTAACTGCTTTTTAATGTATAAAAAATATTATGTAAAAAATTTGCATTGTGTTTTAACTTTTTGTAAATAAACATGCATATAAAATCATATATCTCGAATTCTTATTTAGTAATGTTTCTTTGCCCCTAATGGTAAAGTTTAAAAAACGTCACATATTCATTGAGAATATTACCCAATTAACAGCTTAAATGAAAAGTTTTAATAGAGTGACCAATTTTTTTATGTTTGCATACATTGAGAGCCCCTTAATCGTTTTTCTTGTTTATCTCTGGTTATTTTGAACTGATTTACCTCAAATTCTATATCTGGGGATTTTTTATTACGCAGAATCATTAAAAAGATTAAAACATGGGGGTTAATTTTCTTGAATTCAACTTGTACAGATTATGAGAAATAAGAAGTGTTAGGATATTTTTTTGACTGACTGTGCAATAAAATTAGTATTAAAATTATAAAAGTCACCCATAATATGAAAACATAATTTCCCAATACATACAATTTAAATCTAAAGTTAGAATGATGCAATTCAGCAAAATATATTTTTCACATCAACAATGGAAGAAAAATGACATAACAGAAAAAATATACCTTCGAGCAATTCCATTTAATTTAAAGTTGTTCATAAATTTTTCAATATCTTGAATAGACAGCTGACAAGCACTTGGTTCTGACAGAAGAATTTCCATTCTTTTACAAGCCAATCTGTCACATATTCTTGATATAATAAGATGATGAGTGGTAAAAAAATGATCAGCCAATAGATTTAGCAACTTTCCTGATTGCGAGAGATGAATGTTTTCCAAACAACGCAATGCTTGTTTCCAGAATTTTGGCTGAAATAAGCACAAAATGTAAGTACAATTATCAAGAAATGTAATTGAGATATTTTGCACCAAACCAGAATAAAGTTTGTTTAAAAAATAAAACTAGTAAATAGATGTCAAAAAAAATGTAAACATTCTTCAAATGTCTATTAGACACTGCTCAAACAGATTTACAGCTTACAATAATTTTCATAAGACATTCATTCTTAAATATTAACTTATATTAATCTTGAATAAAAGAGAGTGAACTATGATTTTTTTATCAGAAGCTGAATTTATTTAACCAGTCTATGATATGATAAAAAGTTATATTACTTTAACTGTACAAGTTGAAAAAAAAAATTTTTTTTAAGTCGTAGCTTCCATGAAACATGTTTTTTTTTTTTTTCAAAATACACTGCTTTTTTACTTTGAAACTCAGAAAAAAAATTGATGGAAGTTATTTATTATAAGTATCACTGTCAAAAATTCTAATATTTACAGATGCACGGTGTCCAGAGAAAGTGGAATAAGTATTTATTTCCTACATTATTACACCTAGACATATACTTCCAAATTATAAAGTTTCATTAAATAAGGTAAGCAATCATATGAAAACACTTTGGCTTCTTCGAACGTTGATAATGAGGAGATCAAAAAATCAAATTTTTATATGGTTCCCATAGTGTAAAAATGCGAATTAGTAAAACATTTCTTATACACTCCTATACTAACACATAAAGTGTCACCTTTCTATTTGCAACATTCCCACAAACATCAAAAGGAAAATTTATTGACTTGGACAACTTATCCATACCGCTGACTGGTGTTCGATGTATTCTTTGGAGGTACAATTTAGGGAAAATACAAATATATAACAGGTTATTAAGAGGGTGGAATCAGAAAATAATAATACATTTATTAACTGTTATTAAATTAAAAAATAGTGAAATAATACATTAATTGAATTATTTACAAATATTGTTCAAAATGTGCACCTTCAACACATATACATATATGCAATCATCTAACGACACAATCCAGTTCATTACTTGTGACATCAAAACAGACTTCTTGAGTCTGTCAGCTAAGGTCTGCTAGGTCTACAGTAGATGTGTTGTAAACAGGCGAATGTTAGCAAACCCATGAATGGAAGCCAAGACGTGTCAAGTCAGGTGATCTAGGAGAAAATTCAACAGGTCTTTGTATGCCAATCTACTTGGCACGGAATTCCCCATTCAACCATCATCATATAGATGATGTGTGGTAAGGCACCATCTAAATGCAACCACATATGTAGAAGTACCACCAAAGGCAAAGCATCCATTAGTTCAAACATAATGCCAGTTGTTAATAACTGAATAAATCGGTCACCATTTAATATACTGTTGTGCAGAATAGGAACAATTCAAGTTTCTCTAACCCTACAATTACAGAAAATTGCCACTAATGATGAACCTCAGGTAAAAAGAATGAATTTGTTCCAAAAGTGATCATTTTAAGGATTGATGCTTCCATCTCCATTAAACCAACATTCATCTGTCCAAATTAACTTTCTCAGGAAAGAATTAGATTCTACCTGAAGTAGGATCCAATTTCAAAACTCTAGACATCAATCATTGTCTGACTGTTGCTGTCCAAGAATGCTGTATGGATGCCAGTTATTCCATTGAAGCATTGTCACACTGTTGTTTTAGGAATGTTGAGTTCATAATTGATTGTTTGCATACTAGCACATAAGGGTAATTTTCAAAATAAGTCAAACTGTCAATTTTTAAGCCACTCGCTAAGTGCTTCATTCTTCTCGTAGAAATAAGGATCCTGTAGTTAACAATCGCTGAACAATTAATTCTATAAATACACTTCCAAGAAGGATGTTGAGAAATCGGAAAATTATGTTTGTATTCTTCTGTAGCTAGGACAGTATTACAATTACACATAGCATAAATAATCAACATAATAAATACCATGCTTTAGGTAAAACTTAAAACCATAACAAAACTGTGAGCAAAAAATTTTATATTCCTGTTCTGAACTATGCTATATGTCCGAGATCATTAAATTTTCACATTACCAAGTTTCCCTTTCCTTCTTCATAAAGTCAATAGTAATAATTATCAACCAATCAAACTGAACAACATTATGCATGATTAGAATTTTTTTTTTCAAGTTATGCCAACTGGATGATGTACTATGAGACAAATATTTGCATATGAGAATAATTCTGTGTTTAATAAATTTGTATTTCTGCTGTAAATATCTCCATTCAAATTTGTGATAAACACCCTTAAATTTAGAAATAAATATATATTTGCGAATTCTGCAGACAATTAAACACTGCTAAAAACAAAATGAAGCTTTGTATGTGTATAAATGAGTGGAAGAGGAACAGTTTACTAATTGGGACTTTTCACACTATGGGAGAGCCACACAAATTTTTTTTTTCTTTTTTATATTGACCCCCTCCTACAAAAGCAAAATTGTTTTCATACAACTGTCCACCTTACTTCATGAAACTTTGTAACTGGAAGTATATTTCTAGGTGCCATATTTAAGGAAATAACCCTGAATGGAAAAAAGTGGAAAATTCTTGTTCCATTTTTTCCAGAAACTCTAAAAAATAAAAAATTGAACTGGTTCTGCACTTCAAAACTAATTTTCTGAAAATAGGTGTTTAAAATTCTAAAGGTATTTCTTTAATTTTCATTTAATGCAAACTGTTTGATAAAATATGCAACACAGAACAAAACAAATGAAATTTAAAGAAAGGGGGGGGGGGAATTGAAGTATGATAAATGATATATGAAATCACCTTTCTTACAGCTTTGTGATGTGCATTTATAATAGCTTGAATCCAAAGTCCACTTGCTGCAGGATTTCTATGAATTGCACTAGAAATATTAAAAAAAGAAAGTTTTTACAAAAATTATTTCAAAAACATCATACAGAATTTAGAATAAATTCCTTTACTGCATGGTGGGTATAAAAAAATCTATTATCAGATACAGTTACTATTCTACAGAAAAAAAAATCCATGACAAATTGTATTCATTCAAAAAAAAAATGGCAGAAAATATCAAGAATAATAAAAAAAAAACTAAAAGCCCTAAAACCCAGAAATAAATAAAAGCTAAAATAGTACAATGCACCAGTCTCATTCTGAAATATTTCTACAATTGCATGATTATCGCCTCAGATGGAAGTGATTTTTATGTGATAGCTTCATCATCTTGGAAGAATACAGTCTAAAGTAAAAGCAAAATACTGCTAACTTTTAAACCTTTAGCAGGCATTACCTCACTTTCCCTGTTTTTTACCACCTGATAGGTTTGTGATCCACATAACTATTTCATCATTTTTAAGATCTGGAATCTTTTTAAAACCCACCAGAAATGAAATTGCTTTTTGACAGTGTTCCTGGAACAGAATCTTTAACAAGTCATACAATTCAAACAATAAAAGAAAAATTGAAAACAATGCACATTTCTAACCACAGGTTGGCAAGTTTTATAGTATCTATTGGCAGTACTTTGCTGTACAAAATCAATAAGTAAACCAACCAATGTCACAAAATATATTTCTTACATTTCTTAATAATCTGCAAGAAAATAAGTTGGAATTGAAAAAATCTTTTAATAAGCGTAACAATCGGATTTAAAGTATTCCACCCTAAACCATTATAACCTTGCACAATATGAAAATGCTTAATAATAAACTTCAAAAGTAACTATATATAGATAAAAACAAAGAAAAGAGGAGCTGTCGTTCTTGTTGATAGTTGAATTGAAATTTTTGGTCCTTCCTTTTGACGGTAGTTTGTTTTTTTCTCATCCTTTCTTATTTTTGTTATTGGAGTAAACAGGTAAGCTTATCTGTTTTCTGTGTTTCCATTTTCAAAACCAAGGTGTATTCCGGGTTTTCCATTGTGTCGACTGACTATGCATCTAATTTAGACCCATACAGCATCCAAACATGGCTGATAAGTCGAACAGTGCCTACATGAGATGTGAGAAGTCCGTAAATGAACTGGTTATGCGTCTAGGAAATCTCCAATATGAGGAGATAAACATTATCATTTCAAATGCCGATAAGTCAAAGAAGATGCCCCAAACCAACCCTTTTCTAGTCCAAGACTTTATTAAGAAATTGATCAACCGTCATCAGCTAATTGATAATATGAGATACAGCCGTCAAGGTAAAATCCAATTCGCGACTAAAGACCCAATCTGTGCAGTACAACTGTTATCATTATCAAAATTTATGGAAATAGATGTCTCCACAGACGTAATTTGGGAAAACATAAGTGCTCGTTTTTTGGTCACGGATATTCCCACTACAACCCCCTTAGAGGAACTTGCAACGGAAATACAAGACAAAAATAATTGTTTAGTAGTAGAATTGAGACGTTTTGTAAAACTGAATTCCAACAAAGTCATTTCCCCAGTCCTAATTACCATTCTTCGTGCTACGGTACCAGAAACTATAAAACTCTGGTTTATCAGACAACGCATCCAACCCTTTGTAGATAGACCTCGACAGTGCAATAAGTGCTTTGTGTATACACACGGAACACACACATGCAATAAGAACAATATTTGCTTCTGTTGTGGAGGGATCACATCGGCCCGTGTCAACAACCGGCAAAATGTGTCAACTGCAGCGGATCTCACAATGCGAAATCCCGATCGTGTCCTATTTATATACAAGAACAGAAGATATTAGAATTAAAGTGTCATAATCACATAACCATAGGTAAAGCTAGGCGTGTCTTTCAACAGAAAAATGCTAAATATGCAGAATCCGTTAAAACCTTACCAGCTGTTTCCAACATTGAAGAATCTCTAAATGCAAAGTTTGAAAATCTCCTAAAAACAATAAACGAGAGATTCGAACGACAAATGCAACTATTTGCCGATATGCTTCAAAAATCGATGAACTGCATACTGCAAAATTTTTTCAAAATCTTTGAACAATCCGTTAACCCGAGTTTATCCCCAGCTCGTAAGAAGAAACTTTTGAGCAAATTTAACCAAATTTCTAGCACTTTATCTACTTGGGATGCTGGGGGCCCCAGCGAAGTTGAGCAGATGTCTTTGAACTAATGCTGTGTTCTTTTTTTGTGTTTCTTTGTTTTGTTTTTCAGTCATCAGGTTTGGCTGCTTTGTTTTTCATCCTTTTTCCCTTTCTTGTTAAATGTCTTGGTGCGCTTTTTCAAATGCATTGTTTTTTCACCCTTTGTTGTCGCTGTAATTTTTCATCTTTGAAATTTCAGGTGTGCTAAAAGTAGTTTTATTTTTTCATGTCTTTCGTCCAGTGGAATTGTCGAAGTCTGAATAATAAAAAGATTTGGCTTCACCAACCTCCCTTTTCTACTGCAAACTTTTGGATCTTCCAGGAAACTTTTCTTAAAGCAGACGATAATTTGTCTCACCCTAATAAAATTTTTTTTCGAACACATCCAAGCAACAGACTTGGTGGCGGTTTACTCATTGGTATTCCCAAAAATATATCTGGTAGAGTGATTTATTAAATCGAAAACGATCCCAATCTGGAAGTCTTGGCTGTAGAAATCCAATCTAAAAATCTAAACTTCATCAGCATAAATATTTATGCTCCGCATGGTTTCAACATTGCATCCATTAAACGTTTCCTCGACTCCCTTAGAGTCCCGACTTTTATTTTTGGAGATTTCAACCTCCATCATCCCCTTTGGGGGGGGGGGAGTTCGCAGTCATCGCTCAGTGAAAGCTTTGTTGATTGGCTTAACAATTCCGATTTTTCCATGCTTAACATCTCTGCTCCAACTCGTATTTCTAATCCTCATACTTCATCGATCATTGACCTAACTTTGTGCTCGGCTTCGATTTATAATGAAATTGATTGTTATGTTTTTGACTGTACTTTTGAAAGCGATCATATCCCATCGTAGTTTCCTGGTCAAAATTTCAGAACACAACTCGTTCTATTAAAACTATAATCTGGAACCCAATCATTACAAAATCAATAGAAATTTTTAATACAACAAGCAAACCTAACATTGATTTGATAACAGATCAAATTTCAAGAACCATCAGTGCCCATACATCAAACAAAATTCTAGTTGATAAAGATTATCCACCTTGGTGGAATGCCGCTTGTCATAATTTTAGTCATCTGAAAAAACTTGCCTGGAATAAAGCCAGAAGAAATATTGCGATTACAGAGTGGATTAAATATAAGAAATACAGAAGTAAGTTTAAATTTCAATTCAAAAAAGCCAAAGAAAATTACTGGGATAACATCAGCAAAATTTCTCGAAACCCACGTATGTTTTTCAAAATACTAAACAAATTATCAAGTCATACAAATCCTAATGTTAAAAATCACGAGATCATTTTTCATAACAATAGGTATGAAACCAACCCCATGAAGCAGAGCAACTTATTCGACAATCATTTTTCAAGTTATTCTCATGAAGTACAGCCTATTCCCTTGGATTATAGCACTGAAAATGAATTTTTGAATAAAAATATAGAATTTTGGGAGCTCAAAAGAGCAATTAGTAAGACAAAAAACTCCACTCCAGGTGCAGACAACATTCCATCAATCTGGTTCAAACAACTTGATGATGCTTCCCTTTAAAAAATCCTGGGTATGTTGCAACAACTTGATTCTTCTGTTCTTCCCAAAGCCTGGAAACACGATCATTATCCCAATTCCTAAACCCAATAAAGATAAAACCAAATTAACTTCATACAGACCAATAGCCCTTACTTCTGTTTTCTGTAAAATCTTCAAGCGTATTTTAGCGCATCGTATAACCCATTTCCTCACTAGTCAGAAAAAGTTGAACCCAAACCAACATGGATTCCTCCCTTTTAGAGATAACCATACTGCAATTTATAAAATTTATTCAGCGATTTCTGAGGCCCGGAAAAACAAGAAATTTTTTGTTGCTGTCAGCCTGGATATCAAAAGTGCTTACGACTCTGTGCATGTTGATGATCTCATTCTCAAATGCCTTCAACTAGGTATATCTCTTAAAGTCACTAAATGGATGCACCACTTCTTACAGGAACGGTCTTTCCAGATTAAATGGCGAAACTTTCTTTCAAATACAAAAACCAGTTTTAAAGGCTTACCACAAGGGTCCGTGCTTTCACCCATTCTTTATGTAATTTTTATGAATGACTTTTGAGAAACTCTGGATAATCATGTAGAATGTTCAATTTTTGCCGATGATATTTTTGTTTATTGCTCCCACCATTCTTTAACCTATATCCAAACTAAAATTCAGAATACTTTGGAACTTATCTATAAATGGAGCTGTTATTGGAAATTAACTATCTGCCCGGAAAAAAGCGCAATAATTGAATTATCAAACAAACAGGTCACCTCCTTTCCGCGAATAACTTATGCTGGTATTCCACTTCCATGGAGTGAATCGTTCAAATACCTTGGAATCCAGTTCTCAAAATATAACCAAAACGGACATATTCTCAGAAGTTTACGAAATAAAGCGCTTGAAAAAATTAATGGTCTTAAGATGCTTGGTTATAAAAGAAATGGTCCTAGAACCAAACATTTAATCACAATTACTAATAACAGTATCCTTAGCCTTTTTTTCTATAGTTTTCCAATCATTAACAAATTTTCAGACACTCACCTCAAAGCCTGCAATGTCATACAAACTACATCCCTTAGAATAGCCCTTGGAGTTCCAATTTGGACGCCTAATGTTATCTTGCTAAAGCTAGCAGGGCAGGAAATACTGTCTGGAAAAATTAAGCGGTTAGCGATGCAATTTTTTATTAAACAAATCGCGACTCAACCCTTTTCTGCATTATTCCTTACCCCTGATAGAATTTACTCACAACTGGTCGAAAAAGATGCAGAGTCTCTCAGAATCACTTTTCGCAACCTCAGTTGCATTCCAGACCATATAATTTCTCTTCCCATATTTCCACACTCCAACCCAAACCTATGTGAAATTTTTCTTAAAGACTTTTATTTTCAAAACAAAGACCTTCCTTCTTCATTAATCTCCTCTGATTTCATTGAATGCATCCAAAGATTTTTCCCAGATAATTTTATCATCGCCACTGACGGTTCTAAATCTCACTGTCACACCTCCATTGCGGGTTTTTCTTGTTTACAGCAATTTTGTTATCGTATTCACCCTCTAAATTCTGTTTTTACTGCTGAAGTCTTAGCGATATGCCAAGCATTGGATGAACTCGTTGTTCCGGAAAAAGATATTTTAATACTTTCAGACAGTTTTTCGGCACTTTCGTCTCTGAAAAACATATCTTTCCACTCTCCAAAAGTCATAAAGCGTCTGGCTGCAAAAATCCATATTCGGAAAAATCTTAATCAAAACATTGCACTTTTGTGGGTTCCTGGTCATTCTGGGGTTTCTTGGAATGAAAAGGCAGATTGTATTGCAAAGCAAGTATCAGATTTTTCACCCTATATTGATTGGATTGCCTCAGAAGACATTCTTTCCCACCTTAAAAAGCAATCATTCCAAATAACTGAAGAAAACTACCATAAAAGTAAATATCAATTATTGATTGGAAGCATCCCGGACATTCTAACCACTTCTAAATGGACTGGTAACCGAATACAAGATAGATTAATTGCTCGCATTATTAGCACAACTATTACAACCCCAGGTCTTCTTTCTAGATTCAACCTCCACCCCGATCCTTTGTGCAGAGTATGCAACAAAATAAATGACATCTCTCACATTCTATTAAGGTGCCAAAAATATGCATCTGTTAGAGTTTTACTCTGCAGAAAACTAAATATAGTTTCTGCAAACATCACTTATGATGTACTTTTGTCTCATGTTCTTGTCAACAAGAATCATCTTCTCATCTTTGTTCAAACTCTGAAGTACTTCGACATTGATTAGCTGCATCCATTTGGCAACAAGCGATTCCGATCCATTGTTTACTCTATTTCGACGTGCTCTGAATTACCGCTGGTATACGAATGTTGGCCGAACGTTTCTTCTTAAAAAATTTATCTTTAGGCGAGATTTCTCCTCTGTTTCATTACCTTCGTCCTTTAACATGTCGATTAAGATTGAGAAAACCAGTTCCTCTCTCAATCCGACTTTCGGAGCAAATTAATAAGCTGGGAATGGACATAAATTTTTTAATTCCTCCTCATCCCCCTCTTCAAAAACAGGAAAAAATTCGTTTTTATTTGGACACTCTTCCTTTCCAAACAAAGATCTACTCAAATTCTATCATACAAACCCTTTTTAACGAATATAAAAATTTATACTGGAAATACAAAATTATAATCGCAACAGATGCTTCAAAATCTAACGTAAATTGTTCCATAGCGTCCAAAAATTTTACAACTGGAGTGACTAAGGCTGGTTCCGTTTCCAAATATAATAGCATTTTCACTAGTGAAGCCCTTGTAATACTTATCGCTATCAATAATCTCATCAACGATAATCAACATTACGTTTTACTAAGTGATAGCCTCTCAGTATTAAAAGCACTACAGTGTTCGAATATTCATTCCAAAAGTGTTATCAAATTCCTCGGCGATGAAATTTACAAAATTATTGGAAACATTCAATCCATCGAGTTTGTTCTGGACCCCTGGACATGCAGGCATTACTGAAAACGAATACGTGGATTCCTTGGCTCGTAAACCACCAAGCTCCCTGATCTCTCAATGGATACCACATGAAGATTTACTACTTTCTATGAAAAATTATATTCAAGAAGAAGCCAAAAATGAATGGAAAAATTCAAAATACTATCACGAATTTTATTTTTTAAGCGATAACCGATCTCAACTCCAAATTTTTCCTTCCAGTCGCAAGAATGATGTCCTAATTTCTCGACTCCGTACTAAAACGTATCCAACCAGTGCTAAACTTTTCAGATTCCGACTTACATCTACATCTTTTTGCAGTTTATGCAAAGTTGAGGAAACCCTGGAACACTGACTTTTTCAGTGTAAACGTTTTGAACTTCAAAGAAACTTTTTCATGCGGAGATGGGTTGTCTCCCACTTTCTTTCTCATGGATTTTTGATTTCTCTTTACATTCCAAAAAGCAGGTTTTCGCCATTCTTAAATTTTTGCGTCATATTCATGATAATCTTTAATTCTTTTCTACTTTTTTTTTTTTTACTTTCATTGACTTTTTCAATTTTTCTTTGTTTCGCGATCTCAGAATTTGATCTAAGGATAATTTGAGATAAAGCAGCCAAGGAGCGAGCATACATCTCAAACAACTTCATCATCATCATCATTACCGCTGGGTTTGATTTAATACTGTCAAGGACTGGTTTAATCTTTGCTATGGAACTACCTGCTCAGTTTTCTTGGAATGATTAGCACTGCATCTAACTGGAAGTAGGGGATAATAGCCTTTGTTGCTTCAAATCCCGTAACACAAAGTCAAGTCAAAACAACACTTCTCAAAAGACTAAAAATTGCAAAAACTTTTTTATCGGTTTCCTTTTAGTAAATACAAACAGGATAATTAATCTTAATTGAGGAATTATACTTTATAATTCTAACTTAAATTATACAACAAAAAGAACAAGTTAAATTTCCTATTTTTTAAAATTATTTCTTACTTTTATATCAAATAAATGAAAATATATGGGTGAAAAAATTTGCAAAGCCTAAACTAAATACCATGAACAGAAAAAAACTTTAAAATAGAATTACATATCTTTCATATTTGTTAGTATATGAAAAAGTTAACACAATTTACCTGATGAAATCTTGAACTGTAGTTTCTAGTGATAAGTCTATAATGTCATTAACGTGATTAACTATAAGCCACGTCATCTGCACAACATCAGTTGGATTTTCACACTGCAAAATGTTATACAAAATTAATAAGCACAATACTCTCAAAATATGCATATTACTGAAAGCAAAATATATATATATATATATGTATCCATTTAATTAATCTCACCACATAATCACAAAGAAGAATGATTCCACCTCTGTGAACCATTTCCAAATTACAGGGTAGAAAGATGATGTTCTTCTCAATCACTTGCCTGTAAAACAATTTTTTGTTACAATAACCAATGAACTATCTTGGTACAACTTCACATATTTTAATAACTTTTCTTGAGAACATAACTTGCCATTTTAACTAAGAAAATTTCAGTACTAAATACAACCTATTTATTCCAATAATAAATTTTAAAATTCAAAGAATGTCTTCTCTTGCATGGAATGTATACTACGTGGACTATTACAATAACAATTCCTTCAGAAGACCTATAGATGCAAGATCCTGATAAACTGAGCTAAAGAGTCAATTTCTTACATAATAAGTAGTCATAAAATCAAATAATTCCAGAGTATAGAATGAATCACGAGTTCAGAAAAATAAAGAGATCTTGAAAGAAAAATACAATATACATGCAATATAATCGAATTTATTGCATGTTACGAATTTATTGAATATACCTCAAAAGACTATAAAACTTTTTGCATATAACTGTGATGACAATAATTTTATATGAAACTTAAATAAAGATTTGAATTCACTTATCATAAGTCAAATGCAATTCAGTGACATACTTAGAAGATTTAAGCACTTAGAATGAGCAAATAAATTCATGGCTTAAAAATTGTAACCATTTAGAATAAATCCCTTTAACCTGTTAGCCCCCAGTGTCCTATTTATAGGACAGTTACATTTCATTTCCGTGGCTAAACTAAATGTATTCCATTGTTTCTTTTTTGCTTTGTTTATGAAGTCAATATATATTACCAAACTCCTATACTATTTTATGTAGGTAATGCAAGGAATTAGAAAGTGATTTTGATATTTTTTTAAATTTTGAATATTTATGCAATAAAAAGTTTTTTAAAAATAATTTCATACCAATTTTTTTTAAATTTTTTCTTCAAAAAAATCTCTGGATACAGTTAACTTGATCTTGTTGTTTTAAATATAATTTAATAGAAATCTGTGCTTCAAATTAATTTGGGCATTAATGAGTTTAAAAAAGTGGCAGTCAAATTCTTTCAGGCATGTATTATTGAAACTATTCTATTGAAAACAAATGCTCAATTTAACTTACATGGAAATTGTGGTTGGCTCAACATCTTCAGGTTCTTGATGCGGCTGCACTATTTTAGACCAAAATTTCCTGTTATCATAATTTAGTAACGTTAATATGTTACACCACTGAACAACTAATGTAGGATAAAATGGGGCTATTTTGTGAAATAAATTTTCAATTTCATTTATAGTATAATAAACTGGGTATTCAGATGGCACTTCTTGTTCACTTAATTCTTCTTTTATAATAGTCATTGCTGAAGTAGTTAATCTCCTGAATGTACCTAAAAGCATATATTAAAAAAAATGAATACGGGGAAAAAATCCTTTGATTGCACTTTTTATATCTCTACATAATACAAAAAATTTAAAGTTAAATGAATTTCATCTAAACAAGCTAAATAATAATTATGTAATAAATATAATTTATTAATTATAATATATTTAAAAATATTTAATAATAATAATTAAAAATTAATAAAACCTATAATTTAAAAATTAGAATTAATTTAGATTTAATTTTCTAAAAGTCATCCAACTGTTCCTGACAACTTTTAAATAATAATTCATCTATTTACAAATAAGTCTGGATATAAGAGGCAGGGATTGAATAATATTATTTTTTAGATAGATATTTTAAGCAAAAGACTTGCAGAGATCTAAATAAACATTACAGCTCAAATGCAGTTATAAGAAAATTTCATGTTATTATTTTTTCTTAAATCATTTTCCTTTCAATAGTAATTGACTTATTCTATTGCAAATATCCTTTCACAACTGATTTTTGTAAGTTTATAAACATGAATATAATTATTAATATAATATATATAATTTTTTTCCATCTATTACCACACACGTTTTTAGCACAAGAACTTCTAAGAAATTTCAAGTAAAAAAAAAAAAAAAGGCTTTCATGACACTGGCTAAAAATGTGTACTGTTGAAAGATGATTGAAATGACATTTTTTTTTTACGTAAAATGAATTATTACACTTTTCTGGAATCATGCCATGTGGATGTTCAAAATCCAACACATTTCACTCCAAAAAGAAAGGAGAGAGAGAGAAAATAAAAAAGAGAAAGAAATATCTAATTTTATTCATTTTTTGCTATTCATATCTTTTTTATTGTTGAATGCGTAACCCGCCTTACAATTAAAAGTTGAGGACAAGTGAATGCACTCAATCTACTTGGTAGACAAATTTAGAGACAATATTAATGCAATTTTTTTGGCAAATGTAAGTAAACAAAATCAAATTCAGCTTAAAATTACCTTAGCTCCTAATTATATAACTGTGTACGAGTTATTAATTACATATCGGAATATAGTAAATTATCTAACAAATATTATTGCAATTGCGAAAAAATCGTGCTGAAGTGTAGAGACCCACGTTACTACAAACAGAATCCCTTTTTTACAATGATGGAACCAGGATCAATTACCCACAAGCATACACATCCCAGAAAAACGAAAGTCCCATTTCAGATTTATTTTGACCCCATGTGGTTAAACAGGGTTTCTATATTTTAAGTTGGCGAAAGAAAAGCTACTAGGTACCAAATGGCTAAGTGAAGAAACCGCCAATCCTGAAAATTTCACTTCTTCACTGATTCGAATGAATCAGATGCAGTGCCTCCTAGCGAACAAAAAGAGTATTTTAATGATTTCAATGTATTTATTCGGTTTATAATTATAACGAAGTATCAATGCAAACAAAATAATGCAATATATTGATTGTGGAAAAGGGTACTTTGTAGATCGACACAAACTTTCAAAGCAGTTAAATGTTTTTTTCCAAAAAGAAATATGGGTTTTGAATTATTCATATCATCCCTTTTTGAGTATTTATTTTGACCTTCATATAATTTTTATAGAGAAACGGCTTTCAACTAATTCTAGAAGAATATTTCTGTAACAATCATATGAAATTTTGTAATCTTCAGCAAATTTTTTCTACCCCATACTATGGGTTCGGTGGAGACCTTCACTTCATAATTTTGCGAAGACAGCCTTAAAAGAAAAAAAGTCTTTCCTTCGCGCTTATTTGTGAGTGTTCTGGATTTGTGATTTCAGACGCGTTTCGGTTGATCCAAGTTCAGTTCACCAGGGTTTTATGGTATTTGCGATTTCACCTAATGATATTTTCGCTATTTCAAAAAGCTGTACTGCTATACAGACTATAAATAAAATAATTGTTATTAACCTAAAGGATGGGTTAAAAAATGAAAAATATGTGTATTTGGCAGAAAAATTAAGGTTTTCATGTAGATTCCAGCAGACCTAAATTTTACATGACAGATATATTTTTTTACTGTTAATTAACATATGTACTAAACTTCATATTTTTGTACTTAAACAGAAAATAAATTTTTTCATATTAAAAAAAAAATTCAAAATTTATGTTTTTGACGAAAAATTTCAAACTTTAGGCCCCTTCCGGGAACATAAATATTTTTCAATCTGAATAAAACTTTTTTTGGTAAATATGTGACCATAGTGACAATTTTTTATCGACTTAGACTTTTGAATGTCAAAAAAAAAAGTTGTTTGTGATACACCCTAATACATATCAACATATAAACACAGTCACAGGGAAAAAAAACCCTGAACCACCCAGCATTATTCTGCCAACGTTCATTCCATATTAAAACAGAAGGTACCAATTTTCAGGAAATAATGACTGATAAATGGTTCTATGTCTAAAAATTTCATAAGAGGTTATCTGCATATTTATAAATGCACTAACTTCGAAATTTCCAATGGCAACACATATTTTTATCAATTGATTTCAAAATCGCATCAAAATTTATGATCAAATACCACATTTGATCACTCTAGCTCTATTCATTTTGAAATTATAAGCAAATAAAATCTTGAATTTCTAATGTAAAAGTAAAATTTTGAATTTTTATTGATATCTTGAGAAATAATATAGTTATTGACATAGAATTTTTTTTTCAGTAATAGTATGAAGTATTCTGCATTTTCTGCACTATAATTTGATTTAAAAATAATTTTGAGTGCACAAAATATTTTATTAAACTTGATGCTTAAAAATCTTTTAATAGCAACACTTATAAATTTTAACAGCAATTGATACAGAAGGAAATTTTATAAGCTCATGCAAAATTTCAGCTTTTTCATACGAGTAGTTCTGAAGTTACATTAAATTTTCGATTTTCGCCGTAAAACAATGCCCTTGGGGGCATCGTATATCGCCAAAATTAAAAATTTTCCTCATTTCGTATTGTAATGAATATTGGTTATTACCGATCAATTTTTATTATCTGAATGTTGGGTTTTTAAAAAAATCACTATTTGGTCATTTTTCTTTCTGAAGAAGTGTATAAATGTGAAAACGAAAAACTAAAAGTGTATTTTCCAATGCACCAAGTTTTGTCAAGAATCTCAATATTCAATCCTGTTGGAAGTTACAGTAAAAATAAATCAGAAATTAGAAATAATAGATCAACAAAATTTAAAAGATAAGAAAATTACAAATAATCAAATAATGAAGAATGGCATTTGAATAACAATAAAAATAATTTGAATCTACACAATTAATTTAAGTTACTCCAAATCGTTTTTAATTTGAAAAAAAAATTGTAATTAATACACTATTTTTCAAAATTATGTAATACAGGAAGTTCTTTTGTTTTCGATTAAAATTAAAATAACCAGAAGTACCTGTGCTGTAAAAAACATTAATAATCTATAAATTAGCAGACAAACTATTCTAAATTATTTTGACAAGGCATCATACAAATTAGCAGACAAAGTATTTCTATCCTCATAAATAACTGATTTGGTATTTGGACAAAATCGTATTTTTTTATGAAAAAGCATTAAATAATTTTACTTAGTTCAAAAGCTCATGTAGATTTTGAGTATAAAATACTTGAAAACTGCAACATTAAGAAAAAATTACAAATTGTTAAGATGCCAATAATGGACGGATGAAAGCTGATTTTCACTATTAAATATATATACAACACCACTTTATTTTATAAAATTTAAATATATAAGGTGTTAACTATTTAAATTTATAAATATAAATTTTATAAATTAAACTGGCTTAGTATTTCACTAAGTTCAATAATATGCGAAGATTTAGATAATACGAATACCATCGACTTACAAAGAAAACCCAGAAAATAAAGTAAAAGAGTAAATCAACGTTATTAATTTTAATATTAATACTAACATCTCATTAAAACAACGAATAATCTCTTTTATTTGATTACTTCCACTCTTGCTTAAAAGCCTCTGTAAATACTTATGCATTATTAAAATTTAAATGCTTTGTGATTAAGATCTACTCAGGCGAAAGTTAAAATTACGCAAAATTTCCAGTGCCCTTGAATATCATTGCAGAATTTTTGCAGGAAACATTTTAATTCTATAGTTTTTTTAACGCAACAAGCATTTATCGATTGTAAAATGTAGATCATTACTTTTAAGATGGCATTTAAAAGTGAGAAATACATAAAAAATCTGCCATCGACAGCAGAGAACTTCACTATCTAAATGTGGAGACGACCCCTTTTATATTGAGGACATAAAATGTCGAATATTTTCTGATCTATTCATGGTATATTAATCAAAATTTATATCCTGGGGTATTTTTTTCATGAGGAATTTATTTATGACATCAACCAGCGGGAGTATTCTCCCCTAAACTTTCTCGTATACTTCCCCCCAAAAGGTGCCGTATCTCCTTCCCCTGCGTGGCTAAAAAAATTCGCACCTACTGTTATCCAGAATCCAATGACTATCAGAAGGTTTTCATTATAGTGATTGAAAAATACCTAGGTAAAGAATCCAATTCAAAGAGATGCATACCGTCTCAAGGACAACCTGACGTAATTTGCTCCTTTCACGTGCACAGAAGATTGCTTCCAGTACGCATGCGCGTGGACATAACGGATTGGTTTCAATAGTAAATTATACAGACCGACAGACAGTCAACCCTTTGATGGATTTGGCCCAAAGTTTTATACGGACCTATATTCATGACGATAAAACTGTGTACCAAATTTTATCCATCTAGCTATTCAAGTTTTTGAGTTACAGTGTTCACATGACTTCGGACATACAGACAGACTTCCTGTTGACGGATTTTGTCCAAAATTTGATAGAAACCTACAAATTATGTTTAAAGACCACATACCAAATTTCATCCCCATAGCTCTAATAGTTTTCGAGTTATCGTGTTCACAGACACACACAATTCCAAAATTGTGTTTTTTGGAATCAGGGAGGTCTAAAATGTGGAGATTCGTCAAAATCTCGAGTTCGAATTTTTTGACGATTACAATACTTTCTCTTTGTATAATACTTCGTATACGAGAAAGTAAAAAAGGATATTGTCATTGAAAATTCTGAAGTTACAGTAATTTTAAATATGTAAATGACCCCTTATGAAAATTTTACCAAAAATTCTTTTAATATACCTTATTCCCAGTAAAATAGTACCTTTTGTTTTAATACAGGAATAACGATAGCAGAATAATACTGGGTGTTGTTTTTTTTTCCCTGTGATTATGCATGCATTAAATGACATTATTAGATGCAAACTGATAATAATTAAAACACTGTAGATTCCATTTAAATAAGTCAAGAAAAATATTGTTTTCACAAAAATGCATTTAAAACCTTTTTTCATGATAAAATTTTTTTTCGATTTTAAACCTACCTGATTGGAACATATATGTGAAATATAGAAGTAGATGAGAAGCTTGCTGGCATAAAAATACATTATCAGAAAACTGTAGAGAGTGCATGTATGCATGGTTATACAAAGATTCCACAACAACACCGAGAACTTGGAAAAGAAACCTAAATGTAATTTTCAAAATATGAACAATTTTCAATGCATGCATTTTTAATACAAAATTATGAAATACTTTCCCAAATGTAAAGCAATTTCAGAAATAAAATGTTATATTTCACTAGTAAAAACAAATAAACATCCATATAAGCTTTTGATAATGCACATAAAAAATACTTGGGTGAAGCAATGCAACATTTCTTAAAAACCATTTAATTTGTCTTACAAAAGCTAATAGGTATTTGAAAAATATTGATCACAGATATTTTCATAATGAGAGAAATGTCATAAAAAATTACTGATTTTGGAAATATGCAACCACATTTAGTAATCATCCAAGTTCTACAGAGATAAATAATATATTAAGAATGTACAATTCCAAATGTTTTTAATACTCTTACAAAAATTGTCCTGTGGGTGCAGTGTGGAAGCAGTCCAACAAGGAGGTTAATAGAGAATGACACTTTATTCACGAATATTCAGAACACACAAAGAACAGGTAAAAAAAAAAAAAAAAAAACAAGCACGAGTGGTCTCCCCGAAACTTTTTTGCATACAAGTAACACGGGTAAGGGGAAAAAATACACCGCACGCCAGAAACTTGTGGTATTCCCCAAGGTGGGGAAAACGATCCAGTGATCGCGCATTTTTTTTTGCGTCGAAGAATGGGGAAAAAAAATGAATATGCAATTTCAATGCCTTTTTTTAATCGACTTAAACGGAAATTGGAGTCAAATCTACAATTAGGATTTCAAGACTACATACGAAATTTAATTTATCTAGGTAATTTCTTTTATAAGTTATCGTCTTCAGAAGTATACGATTATACAGACCGACAGACAGTCAACCCTTTGACGGATTTAGTCTGAACTTTGATACAGACCTACAATCCTCATGATAAAACTGTGTACCAAATTTTATCTAGCAATTCAAGTTTTTGAGTTATAGTGTTCACATTAACACGGACAGATAGACAGATTTCCTGTAGATTTTGTCCAAAATTTGACAGAAATCTACAAATTATGTGTCAAGATCACATACAAAATTTCATCCCTGTAGCTCTAATAGTATTTGAGTTATCATGTTCACAGACACAGACAGACAGAATTCCAAAATTGTGTTTTTCGGACATGGGAGGTCTAAAACATGGAGATTCGTCAAAATCTTGAGTTCAAATTTTTTGACGATTACAATACTTTCTTTTTGTATACATCATATGCAAAAAATTAAAAAAACAAAAAAAAGTACTTTATACAAAATTAAAAAAGTACTTGTACAATTTAACAACAAAAGCGGACAACAAATCACTAATAATAACAGTAACAGTACTTTCAATACTGCTCAGCTCATACTGCAGGCAAAACTCCAAAGAGATTCACTCCCTGTTTGAGCACCTCAGTGTTTATACCTTTTTCAACAGAGTGTGACATCACATAGAATAATCTAAAACAATCTCTATATCTCCTTTCACAATAGAGATAGGAGGATAATTCTTGCATCTTCCAGAACCTTCCTTTTGTCGCCAAAGTCTGGGGTCATTGGCTTCCATCAAATACGAATTCCTGTAAATCTCTCTTTCCAAACATAAGACTAACACAGCAAGGAAGTGACATTACAACTTTGTAATAATATTAAACTTTAAATAAATAATAAACAGCAATTAATTTCTTTTCGTAAAGCAGCCCAGTATCTTATTTTTAAAATCATACCAATTACCTTTGAAAAAATGCCGAGAACAGCTAAATGGTCCTTCAAAAAATGATGGTACATAACACACATACCTTTTTTGCATATAAAATTTACTATGAGGATTAGGATTTTTTTATTAAGTTTTGTTTCAAACAATTATCGAATACAAATAATCTTAGAGCAAATTTTGTAATACATAAATCAAAACAAACAATGATGATGGATTTCATGTTAAGCTTAAGAAAAAGTTTCTTCCATAACATTTTTTTTAAATCATGAAATATCAACTACTACAAGAGAGTAAGCACTATCCTGAAGAAGAATAATGATTTGCATAATGCATACATTTCAGATACATGAATTTAAAAAATATATAAATATTTTTCTTCTTGCTTACCTTGCAAACGTAGCTCCAGGCAAAAACTCTGGACAGGCATTTGAAACACTAAAATCAGCTTTCTCTTTCTCACACCGAAGACTAGGTGAAAGACCAAGTTTATAAATTTTTATAGTAATACCCATATCAGCTAAACGAGATAAAACAGCTTCTTCATTTGCTTGACTTATCAAAACACGCAGAACAGTCAAAACCATACACATCCAACGGTTAATATTCGGTGGTACAGTCTGAAAAAAAAACATAACTTGACAACATGTTACAGAAATAACATATTTAAAAGAAAAAAGGACAATGAATTGCATTATGTACCATTTGAGAAGAATGGATTTTAAGTCAAGTTTATCAAAATATTGCAAAATAATGCCATATAAGGAAAGTACTCAGGACTTTCAGGCCTGACAGGACTTGTATTTGTCTTGAAAAATTTTGTGTTTACAAGTAAAATTCAGTTTTGAAAAGGTTAATTACAAACAAAGCTAGTACAAAACAATTAAAACTAAATTTGGGTAAGTATTAATGCAGAAAAAAAACACATGGACTACTAGAAATATCGTCTTTTCAGGGATGAGACTGGCAAAAAAAGCAAAAAGACTGAAATCATACACGAACAAAAAATTTGTACCATAATTCAGGGTTCTCACTCTTATTGAAGAAAAAAAATTCAAGGACCATAAAATTACATATTGTAGAGATTGTGCATAACTGAATTTTTCATTTAAAAAATTGTAAAACGTGTCTATATGTGATATTTCAGTTGCTCTGATTTTACAGGAATCAAACTACAAATTAAAATAATATAAAAAATAATAATAATAAAAATAAGTTTAAAAAATTTCAAAAAAACGAACATGATTTTTTTTTTATATTTGATGTCAATAGAAGAAGAGACAGTGTAGAAGCAATAATGAATAACAATAGAATCTTAACTGAAAACTTGGAAATATATTGAGATAAAATCGAAAATCGTATCTAATTTACCTTGAATATCCATAAGTCAATCTCAATTGAACACTAAAGAAATTTACAATTAATAACTATTTTATGCTTTTTGGAACAGATCTTTTATAAATCTTTATATTATAGCTTTTAAGATCAAGCCTTGCCATTTTAGTAATTCCATCACAATGTAACAATGATTCAAACAGAATAAAAACTAAATTTTTAAATCAGAATTAATTTTATTTTTGACCTTCTAAAGAGACAATAATCAAAAGTAGCTATCAATACATGATCGATTAAAATTTTAAACAGTTGAAATAAATAAAAATAAGTCACTGATATTTAACCCCCACCTAGATATAAGTTTCAAGTCTAAGCAGCGAAATTAACTCTCCATACTGAAAGGTCCGAAGCGTAATGTGCAACCAACCTATGGTTCGAGAACGCCCCACTCTCTCTGTAAAATTTCCACCCTGGGGGAAAGGGATATTTCCTAGAACTGTTAGGGAAAGTCCGAACATAAATTCGTTGTAATCCTCAAAACTGGCCATTAGCATTTCAACCCCAAACCAATTTCTTTCAAATAAAACCCCTTCAGATTGTCAGCTCTCATTGCGGTTTTTGAGGGGGGGGGCAGGGTGCTCAGAGGATTAAAGCCCCCACTTACAAGAGAGTACTGTTTGTTTAAAAACACCGAGGGATTCCGAAGGTCACGGACGACCCCTCTTGAAATATTTTACTCTGCAGAGGGTGATAAGCAGCGAGGAGAAACACGAGTGCATTCCCGGAGTATTTTCAGTGACCTTCATGTTTCACGTTGAGGAGAAAATGGGGGCAGAGATTATCACCGGTTGCTTAAAAACTCAAGGACTTTCAAAGACCTAATTTCATCAAAAAATTTTCAAGGACCGTGGGAACCCTGATAATTTATACATGAAAGATGTTTTAAGAAGTAAAACATCAGAACATGCAACATGATGAAAATATTACACTATAATAATTAATAACTTAATTATTTATAATTCAGTAAGTATAAATAAGAAAAAGAATATTAAATTATTATTAAATCATTCACATTAGAAGTTAACAAATAAGTTTAACACATCATCAGAGGCATCAGAGAATACAAAATTAGACATTAAAACATATTTACCACCTGTACATCACTGAGATGCAACATTCACCCAACAGAATCTGAGAAGAATTATATTTAATAGCCTTTTGATAAAAGTTAGCTAAAAAAAAAATGAAAATAACGACAAATAATGTCTTTTGCTTCATGCAATTGTGTAAAATGTATTAGCTCTTTATAAATTATAACTAGCTGAATGGCCCGGCGTTGCACGAGCAATCCTGAATATTGAGATATCCAGGGCGGAGAGAAGTGAGATCACGTGAGGTCTTGGGATCCATATTTTCATATGCCCTGCTCCATTTTTTTTTCAACAAATATTGTCACTTACTTTCCCCAACAAATGTAAATATTCTTTCAAATCTAGTCTTTTAATTACTAATTTTCATATGCCCGCCTCCGGTTTATTTCTTTTTACACATATAGTCGCTAATGTAAATGTTACGCTCCCCCCAAAACGTAAAGAATCCTTTGAATCCTACATTATTTAATTAAAATGTTTAAATTCAACATTTTAATTACCTTATAGTTAATAACCCAGCGTTTCTCGGAATCCACATTTTTTCATATGCCCGCCTCTGTTTTTCCCCCTACAAATATTGTCACTAAGCTTCCCTAACAAACGTAAATCTGTTTTGAATCCTCTCTCGTTGGATTAAAACTGTCAGTTCTAGCCTTTTTACTACCTTAAAGCAGTTTGGTTTGAATGAAAACGCGAGAATTCTTATGCTTATAAATTAAAACAGATTAGCATGATATTTGTTTTGCAAAAGAAAAAATAAAACGAATAATAATGAAAAAAAAAACGGATAAAAATGAATAAATATTTTCCCCCAACAAATGTAAATGTTGCAAAACAATGTACGACAAAAAAAAGAAAGAAAAATGCAGGAAAACGATTTTTTTTCAATTGTTAATAAATTCAAACACAGAAGATTGCTCAAAAGGAAATACCAACTTCCGTTAAATAAATAAAAAAAATGCAACACCGGATGCGAAAACTAATAATAATAGGGGGAAAAAAAGAATCCGCCGTGAATGAATTCACCATTCTGCCAATAGATGGCAGCACGTCAATTCATTCATTTTGACGTTTTTAATTAATATCTTTTTAACTAATTGTAATTTCGGAATTTAAATGGCCGAAATGGATTCCTTGGATTATTTCACATCTTTTGGTACTTTCCGCGTGCTTCTCTGTTCAGCTGTTCGTGAGAAGATAGCCGGACACACATACATACGTTTGTTTACCTTCGAATTTTAATAGGATAGATAATGTATCATATACTGAATTCTGTTTTATTTCTTTTATTTTTATACATTTTTGCAAAAGTAACAGCACAATGATTTTGCACCTTATAAAATGAGAGGGGTCGAGAAATTGTACAGTTACAATGACATTCATTTAGCATTGTTGTTATTTGAAACATTTCCTTAATTGTTAAAGAAGTGGGTTTTTTTTCGTATTTTTATTTGTGTGGCTTTCGTTGGTAACAGATCTCCATTAACATGCTTCACCCCTTGTTTTGGAGGGCTCCTATCTTTGACAGATTTTTCTTCAATAAAGGATGTGTTTGCATCCTCTGCAAATTTATTTTCAGTAGAGGCTCAAGTTTTTGAACAGTCTTCATTAGTATCTCTCTTTTCAATTACTGGCATAGTTGTCGGGACTACATTATCTCTAGAATGCCTAGGTAAATCATCTGTTTTATTTTTTATTTTGAAAAGATTTTTTTATGTCTTATTCTCTGCTTTTTTGCTGCATTTGCACACAACTTTTTAGCTGCCTCTTTTGACAGGAGTTTTTTTGTCATTTATTTGTTTTCGTTCCAATTTTTATTGCTTCATCTTGGTACGCCCTACAAGATGACCTTAAGTTTTCAAGTAATTTTTTTCCCAACATGCTCATGCAATTTTTTTTTTTTTGCAAATAATGCCACAGAGTTTTTGTTTTCTGCAAAAAGGTGGTACTTAAAACTTTGAATGGCACTGAATGTTGGAATGTTCATCCTTGTAGAGCTTGCTGATATAATGTTGATTCGTCAGTAGAAGATGAATCAGCTAGTTTCCTAGCCGGTAGAGTTAAAGCCGCACAGTTGAGCATATTTTCCCAGAATTTTCCTTCAAAAACGGAAGATAGGAAGGTTTCTTTTCTTTTTGTAAAAGCGGAATTTTCGGAGGAAAAAGCAAATTTTTGCTGGGGAAAAAACGGAAGTTTGAGAGAAAAGACAAAAAAAGAGGAATTTCTCCAAAATAACAAAAAAGCGAAAGAATCTCATCCCTGTCTTTTCCAAAGAACACAACATTTGTTGCAATATATTTTAGTAATACCAGTTTAAAAGTACGGATACAAACAAACCTTCCCACACAGTAATTTACAATCCCCAATTAAACAATGGTGCAGATTAGCAAGGTATTGTATAGCAATGGATTCGGAAAATCTCCGGGCCTTTGCTCATGCGCCGGGCGGAGTTATTTTCATCAAAATTGTGGGAAAGGGAATAATAGAAGTGTAATGTTTACTGAGCGTGATATAACAAAGAACTCCAGAAATGCGCTCATATGACTCATTGCCTGACACCCCTTTCTAGTGTAAAATCATCCAAAGGTGGTAGTCTCAAAATCCGTTGCTGAACTATATGAGATGTTACAAACGAATAAATGAATAGCATTTGAAGGGGTGGGGAAAGACATTAGCATGTAGCTTCAAATTATTAAAAAATACAAGGCAGAAGGAATACTTGAAATTGCGAAAGTTGTTGTACAATAAAATTACATCATTAATTTGGGTCACTCAATTTCAAAAACTTTTTCAGCCACAAAGAGATTTCTATTCTCTTCCAAAATACAAGCACTTTCAAAAAAATTTCAATCATTAAATAGATTATTCAACATTTAATTTTTGAGGCAGAAATACCAATAGTCCTCATTATCACAACCAACTAAATATGTCCCATAATGATGTCAAATTTAGTCTTTAGTTCCTCTTCCCCCACCTTCCAATTTTGTTTATAAAATCATCTATGCTTTCACGTATAAATAAGAAATTATAATAAATCATAAAATAACCCTTATTCTAACCAACACAAATCACATTCACAAAATATTAATAAATAAAGCATCTTTTATCACAATAATTATTTATGAGACACAGGAATTAAATGCAGAAAAAAATTAACTTACTAAATCTTTGGGTTGAGAAAACAAAGCCTTTAAAAGTATATCAACAGGTCTGAACACATTGGATGCTACTGCTTCTAATAATTTATGTAAAATATTCAGCTCTTCTTGATTTTCTATTTGAATCTATAAAATAATCCAATAAATAAAAAAGAATCTTCAATAAATGGCTTAATAATAACACAATAACAGTAAATGAACAATAAAGCTCATAAGATTTATTGCTTAAAGAAATGAGTAAATGCAGCTTAATTATAAAATGCAGGATAGTGAAAATTATTTTAAAACAAAGAATAATTCTTTCACTGTGGGATCCTTTCACCACATGCGATCTTCACACTGGCTCTAACAATCTTTTTCTAGCTGATCCTGTTAAAAATATTGATTTTCATATTCACTCATAGTAATATTCAAGAGCAGCAGCATAAACTCTCTTGTATTCCAATTATATTCAAAGCAATAATACCTCATCACAGAGAAGTTATGCTATACAAAGTATTTACTCATATTAACAATGCTTGTGTATCCAAAGGAGAATTAGAATTTCTTATGCAGTAAATATAGCAGGCTAGGGAACAACATAAGCACAATAATTTACAAAGGTGGGAAAGAATATAACTTACTCTATCAATATTCCATAATACTATTATCTTACTCTCTAATGCTGTTATTTTCTTTTAACTTTTCATTAAGTCTCGATACAACCTATTCAACAACATGTTCTTACTGTAGCGAGTGTTTAGAAATGCAAGCAATGAAGATAAGAGATAAAGGCATTAATATTTCAACTTTTATTATTTACAGTCTATCAATATTCAATGATTAATTTACTCCTCGCTTCACTATTATATAAGCACACTCTGAGCTACAAAAAAATATTTCAAAAATAAAGGAGGGGAGGGGGATTACAATACACATTTTTCTTTCTTTTTTGTTCAAAAAAAGTCGTGTTTGATGGAAGTTTTAGTCCTATGGTACTGAAGTATTTTCCACTTTAGCATAAAACACTATGCAACAGCCCACTGAAGGAATTCTTAAAAGAATTTACTTAATAACCATCAATAAAATGCATTCATTTCGTGGCAAAAAATTCTCATTAAAATTAAAAATATGCTAAATCTCGAAAAAAAAAATTCATTTCTTATATATTTCTTTCATATAAAGTATCTTCAGACCTTTTCATATTATAAAAAATGAATTTGATTGACAAATAGTTAAATTTTTAAAACTAACTTTTCATCTGCAGAAAACTTTTGTCTGGGAAAAATTATATATTCAAAGTTTTGATAAAATATTAAAAAGTAAACACAATTACTTGTTGTCTAGATAATAACGGCAATATGACATCTACTACTTGTCGTGATGTTTTCCTCCACTTATCCTCTCCTTCTTGATGACTATGTTTGATTATGAGAAAGAAAAGATCTAAAACCTGTCAAAAAACAAATAGAAAAGACTAAAAATGAATTTCAAGTAAAAATATCTTTCTGTAATAAAAATAAATTAATTATGAAGGCATAACTTCTTCAGTCTAAGAGGACAATTCTCAAATTGAGAATATCAAAAAAATGCATTTACACCATAAGCCAATAAAACCACTACACTGCATTTGGTCCAAAACATTTAGACCTTTCCAAAGAACTATAACTAAGGAAAGTGATGATGGCTTAAATGCTCTTATTATTATATGCTAGAAAATGGTCTAATATCATTTATACATCTTATTAACATTTTCCGAACAGGAGGAACAGATACAGAACGCAGCCCCATGCCTGTTGCCATTACAGCTACCGAACCGGTTGAATGGACATGTGACAGAGGAATAAAGCAAACTTTAAAAAAAAGTTAATCCAAAATTCAAAGGTGAAGCTCTTGCAAAGAGGAAAAAGGAGTACTATAATGGATCAAGATTCACCTCTAACAGAAAACTCACAATACAAAATAGATGATGTTTTTAATATTTGGTGGTCCAGAAATGAGTAAAACAAAGACAATTTAAAAGATCATTTTAAATAACCAACATTAAGTAAAACATTAAGTTCCTGCATATCAATTTATTAAATGAAAGAGAAACAATAGAAAACAAAGTGATTTAAAACAGGTAGGTAATTAAAACATACAGTAAAAGCTTAACTAACCAGCATGCTTGGGAAACACCGATTTCCGAATACCTGAAAAGTCCGGATACTTGAGTGTGACGGGAAAAATGGGGGGGGGGGGGGGTTTGGGTGCCCCCCTGTTTTCCCGATTCCCCCCCTTTTTATATATATATATATTTTGGTTGTCGATTTCGTTTTTACATCTCGTTTCTCGGCGAAAGATGAGAACCTTTTTTTTCTTCTTTTCGGCTCTCACTTTTGCTTTTGAACCCCCTCCATAAAACAAGTCTGTGTACGTCACCGTACTGTATATTGCTTTTCTACCCCTTCTTTGCCCCTCCATGCGGAGCAGATGTTGCATTCCAGAAATAAATTGTCCACGTGAATGGAACGGTGAGAACGTGCTAAATTTTGGCGAGCAAATGTAAAATTTTTAGAAAAACTCATTTTCTAATTTTTCCGGTTAGTTGAGCTTTCCGGATACTTGAATGCTGGATAATTGAGAATTTACTGTATTCCAAAATCTTAAAAGTTAAACAAATTATATTAAATAAGACAAATTTTCAGAACTACCTATTTGGCAACAAACAATAGTAATACTATTTTACAATATATTTATATTCAAAAATCAAATTTTTACAGAATTGTTAATATAGTCTTCAATTCCCACATAGCTTATGTACTTAATAAATTTCTTTTGCCAAAAATGTTATTTCTAGCTTAAAATATTAGCCACATTTTTAAGATACAGTCCTTCAAAGATATCCAGTTGACTTAAAAACAGATAATTTAATGTTAATCACAGTGCATTTCATGGATTTTATTATATTAACATAAAAGTTCACCCTATTTCTTTATATTAAGCTATTTAAGAATAATGCTTTTGAAACAGTGCAAATGATGACGTTATCACAAAATGTTGAAAAGCAAGAGGAGAAATGGTGGGGAAAAGAAACTACTAAAGCAGAAAGATAAATTTTGTAAAATAACCAAATCTGAAATGTCATTTTGACATGAGTTGCAATACCTGAGGATAATAAACCAGTTTAAAAAGAGTTGAAATGACCACTTCTCTTTGGGCATCTAACTCTTTACCAACATCCATTTTGTTCATACTTCTCAAAAGGAATAGATCTTCAATCACAGGCTGAAGAGCAGGAATAACTGAATATAAAATATAGTTACAAATATCATAAAAATGCAATAAAAAGGCTAGATTTATATCACAATGCATAAATTTTAAGTAAATGAACATCAAACACATATAAAGTTTTTTTTAAAAAATATTTACACAAAATTTAAATATATTCAAGACAATAACAAATTCAACTTAATTAGTCAGGCCATTTACAAAATCTGTAAGGAATATTCTGTGTTACAATTACATAAAAAGGCTTTTACATTTCTTACCAATTCCTAAGCATTATTAAGCTAAAATTCAAGTTTAAAGAATTATGTATTATTATGAGCAAAAACAAATCCAAATAGTTTTTCAGAATTACAAAACTACTTAGGATCTCACCAGCATATAATGATAAATTTTTTAAATGGCTATTGTGATTCAGAAAATATGCCTTTGGGAAAATTATGAGAAATGTTATATATTTAAAAGAAAATTATGTAAATTTAACAAACGATCGAAACCAAAGAAGTAAGTAAATCATTTACAGTCATATAACTAACGTAATTAAAAATAATAACAACCTAACTTACTATATTTTTCTGGGGACTGGCCACTAGCAATCAAACCATCACAAAGTTGTAATATTTTTGGAACAGAAATGATTGGCTTAGAATGGTATCTTTCGTAAGACAGTAATATGAGAAAATAGAAAATGCGAGGAATCAGCATATCAGCTTTTCTAAAAATAAATAAATAGAATTCCTAGAAGTATATCCTTTATTTTCTAAATATATATGCATACACTGTAAAATAAAAAAAGAATAAAAAATTACCTCCAATCCCATGAACGTCATTAAACAGATCTTTTTTTGTGATATGGAGCAGTGATGAGCAAACTATTTTTTATTTCCGACCTACTCACTTTATATAAAAAATTTTTGCAGAAAAGTCTTATATTTCACATTGTCAAATAAATTTCTTTGAATTTGGTGACACACAAAAATTTTATCGCGATCCACGGTTTGTGCACCATAGATATGGAGGATGAGACTACAGGGTGAATATTACTTACAGAAGGCAGATGAATGGGCAAGAAATATTTTGTTCCCAGTTTTTCAGAAAGGGGGAAAAATATAATAATTTAAATCATTTAACTACAATATTATTTTTTTCTGGAAATCTATTATTCTCTAAATAAGAAACTTACAAGATTTTTAGAATGCATAATGTATAATTTAATAAAAATTTAATGTCAATTCAGTTTTAGTTGGTTAATACAATTTAATACCCCTGTAAGACTTTAAATAATCTAAAATGAACTAAAAGCAAAAATATTAATTATTAAAATATAGAATTCCCTACAATGATTAATTTCAAATTCATATAGAAATAAAGGTATAAATAAATGTTCATGCAGAGATTTTCAGAAATGTAAAAATGCATAATAAGCAAAACCTAAAAACAAATTTTAAAAAATCTACAAGGAAGGGATTTTCCAAATGTGGGAGCTAAAAATTCCAAAATAATGTAATAAAGTGAAAAATTAACATCCCTCATCAATGATATAGCATTTTCGATCAGTGAGATCATAACCGAAACAAGGAATAAAAGTTTGGCTGTCTTTCAGTGAAAACTGCATTGAAAATTAAACAAGGCATTTTAAAAAAATAAACCAAGTATATCTTATAAAAACCAAGTATACCTTATAAACAGACACAATTACAATTGAGATTTTTTTTTCCCCATTTCAAGTCTCGAAACCTTAAAACTATACAACATTAGGTTCTTATAAAATGAGCCTCATTAATCAATGAAAAATTTTGCTTGAGCTAATAAATAATTTAAAAAGTAATATGAGGGGAAAAATCAAACTGGTCAGAAAAAAATTACAAACAAAATATGAATTATACATCAACAGCAATTAATAATCATTGGTACATCAATGCTTTGATTTGAAAATTTCTATGTATTCTCAAAATAATAGCCCATAATCAAAAAGCATAGTAAATGGAAGTAAATTAAGAAGTTTTTCATAAATTATGTTCAGCAATGCATCTTGTTAAATATGTTCAATCCAATCTAAAAAGATTTTAAAAAAAAATGCAAAAATAAAAGGGTACTTTTGTACAGCACTTAAAACGACAACTTTGCATCAATAATGAACATATTTACTTACAGAATCTGACCCTCTTCAATGAATTCAAATTGTTTAATAACATGACTAATAAATATTTGATCTGCATCTAGAAGACAATAATTGACTCGCAACTGAACTAGTTGAGCAAGTAAATCCAGAACTTGACACTGAAGATTTATATCACTTGATATGGTATATTGTTGAAGAGCCTACAAATAAAATAAAGGGACAGGATGAGGGGCAGAAATGAAATGCTAAGCTTAAGCATGGGAAGGGGAAAAACTTACTTGTAAAACATAAGTTGTTTACTATACATTAGAAAATTCTACATCTCAGCAAGTTAGAATCTCAAAATTTTAAAAATACACTCTGTACACAAATTGTTAAATTACATACTTTCAAGGAATGCGAGAATATATGATAAAATAAAAAAAGACCAAGACTCCAATATTTATGCCAAAGTATTTAATTCTCAAACAAAATGGCACATATATATTTGCCAGTAATTAGTTAATTTTCTCACTTTATATCACAAATCAATTCAGAATTTTGCTGAAAGAACATTTTCAGAAAATAAAACATATGAAATCAAAATATTGCAATAAATTCCTCTATTCGTACAAATCAATTTTTTGAGCTTTCAAACTACTTATTACATTTCAAATATGTAAATATCTATAAAATGAAAGATGTTCAAGCCGGACAATTTATTAAATACTTTCAAAAAGATTTTCACTAACTTTCATAAATAAATTAAACATTTCCAATTTCACTACAATTTTGCACAAAATTAATGATGTGACTAAAGCAAAGTTTAGCACCATCCCATTAATAATTTTAAGCACACAAAATTTTATATTATGTTGCACTGCACAGAAGAAAATTTTATATTTCTTGTAAATGCATTTTTGAAAATGTAATGATATTTTTTCCAAAAAGTGAATATTTACTATGAAAGAAATGCCATGGTCCACTATTTCAAAATCGCAAAGCGATTGTTCTCTATTTGAATTTGTCAACAAATTTGTAATTTAAAAATTTTTTATTGGAATCATAAAGAACACAGTCTTTTGGTGCTTTAATGCTTTGTCTGATTTAAAGAAACCTTTAAAAGATATGATTGAGATTAAATAGTTTAAAGCTACTTGATGAAATATTGATGATAAAAGAAGATTCAAAGAACAGAAAAAAGTAAATAAAAAACCATGTTTCAAGAAATTGAAAAAAATTACTGTTATTAATAACAGAAATGTCAATGAAATCTTCAACCTATAACACAAAACAGACATTAAAATTATGGAAATTTTTGTTGAGAATAAATTGAAATGTCATAAATGCAGGAAACCAACTTGAAATAATAGAACTTTCAGTTTACTTTAAAATCATTTATTACCTTAGATTTGATTGATTGAGTTTTGAGTGAGTTTCACAAACATAAGTGAAAATGTTAAAATTTAATAACGTCTAAATATTTCAAAACTGTGAAAAAAGAAGAAAAAAAGGGATACGAAATAATAAAAGTAGAGTATGCTGGTAAATGATGTAAAAACCAGTATTCAAAAATAAATTAACAAAACTAATAAGTCATTATAGTTGAAGACAAAAGGGAACTTCAGCATTTTTTTAAATCGATTTAAAATGCTGCAAAATGAACAATAACATTTAAACAAAAATTTCTAGGCTGTTTTGCTTTGATGATGAGGCTATTTGAGATGTATCTGTTTTGCTTTCTTTTTATTTGCAATTAAAGTTCGCCTCTGAGATTTGGTGGGAAAAACTATCCATTCTGGCGCGAAACAGGTCTTACTTCCTGTTCGCTCGCTATAGAAGTTTTGCTTTTTTTTTCTATATTTTCCTGACTATCGCATCAGACAAAATAATGCTGAAAAGATACAAGCATTGAATTGTTCCTAAATATGTTAATACAACTATAACTGCACCCGATAAATTATTTATCAATGTGCAAAAAGTGGTGTTAAAGCCATGAAGAAAGATCCGAAGCTTAATCTGAAATTATCAGCAAGCAGAGTTCATTATGTCTGTGGAGATCATTTTGATGTGAGTAATTAATATATATTATATATATTAAAATTGTATATAACGAAGTACAGTAAAAAATAGCCTTGAATTCCATATGTTTTGTTTTGAATATAAGTATTATAAGGTGAGATTAGCAGCAAAAAATATAAGTTATTTTTAAAGTAAAAAGTTAAATTTAAATAGTTATTTCCCCACGTATTATACTTTTCTTTGATTACATGGAATTTATATTTCAAGAAACCACTTTTACCATACCAATATCAGAAACCACTGTAAAAAACAACTTTGAATTCAGTATCTGCTTTGTTTTCAAAAGTATAAGGTGAGGTTAGCGGCAGAAAGAAATAGATATTTTAAATCAAATAGTTAAATTTAATTAGTTTTTTCCCCCTATTCCCCCACTCTTTGATTACATGTAATTTATATTTTAACCCTTTCAGAGGCTGTTCAATCTCCTCTAAGATTTTTTTTTTAAACTTGCTCTAGTTATATTACTGCATAAATTATTTCAATAGATATTGGAATGTTTCCTATATTTTTTTAAAAATTACAGAACCAATGAACATTAATTAGAATATCTTAAAAATAAGTTTAAATTCATGACTTTTTTGATGATGAAATTCGTTTTCATTTGTAATGCAAGGAAATAATTAGCAGAATTAATTTTTGATGCAAAATCAGTTATTTAGATTCAATGAATATATTCAAATCAAAATTAGTCTTCAAAAAGTCAATCCTAGTTCAGTCGCATTTGGTTTTGTTTGAATATTATTATAAATTTATATCTTTCTTTATATAATTTATTTTAACCAGATTTTATATTAATTAATATTAAACAGTACCTTAAAATTAATTAGAACAAAGGAAATAATTTATATACTTCACAGCATAGTAAAATAAAAATTTATAAAATAAAATTAATTTTTCAAAGGCACACATGTATTTAAAAAAAATGCCATACTTGAATTTATTTTGAGCGGAACTTCTGAAATAAGTATATTCCTTTTTCTGTGTGTGTGTGTGTGTGTGTAGGCATGCGGAACTTCACAAATCATGCAAAAGCAGGTTCTTAGCTTTTCACTCTTTCTTATGCGACAGAAATTGCATCATCTTCTCGGAATGTTGGAGGGCCGCTCTTCAATTTATCACTGCCTGATGCTTTTGAAAACCTGTCTATTGTGTATAGTACACAGCTTCATTCTGTGGGGGTTTTTTTACGATTATACGTTTAAATCACCTAACCAACTTATAAACGTCCCACTACAAGACACAGAAATTTCCAAATGACAGAGCGTAATGAAATTTATATAGGACCAACTTCAAACAGTCCTTACCATATGCAGAAAAACGCATTCGAATATTTACTTCACATGAAAATTTAAGAGCGAACATACATACATGAAGATGTACCTGACCTTCTGAATCAGAAAGCTGCAACTGTCAGAGTGTAATGAAACTTTTACGGGACCAACATCTTAACATTCTCTACCATATGTAAAAAAACCTCATTTGAATATATACTTCACATCAAAAGTTAAGTGCGAGCATACACACGAGATCCTACAGAAGTACTTGAAGAAGGGCAATGGTGACGTCAAAATCTACTCAGCCAATGAGAGGGCATTTCGGATTGCATCATCATTCCAGCTATTTCAGTGCATCTTTCGCCCTCAATATTTACATAAATAATTTTTATGTAAAATTTCACTTGCATATTTGAAATTAGAATGATTTTTTCTATAAATACGGATAGCTTTCACATGTTTTTAAAAAATGCTGAAGATCCCCATTTAAGATCATAGCACATAAAAAGCTATGGAGAGAGTTCAGTAGTCCTAAATAAAATTCTAATGAATTTAGAAGTAATTGGTATTTTTTAACAGAATTTAGTTTTAAATGAAATATCCAATATTTTGTGTGATAAAACTCTTTATTTATCTATTTCTGATGGCTGATAGAGTTGAACAGAATGTAACCCTACAATATGTAGAAACATACATTACATCATTTGTTAAAGATGTAGGTATTCATCATTCCTCATGCAATCAATTTAAGATGCCTGACTAAAGAGCACCAGATGTAGTATAATTATAATAGCAAGAGTAGATTCAATTATCAATACAACTAGTTTCCATCTAAATGGTTTATTTATGTGTGAAAATAAAGCAAACCGAAATTATTTTAAAGACTATTATTGTTATCTTAAGTTCACAACACTGAGAAAGTGAAAATAACAGTAATCATTAACTTACTCTAATAACTACACCTTCAAACAACCTTATATGAGAAGCTAGGTTAGCCTTTTCTCCTTTTGTTCCAGATTTCAAAACACTAGCTAATTTATCACTTCCACGCTTCACCCAATTCAAACATCTAAAACTGTATTATGAAATTTATAAATGAAGCAGTAAGAACAGCATAATACATACACTACAGAAAAAGACAAAAGCTTGAAGTAGAAACATCCTTGAAAAGCAGATACTTGACAACAGTAAAGCAATAGTTGAAACAATGTGTCCTTTATCTGTTCCTATATAAATTTTTGCAAATCATTTTTATTTCAATAGCTAATACAGTGAAACTCGAAAGGTCTCATTAGAAATTTCAAACTAGCAATATCAGAAAAATTATAATGTTAAATATTTCCGCCGTTGAAACATAGCTACATTTTATGAAACTATGATTTAAACATGGTTTATAAGAAAATATTTTATGAAACATTACAGAATTATAAATTATCATAATGGTTTAGAGAAGATCTGGATAAGTTTACTTGAGCCTAGCTACAGTGATTTATTTTGCAACATTAAACTTAACAAAGTAAGTTGTTTAAGTGTCTAAATTGAATCACTTAAATGATACGGTTATTTTCTTAATTCTAGATGGCAGATTTCTATGAAGATGCAAATTTTTTAAAACTTCATTTCATTTATGAAAGTCAAGAAGTGTAAGCAACTGCCATTTCTTCAAGAGTAAAAGAGCTTCTTCATCCATTCAAGAGTAAATAGGAATCTTAAGCATTCTTAAATTTAAATTTTTATAATCTAAAGCTTTGCAGGTGCTGTCAGAAGACAATTAAGGTATAATAATGCCATTTACTTCCACACATGAAAAACACATTTCATATATATTCATGCAACATTGGGGAATCTTAAAATAACATAATAACTTATAATGTTAAGGTACAAGCTTATATTCAAGCTGTGAGGTGCCAAAAAGAGCTAAATAAATGCAAGGAAACCTATAAACTCACGTCTACAAACAGGTGGAAACAAAAAATTTGTATAGAACTTATTTTGATTATTTGAGGCAGAACTTTAGTTTTAATGTATGCAGATTGATTAAGCATAAAGAAAGCAAATAAGAATTAAAAATAATCAATAAAAGGCATTAATAAAATTACAAAAAGGAAGTAGAAGAATAATGAATCTAAAATCCTATCAGAAAATTTGCTTTTCAACATCGGTTTAAAAAAAAATTGATACAATATTTGAAGATGGAACCAATGGAAAGGGAATAGGTCTTTTGTCACTTACAATTTTCTCTAAAATGGATAAGTGACTGTAAATTTGCAACTCATCCTTAATGAACATTTAAGAATAATCATTCATTTCTGCAATTATTTGTATAGAGTCACTGTAACACAGCAATATTTAAATGCATGACAATTTTTAAAAATATGGCCAACATCCAAAAAACATGACCTATTATCTAATATGATGATTTCTTATGGAGCAATATTAACAGATTGGTGTCCTTAAGCATAAATTAAATATTTTAATCTGACTTCAGTTTGCAATGAATAATTCTCTGACTGTCATTAACAATCATGTTGAAAACAAATTTCAGAGGAAATATAAAATCAAGCATTCAATTCAGATTTATGAAACCCGATTTATAATGGTATAGTAGAATTGCAAATTATTTCCATAAAATTCTAAAGTCTATTATAAATTTTAGTTTTTAAACCTCAAACCACTTTAAAGTTTCCTAGCTTATAAAGAAAATTGGTCGCATAGACAACTATTGCTGCAATTTATCTCATTATCAAAAGATTAGCAATGGTTGTAAAACAGCGACAATCTGATTAAGTTCTTATAATAAATTCCTTTTTATTTATTTTCTTCTTATAATTTTCTTATGACTTGAATATACTTCTTTCATGCAGAAAATTCTAAAGTAATTTGGCATCACAGGTTTTAGATTTTATTACACAGTTAATCAAAAAAACTGCTCATATCATAAATCACAAAATGATTTATTCATAGCATTTTTCAAAAGATTATAATTTAAAATAAGAACTCATTCAGATTTTAACTCAAAAGATTATAATTTAAAATAAGAACTCAATCAGATTTTAACTAATAAGTTTAAAAGGAAGATAGCTAATTAGATATTAGCTATCCTCACATTAATCATTTTAATGAGATTTTTAGACCATAACCAATAATTAAAGGATTTTACTTTGATTGCAAACAACACTTTGCAAGGAATATTATCAATAATGCAACAAACCATAAATACAAATCACAGACACATCAAATTATATGCAACTCGATACAAGAAAAGAAATTGTGCTACTTTACACCAGAAGAAATGCATCAAGTCAGTTAGTAAGAACTACTGCAATATATAACACAGCATGAAATTTTCACACATTAAAACATTTCATTACAAATTACTACTGTGCATCCAGATACACTCACAAATTCTATTACCTGACAAGATCATCATTCATATCAGATGGTACACTTTTCATGGCCTTTTCAGCTAAGGAGTGAGTAAAATCTGTGTAAGGATATGAAACTATTGTATAATATAATCCAGGTATTGATGAGGAAAGTCTATTTGAACTGGTACATTTTTTATTCAGACCTAAAACCAGTTGAGCTTCCTGGCACAGTACCACCAGATTAGTTCCGAATAAGCATTTCAATAACTGAAAAAGATTTCAAAAGCATTAAAAATAATCTGCTAAATAATTGTTAGAAATAAATACATAAAACAATTTGGTAGATGTATGATAAGTTTGGCATTTTTTTCAATACATTAAGTAATTAAAAGCCAGTAACTGAAATTTAAAACACAAGTAAAAATTGTTTTAAAAATAAATAAATAAAATGAATTTTAACGTTCTAAAGATGACTAATATTTGTCAGATATCAATTGTCATCAAACACCGCTATTATTTTCTATAAGATTATATTAAGAAACCATAAAAAAATATATAAAATATAATGTATGTGATTCATGTAAAAAGTTCAGGATATGTGAAGATAAATCAAGACAGACCACTTCCAAACATCACAAAACACTTTTAACACTTAAAATTGCAAGATTTCGATTATATTTTGTTAAAAGAATACTTCCGAGTTAGTTTAGATATTATAGATCACAAGAAAAACAATGAAAAAAATCTTAGCCCTATTTTAGAATTTAATGTTTTATTATTAAGAATTAATTTCCATTAATGAGAAAAAATGAGACCACATATTCTTCACTCTGCTTCAAAGTACTTATTTTGAAAACAATGAAAGAAAAAGGAATGGATAAAAAAAAAAGGACATTTGAAAGGACAAAAAACATCTTGTAGACTTTTGGCAACAACATTTGGTTAATTAATTAATATTAGTTAATCTTAAATATTAGTATGAATCCTACACAAAGGCATTTCACAGATAGTAAAATGTCAAAATAACAGTATATAATAAATTAATATGGGACACCACTAATTTATTTATAGTGGTAGATCATTACATATGTGAAGCAAATTTCAGTTTATATGCAAAATGTACGAGGAAAAAAATAGAAAATACACGAAAAAGAACCAAAACAGCACAGCTTTAAGGTAGCATGAAAGTTGCATTTTGAAGTATAGAACCAAGCGTGTTCATAATAAATTTAAATAAAAAAAGTGGTTGATCACCAACTTTATAAATTCTTTCAACGAATTTAACTGCAAAAACAGCATTTTAAGAATGTGATTTAATAAGGGCATCCTGCTTTGGAACAGCATCTCTCAATAATGCTAACAAAAAGTGTTTCTTAAAAAATTAGAAAAAGAAATTTTTACTAAAATGTAATGGACATCATGACAAAACATATTTTTATGGGAAAAATATATTCTAAAGTAGCAAAATTCAGGGACAAGCTTTGTCACTCAAACTATAAGGCATAATGAATATTAAACCTTCAATGGTGAGTCAACAACAATGAGCACATGTAATGGGAAACACTAAAAGAATTAATGTTTGATACAAAATGCGCAGTTCCCAGAGAAATATAAACATATAGATCATTATTACGTTCTAAACAAGACAAACATTTGCTTAAAGATAACAGAAAAAGCAGAGCATCTGGAAATATTTCTATTCATACCTGCCTCACACATCTGACAGCTGAACTTGCTTCCATAACCATAACAGATTTCATATAACAAAGCATTTCTTCTGCATTCTTACTCATTTCACATGAATCCGAAATTTCAAGAATTTGGCACATTACATCTAAGACACATTTCAAAAGCTGGCAAAATTTTTCACTGCTTTGAAAATCCATTGAAATCTATAAGAATGCAAAAAAAGTAAGAGAATTGTCATATCAGTTTGGAACTTGATAACAGTAAAAACAAGAATTTTTTAAACATTGAAAAAGACCTTTTTCTCTAATTATTAAAACACCAATGAGCCATTACATAATGAAATCCCAATAAGAAGTTGATCTAACTTTAGTTTAATGAACAGTTCCATTCAACCAAGTGCTAACTCAAAAGAAAGGCAAAATATAGATAAGGGTAGGTAACTCTGTGAACTATACATATGCCATTTGTAAGTTTCAAGATGAATTAATATGTGTAGCCTGGGGAAGTCATTATGTAAGAACCCATCAGAGAAAAACTAAATATTTAAATTAACCTCTTACCTTTGGAATAAGATTTTTTTACTTTTAATCTTATTTTCCTGTCAAATGAATATAAAAGTCTCAGAAAAACCAAAGCAACAAATTTAAACATTTTTTAAAGTCAAGACTTAATGCACAGACTGGAACTTTTATTATATATATAAGTAAAAATTCGTAAAATGAAAACGCAGTTAGAGCACAATGACAATTCATCATGGATGAAATCATTGTGAACTGATAAAAAGATAAAAGCATTTTTAAAGTGTTGTATTTTTCTTTTTCATTTACATTTATGGTTTTTTCTATTGTTTTCCATTTGGTACTATTCGCATTTCTATCTTTACTCGGATATACCTTCAATTCGATTTTTCATGTCTTTTCGAGTATGATATGGAAGTTTGTTATTTTATTGTTTTTCTATTATGTTTGCTTCTTTTATATATATATATTCTACTATCAAATTCAAAATAGGAAACTAAATTAGCACAGAGAAATTGCATATTAAAGTAATATTTGAAAAATAAAAACACATTGTATCAAAAGTGCAAAATGCAGCAGCATCTAAAATATCAATAAGAATAAAACTAAAGCAACTTAAACAAAATAAAAGTAACTGAAGCAAATTAAAAGGAAAATCTGGCGACCTGGGAACTTCATCAAGGGCCACAATCCCAGCAAAGATTCAAAAGTGGGATTTTCTTTTAATTTGCTTCAGTTACTTAATTTACACTGGCATACAAAAGTTAAGGAACATTTCGTAAAATGTGAGAAATTTGCAATTGTGTGACATTCAATAGAGCATCAAATACATATTACAGTGAAGATTCGGTCACGAGGCCAATTAGGGGACACCAGAAGATGATGGAGAGAAAATGTAGTTTCCAACATCCGTTTTCACAAAGCAAGCTGATAACGAGATGTAATTTTATCATGGTATTTTAATGTGCATAATATTTATAGCATTTTTAAGCAGAAGCACAAATATTCAGGAAGATATAAATGTTTCTTTTAAAAATCCCAAATTTTTCTGTATGTTTTGACTTATAACATGCAAGTTTTCATTCAAATTATTCGAAATTTGCAGAACACTTGAAAATAGTACAGAAGTATTGTATTAATTTATGAAGTAAATTGACATTAAGGAAGCATATGAGTGTTTTTATCAAATATTATTATACATGTGTGAGACAGAGGAAATTTTTCTTTCATAACTTCAAAGCGATATATAGAGCAACTTTAAAATAATTCCTGAATTTCATTAAAATTCAGAAAGTTGTCAGCATTTCAGATAAGAATTTCTATTTTAAGAGAGGCTTAAATGATGAGGGTTCTTGTACAAATTGATATTTTTAAATTTGGAATCTTCGAACAGTAACATTGTAAAATTGAATATTCTGAATACCATAAACACTTATAAACTAAATACATTACTTAAATAGCATTTTCTCGAATACCATTCGAAGATTCAAGTTTAAAAAATATCAGTTTGTGCAGGAACCCTCATCATTTAGATTCTTTTAAAGAGAAATTGAAATTCACCTCACTGAAATGCCAACAGCTTTCTGAATTTTAATGGGATTCAACTGGAATTTTTTTTAAAGTTGCTCTATATATCTGGCTTTGAAGTTATGAAAGAAAAATTCCTCTGTGTCTCACACATGTACAATAAAAAATTATTTAGTACAAACACTCATGTTTCCTCTAATATTCAACATATTTACTTCCAAGTTTAATACAATACTTCTGTAACATATTGTCAAGTGTTCTGCAAATTTCGAATAATTTGAATGAAAACTCTGCATGTTATAAGCAAAAAACGTGGCAAAAAATTTGGGATTTTTTAAAGAAACATTTATATCTTCCCGAATATTTGTGCTATGCTTACGAAAATGCATGTAAATATTATGCACATTAAACCATAACCATTGATAAACCATGTGGCCATTGATGATTGCTTTCTGTGAAACAGGATGGGTGAAACTCCATTTTCGCCTTCATCCCTTTCTGGTGGTCCCCCTAATTGTCCCCGTGACCGAATCTTCACTGTAATATGTATATGATACTCTATTGAAGGTCACATGATTCTCCAGAACTGATTTCAAAACATAGTTTTCATATTACTTGCAAATTTCTCGCATTTTACGAAATGTTCCTTAACTTTTGTATGCCAGTGTATTTTGCTTAAGTTGCTTGAGTTTTATTGAACTGTCAAAATAAAATTTACTTGTATTGAGGGGACACAAATGATGAAGCTATAATTTCTCTTTACCTTTTTATTCCAACTGACATCTTTCTAAAAACACTTCATTCTCTATTTTTATTTTTAACAATTTTTAGCTGCCATACTGAGATTGATGCTAAATTAAATTTAATTAAAACAAAGATTATAATATGAAGTGATGATTTTACCTGATTGTCTGTCAGAAAAAAGCAAAAGAGTGAGAAAAAAAATTATATATACACATATATATTAAGGTGAGTCGAAAAACACATTTTGTTTTTTTCTCAAAACGCTATAGGGCAGAAAACTTGCCTCTAGGGTAGATAAGTAAAATGCAAAAAACAATTTTCTTTTGCTTGCATCTGGCGGTAGCACATCGAGCCTAAACTTTTAAAAAATATTCGATTTTCATAATTTTTCTAACGGGGGAAAAATCAAATAACTTCTATAACAAGTAGATATAGGTATAGTTTAGTAGAAAAAAAAGTATAGGAAAGATAAATAAATGAAAAATAATACATTTTACAATTTGTTAATAGCGCATTACATTAAAAAAAAACGCATCTTTTTACAAAAAATTGACAAATTTCAAGGTGGAACAGCGGCTGAGCGAAACTTGGACAAGTTCCCATGTCATACCCAAGCAGTGGAACGAGGTGTAAAGCTGGTAACCGAGTTATCACAAAAAGTCATCGGTTCCAATTCCAAAGATGGTTTTCTACACTTCTTTCAAAATCTTCAATGCCAAGTTTTTCAAGCAAATCTTATTTCAAAGTACCGAAAGAAACTGAAGGCAAGTAAAGGACTATATTTAATTACAAATTGAAATTTTACACAATCAGAAACAATTTTTTTGTTTCAATGGAAATTTGTCAATTTTTTGTAAAAAAGATGCGTTTTTTGAGTGTAATGCTCTATTAACAAATTGTATTATTTTTTTTCATTTATCTTTCCTATACTTTGTTCTACTAAACTATACCTATAGCTACTTGCTATAGATGTTATTTGATTTTTTCCCCGTTGTTAGAAAAATGATGAAAATCGAATATTTTCGATAAGCTTAGGCTCGATGAGCTACCGCCAGGTGTAAGCAAAAGAAAATTTGTTTTTCTACATTTTACTTATCTACCCCCTACAGGCAAGTTTTCCGCTCTATAGTGTTTTGAAAAAAAAAAAAGTTTTTTTGGCCCACCCAATATATATATATATACATATAAAATGGCGAAACAATTACAAGTGAAATGTTACATGTGCCACTACAGTATAAAGTATTTGAATAAGCTTTAAAAAAGTAAGCCCCAAAATTGTTCACAAAATATGCAAAAATAAAGATTTTTGAACAAAAGAATTTCTACTTTATTTACCTTGTAACTGTTATGAGCACCTTTAAGAATTTCGAACAGTTTCATATATAAAGAAGAGTTATGAAATTGACCAACATTTCCAGTTATTTTGCTACCAATTCTTTCCTTTTCCACATCACTCTTTTCTAGAAAGACAAATTTTATAACTGTATAGTGTAGTCACTTTTGTAAAAGTTTTTTTAAAGCATTGGTTTCATTATGCAAAAAGTAATAATTACAAAATTTTTATTTTGAATGCTAGTGATTCAACATTGCCAAAAAGTAAACTCTTATGTCCTCAAACTTTCAGAAAATATTAATTTACTAGAAAATCACCTGTCATGGTATGACGGGTGCAAATTGCCTCATCATTCGAGAGATTTCCTGTCAAATTTGACAAGTTTAAATAGATATACAGTCGGACCTCTATTTAACGAACCTCTATTTTGCGAATTTCTCTATTTTGTGAACTTTTTCTTGGAACCAAGATCTTTTCCAAGAACCTAATCTCTGTCATTCTTTGCATTTCATCCAGAAAGTGCAACCTTTATCCACCCTGTCCCACTGTCCACTTCACTAGAAAAACTTTCAATATCCCCTTTCACCCTCAAAGGGGCTGTCCCGTGTCCTTGAACTAGTCTTCCGTTTTCTAGATTGTTGAGCAGAGTCGTGCTGGTAATTTCAGTTCTTGTAGCTGGAAAATGTCAAAGCAAAAGTGCTTGAGCATCAAAGAAAAAAATTTAATTCTTCATGACGTGGATAAAGGCGTGAAGAAAAAGGATATTGCTTTAAAATTTGATATTCCTCCAAACAGCTTATCAACCATAATAAAAAATCATGATAAGATACAAAATTATGATTAATTGAATTCTTGTTCAAAACATTTAAAAACATGTGTTTATGAAGATGTGAATGAGGCAGTTTTGAAGTGGATACACATAATGCCATATAAAAATGTTCCAATCTCTGGGCCTTTCGCAATTGAGAAAGCTCTTCAATTTGCCAAGGCATTGGGATATGACGAGTTTCGAGGAAACAATGGATGGCTTGAAAAATTTAAGAGAAGACCCGGAATTATGGCAAAAGTAATATCTGGTGAAAGTAATGACGTTGATGATAATGATAGTGAAAATTGGATAACGGAGACACTGAGTAAAATTTTTAAAAAATTATAAGCCAGAAAACATCTTTAATGCAGATGAGACTGCTTTATTTTTTCAATGTTTGCCTCAAAAGGCATTAGCATTTAAAAAGAAAAAAATGCTTTGGAGGAAAGCAAAGCAAGATCAACTGTCATGTTTGGTGCAAATTGACTGGACATCAGAAATTGAAACCATTAGTTATTGGAAGAAGCAACAATCCAAGATTTTTCAAAGTCACAAAATCTTTGGAGGTTTATTATGACTTTGACAAAAAAAATCTTGGATGTTGTCAGAAATATGTGAAAAATGGGTTCAAAAGTTGGACAAACATATGATTGCAGAGTGTCACAAAATTGCTCTCGTTTTTGACAATTGTCCCACATATCCGAAGGAAATCAACCCAAAACTGAAAAACATTACAGTTTTTTACTCGCCACCAAACACTATATCAAAACTACAGCCAATGGATCAAGGGATGATAAAAAAATTTCAAAATACACTATAGCAAGAGAATAGAGTGAAAAGTTATCACTTTGCTTGAGAACAATCAATCCATGCCAAAGATCAACTTACGGGAAAGCATATTAGAAATTTCCAAATAATGGAACTATGATATCACAGATCGTACTATTCGCAACAGTTTTGCCAAAGCTGGATTCTTTGTCAGCAATGAGAATTCGGCAAGTACAGAGGACGAAAACGATACTCCCTTAGAGGAACTTAAAAAAAATGTGGATACAGTTAAGGGAAAAAGAAGAAATTAACGATGATGTGCTGATTGATGATTTTCTTTCACTTGATTCTGAAGCTGAAACCTCGGAAACACTAACTGAAGTGGATATTTTGGACAGTGTGAAAAATAAAAACAATACAGCAATGAATTGCAATGAAGACGAAGATGATGAAGATGGAAATGATCATGATGCAGAAATCAACAAACCTTTGTATGATGAAATGCTAAAATCACTTGAAACAATCTGACGCAGATTACAGTTTGGAGAATATACGCCTGAAGGGGTTTTTGGTGCATTGCAAAGATGAGAGACGTATTATGAAAGAAAACACTTTTTCAAACAAAAAACTCAGACAAATTAACAGACTTTATCAGTAATTAAATTTAAGGACTCATGTGGTATTGTATGCTTAAAATTACTTGTTATAATAAATGCGATAATGTCATTAAAATTCATTAAGTTTAATATAAAATTATTTTTTAAAATTGAAAATACAGTGTATTCCCAGACAATGTTTTGTTTTATTCTTATTTTCCTTGCAGATTTCTTTTTGATGGGTAAGATATATAAAACAAATAGATATTAATTTACAAAATAGAGGCATGATTAATTTTTTTTATAATATTTAGTATTTATGAATTTAAAATCTATTTTGTGTAGTTTAAAGTATTGTAAAGGGTGAATCTCTATTTAATGAATTTTCCATATAATGAACTTTTTTTCGGGATTTAGCGACTTCGTTAAATTTCGTAGAGGTCCGACAGTATATGTGTCCGACTGTATATGTGAGAGAAATGTTTAACATTGATTGAAAACAAATAAAATAAATATATGTTTTATGACAGGAAATATTTTTTTTTATTTACATATTTCTTTAATTAAAAAAACCTCTTGGTAAACAATATTCTGTGTGAAGCATTTTTTGTTGTTTAACAATTTTAGTACATTTGAATAACCATAAAATTCTCAGCTTGTCAAACGTAAGTCAAAAGTTAAAATTTCAAAGGAATTCTTTTTCAAAATACTAATCAAAACAAAGCACTTCCCTGCTTGTCAAGTGTTGCCAAAAAATATTATCAAATTATATAATCACGATTACAATAAATAATCAGATGCATCATGGCGTCCAAACTATATCACACGCATGACATACCACTGACATAATTTACTACTTTCTATTAAAAAACGGAAACTAATTTGAAATATGTAATTAATATAATTTAAAATTTCTCGGGAACCATTGATCATAGTGAGAAAAATTTTATATCAATCAATAGAAAATTTTATTTCAATATTTTAGAGCTATTAAATTTGAAATTAGAACGACAATTACTCTTTTAAATTTAAAATTATTGAAATTTAGGTTATTTAATAATGAAATAATGCTGTTTAACGTCTTACAGTGTAATGGCACGAGTTTTATTGTTGGTGACGTCAGAGCGTTACCAAGAGACAGATCTAGGCTATTATATTAGTAATTATTTAATACACTTAAAGCAATTCAAAATGATTAATTCATATATCAATGTGCATATTTTTTTTAAAAAAACTTACCGAAGGAATGATATAAATAAGGGAGAACAAGTATTTTTAAAAATCTCCAACAACCATTTTTACTGAGGTTCAATGGAGTAAAAAGAAATAAAATTTCAAAAGTAATACAGACTTAAACAGATTTTTTAACAACAGAGCCATCTATACTTAGATTTGCCTTAAGTAAAGTGATACACAAATGTAAATCAATCATAATAAAATGAAAAAAAAAGAAAGAAAAGAAACTAGCAAATTCTAGCAGTTTAAAAATATTACTATCTGCATATAATAACATACAGTTTTCTTAAGATATTCATTTCAAAGAAAATCTTAACAAAATTAAAGTTATAGTGACCAAAAATCATCTGAATACAGCGAGTTTTTAGCTAATCCTTGAAAACCAAAAATGACAGAAATCAAATGTTTCAAAAGCAAACTATTTTTGGAAGATGAATAATATTGTTTTTATAATTCAAAACAATTGCCAATATGCAGGTCAAAAATATGTTTGTTAAAAAACATTCATCTTTAATGTTTTAAAATGAAACAGAAGCATTTGATTTCCATGCTGGTCAAAGCAATCGCACATTAACTATTAAAATGTTTGAATTAATAAGATTTCAATGATTTTTTTAACTGATTTCAAATAGAGTTTATTCTCTGATACAGTGCTTTTATAACAAGTGTATAAAATTTAAAAATCATTTGAAGAGATTTTCATAAATGCCTACATTTACCTTCACATAGAAAGACTTCATATCCACAATTTTAAACATATTTTCTTTTTTGAAGGTTGTTTCATAATATGAACAGAAGAGGAGATTCATCTTAATGATCAGAGGTATAGTGACAAAGATGCTATGGGTGTTGGTGGGTACCCACAAATAATAGCATTTTTATTCTTTTTTTTTTACATTTACTATTATTTTTGTAATTATTATTCATTTTTCCACCTTTAAATTACTTCACTAATTAAAGCCAAAATGTGAAGAGAAGGCAAAAACTTAAAATGCCCTGGGTGTCATGAACATTGCTACACACTGTTAGAAACTAATCAACATTTTCATAATTATATAATGTAAACATCCACAAAAAAAAAAAACATATCTTCAAATCTATTACAAATAGTACTTCATATTGCGACAAAATCGTCTTGTGGGTGCACGCGAATGCAGTCCAATAAGCAGGATTTTAAAAAAAATAAAGCTCTTTATTTTACAAATATTCTAAGCAAAGAAACGTACCACAAGTATTAAAACAGAACTTGTAAAAATTCACAACAGAGATTACCATTAAATCTCAACACAGCACTTAAAGGCTTCTTGTTAGCTCACCAGCTTGCTTGCTGATCAAAATCCAACTTACTCCTCTCATTGCTTTCATACTTTTTCAACAGGAAGTGATTTCATTGCATAGACAGTGATGTAATCTCCAGAAAGTTCATGAAGCCAGTAGAAATAGGTTGACAATTCGAGGTCTTTTTAGAAAATTCCTTTTGTCGCCAACTTTGCCACCAAGTCGCCAAAGTTGTCACCAAGATTAGCATCTCAGAGATACAACTTTATAGCTTTGTAACATTGCCCCCCTCTTCAAAGACTGCACATCCCGGCAGTCTCATTACATAGAACTATGAACAGTGGCCTTGTATGGAGCTAGCTGATTTATATGGATGACTTTTGGCTTAGCGTTGGGCGACCTCTGTACTCTGTAGACAACATCGTTCAGTTTCTTGACAACAGTATATGGTCCTTCTTGGTTCTGTTGTAACTTGGGACTCAGGCCTCTCCGTCACTTCAGGTTATACATCCAGACTAGATCTCCCTTCTTAAAATGGTGGTTTGTTGCTCTGGAGTTCTAACGAGTTTTCATTCGTTTGCTGGCCAATTTAATTCGCTCTCTTGCAAATGCATGTACGCTTTCCAAACTTTTCATGTATTTATGCGGCGAGGAAGGCGTTTCACTCAGTCATCCAAAGAGAATATCACAGGGCAATAGTAGCATTTGACCAAAAAGCATTTCCACTGGAGTCAATCCAGTAACCTCACGTTCCGAGCTCCTATAGGCCCAAGAGAAAGAGTGGCAAATGTTTATACCAATCTGTCTGGTTCCTCGAAACAAATAAAAACACACGATTTAAAATCGTTTGATTAAATCTCTTGACCATGCCATCGGACTCGGGATGTAACGCAGTCACTTGGGTTTTCAGAATTCCCAAAAGCTTGCAAAGCTCAGCAAAGAGGGCAGAATTAAAATTTGTACCTTGATCCGAATGCAATGTCATAGGCATGCCATAGCATGAAATCCAGCTTCCTACAAATTCTTCAGCTACAGTCGAGGCTTCCTGATCTGGAATAGGAATTCCTTCAGGCCACTTGGTAAAATAGTCCATTAATACTAGGACATATTGATTGCGTTTTGTTGTTACTGGAAAAGGTCCTAGGATATCCAAAGCCTTTCTTTCGAATGGTGCACCCACATTATAGTGCTGCAAGCTACCTTTAGTCCTTGTTTTAGATCCTTTTGGGGCTCCACAAGCATGGCAAGTCGGCACAAAGTTGATCGCAATAAAATCGCTCTCGTGTTTTGCTTAAAGTTTTCATGACTCCAAAATGCCCTCCACTTGCGCAGTCATGAGTCGCTTGCAGAACTTCTGGAATTCTAACCTTTGGGAAAATTAGTTGCCATAAACAGGAGCTTCCATCATCACTCTCCCACCTACGGTTCAGAATACCGTTCTTAAGATGTAAGGAGTCCCAAAGAGCCCAGTATTGTTTTGGTGCAGGACTCTGAAGCAATTTCTTGACAAGATGGTCGATCTGCCAAATTTAGTTTCTTCTCCAGAATTGGCTTAATAGCACGATTTTTTAGCTGTGCCTTTTGGATCTCACATGAAGACCAGAGATCTACAGATGTTGTTGTTAAAACTTTTACGGAAGTATCTGTCTCTATTCCAAACTTTTTCTCGGCATTAGCGCAATGTTTGCAGCTTTCTTTACAGGGTCTTCGAGAGAGGGCATCTGCATTTCCGTGAGAAGTCCCTTTGCGATGCTGGATTTCGAAATCATACTCCTGAAGTCTTTGGATCCAGTGAGCTATCTGGCCTTCAGGTTCCTTAAAATTCAAAAGCCATCATAAGGAAGCATGATCAGTCCGCAGAAGAAATTTATGCCCATAGAGGTAGTGATGGAAATGCTCTATAGATTTAACAATGGCCAGTAATTCTTTATGTGTGACACAATTTCTTTCTGGCTTATCCAAGCTCTCGCTGAAGTAAGCGATGACACGTTCCTTGTTTCCAATATTCTGGGACAGCACGGCTCCTATTCCTTCATTACCAGCATCCGTATCCAAAATGAAATCTTTGTCAATCTGGGGGTAGGTCAAAATAGCAGAAGATATCAAAGCCTGCTTTAGACTATTGAAAGATTTCTCACATTCATCTGTCCAACTAAAGCTTGATTTAGCTTCAGTTAATTTATGTAAAGGTCTTGCTAATGTGGAGAAATTTTTCACAAAACGATGATAATAGGTGCACAGTCCAAGGAAACTTCGGAGGTCATGTACTGTGTCTGAACGAGGCTAATCAACTACTGCCTTAATTTTTTCTGGATCGGTTTTAACTAATTCTGCTGAAATAACGTGTCCGAGGTAAGCAACCTCCTTTTGAAAGAACCTGCATTTCTTAGGGCTTAACTTAAGGAAGGTTGGCTTTTTTTAGTCTCTGGAATACTTTACGAAGGTTATTTAGATGCTCTTCAAAAGTTTGTCCGACTATTATAATGTCATCTAGATACACTAAGCAGGCTTCAGACAATAATCCATGTAGTACGGTCTTGATTGGTGCATGATCACCTGTATTAATTCTATGTTATGTCATATTGCAGCGGTCTACATCAGCGTCACAGGTCAAAAATAAGTTCTGAAATTCTTTAAGTAACTTCCTTACTGCTGTTCATTGTTCTTTATTAAGTATTTCAAGATTCTCCAAGGTTGACGGTAGACGTTGTGCTCCAGAAAATTCTTGAGGATGAGCAACAATATTCCCCACTGTTTCACAGGTCGCAATAACAGCTCCTTTGTCCAGAATCTTGGGTTTATTGTTCAAATTCAGAACTCTAATGGGATGCATTCCCTTTCCAAATCAACGAGTGTGGCCGCCACAAGAACACCTTTCTGGAAGACTTGGCTAGGAAAGTCCGTTACAGCATATCTGAACTGTCCAGGAACTCCATGGATAAGACATCCTGATCTTGCTGGTATTATAGTTCTCTTTTTGGCCAATATGGAGCACAACTTTGAATGCTGTACACTGGTTGAAAACAGAGGAATTTCCTCTCCTCCTGTCCTTATCTTGTTCTTCTCCAGGTCTACTGTAAAGTTAAATTTTTGAAGGAAATCCAGGCCGAGAATACAGGGATCAGTGATGTCAGCTACGCAGATTCTGTGACGAAATTTTCTTGACCCACATTCAATGGATGCATCCAGTTTGCCTCGTATTTCTGTTTTTTCACCAGTAGTGGTCTTTAAAGAAATGTTAGGAGCCATGTAAATAAGCTGTTCCTTCAAGTTTTGTGCCAAGTCTGTTCTTAAAAGAGTGATGTTTGCACCTGTATCCACCAACATCAAACACTGTATACCACAAACAGATCCTTCGATGTAGAGTTCATTTTTCTTTCCGCTAAGTGAGGAAACTTTCAGTCCTTCTTCAGGGGCTTTATTCTGAAAAGGCTGCCTTCGCCTGCCTAGACAGCCGTATGTTAGTTTCCCTGGTTGGAAGTAATCGCCTGGCACTCCCTCTGCACTTGCCCCTTCTTGTTGCACTTCCAGCAAGTCATGTTCGAGTTTCGCCGAGGATTGTTCTTCTTTCCAGCAACACTACTGTTTAATAATTTTTCCAGCCTGTTGAAGAAGAATTCAAATTTGTCATCTTTTTCTCTACTCGTATGATCCTCCGTCTCGATTGATCTGACATGTCTTGGAAGCCTCATATTTCATACTATAAGTCAGAGATGATTTCAGGTCTTTTGCATCCATCATTCTGGTTGAAGGTTGCATGTCTTCATCTCTGATGGCGTCGACGAAGTACTGGGCTGCTGAACTTTCCCAAACATCCAGAGGGCACTTGGCGTAGGCCAGGCTCATGAGTCGTTCCACAATGGCAGCCAATGCTTGAAGGCTTTCTCCTGGCTTCTTGTTCTCAGTTCAGTTCTATAAAATTGCATCAGGTGGCTGTCTCCAAATCTAGATTCCAAAGCTTTCTTGATGGTTATTAAATCTGTCAACCTATCAGCTGGAATTCCTTGAAGAACCTTCACCGCTGATCCTCGGAGCGATGTCATAAGTTGACTGGCTTTCACAAAATCCGTCAATCCATTTGTAGAACTCACAACATCAAACTGAGTTTTAAAGACTGTCCATGATGTTTGTCCGTCAAATGTCAAGGATTTTATTGTCGGTCTGGGATGCATGAATTCTGGGCTTGCCAAGAAACTGTATGGTCTATCCTCAAGTTCACTGAGCCTCCTCTCAATGTCGTCGATCTTCCCTTGAACTTTGTGCTCCACTTCCTCAATCTTCCCTTTAACTTTGCTCTTCGCGTCCTCAATCTTCATTTGAACTTTTTTCTCTACTTCATCAACCTTCCTCTGGACCTCGCCCTTTACTTTGTCAATCATTCCTTTCATTTCTTCTTGTCCTTTCTCCATTCGCTCTTGTCCGGATCGCATCTCTTCCTGTCCAGCCTTCATCTCTGCCATCATGGCAAACAGCTTTTCAAATTGTTTATCCATAGATCTGGTCAAAGGTCCGGTCTCTGGCATTCACTGGAAAATCAAAATATCCCTCTTCTGACACCAAATGTGACAAAATTGTCTTGTGGGTGCACGTGAATGCAATCCAATAAGCAGGATTTTAAAAAAATAAAGCTCGTCATTTTACAAATATTCTAAGCAAAGAAACGTAGCACAAGTATTAAAACAGCACTTGTAAAAATTCACAACAGAGATTACCATTAAATCTCGACACAGCGCTCAAAGGCTTCTTGTTAGCTCACCAGCTTGCTTTTGTTGATCAAAATCCAACTCATTCTTCTTGGCTTGAGAGCTTGCTTTTATACTTTTTGAACAGGAAGTGACTTCATTGCGTAGGAAGTGACATAATCTCCAGAAAGTTCATGAAGCCAGCGACTTTGGTGACAAAGTCGCCAAGTTTGTTGCCAAGATTAGCATCTCAGAGAAACAACTTTATAGCTTTGTAACAATATAAAAACTCTTTTAGGCACAAATAAACATATAGCTTATACATATAGTCCGGATTCATAACAATTTCATTAAAATACAAAAGGGAATAAATGATAGAGATATTGAGGAGCTCTACTCAAAAAAATTGATAGCAACATAAGGAAAGGAAAAAATTATTACTAACCTGTTGATTTACTAGGAGATCCTTTAATTGTATTACTACTTGGTGGCAACTCATCTTTTAATTTACTTTTTCTCTTAATTGGACTTAAAGATGGTGCATTTGGCAAAGAAGGCAAGGCCGAGCGACTACTCGCAGGGAAAGGATACTGTTCCTCTAGGACATGGGTAAATATGTTCAGAACCCTTTTAAAAAAATACAACATTAATGTAAATTTCAAATGAAAAACATACAAACAATTAATTGTAGTAAATTATAATTAAAAAAAATAAATCTGGTCAATGCATCATTATTCCCAACTACCTCATACATTACAAATATATTTATCAACGATAAAACACTCATAAGTCCTTTAGAAAGAAGGAATCAATGAGAACTTCTTAACCAGAAACTTGTAAAAATAAAAATTAAAATAATTTAATGGGATTTTAGCTGACAGAACACTAAATGCTAGATTCAGTCAGGAATCATTACACATTAATCAGGACACATTAAAGGCCAATAATTTCTAGAAAATTAAACAAGCAACTTTGTCCTCATTATATGTTGCAAAATTGTGCATGTAAAAATTTTTACAACAGAAGGAAAACAAAAAACAAACCATATTTACCCTAACAAGTACAAACCAGAACGCTCCTCATAGAAGATATGTGACTATTTACCAACTGTACTCTCTATTTTAAATGAAATTTTAGCAATCCCACAGAAAAAGTGAGTTGTTTTATGAATAAATAGATCATAGATATAGTGGAGTGCCTTCAAAAAAAAAAATCATTTTTTTCAAAATTGCCAGCAACATGAATTTAAATGAAATCTTTTGGATTATTTTAATTTATGTTAGAATCAGAGATTTATAAATTAAAAATGTGCATTATTATTATTTTGAATTTATTGAAAAATAAATTTTTGAACATTTCACATAAAAATTTCAGTATTGCAATAAGTTTTCAAAATGAAGTGATAAAAACGAAGGTCATTAATATTCAAGCAGGCGCTGCTCCAAACAAAATTCATCTATTTTTTTCATAATTCAAAATAACAGACTTATGATGAGATAATTTTCATAACTTTTCCATAAGCTCAATAGTATCTGAACTGTGCACAAATTCTCTAATGCTGCAGAACATGCAGTTCTTTGCTGTAAGATTCCTGTACTTTACACATTTATGCATATTTTGGTGACTAATGAACAAAACTGTTTGTGATTATCAACATTTGGATTGAGAAACAGTCAAGCAAATCTTTTCACGGCACAGACAAAAATAAAGAAGCTTGTTTGAATTATAATGCAGTGTTATTCTGCATTGCCATTATTGTAATATTTTTAGTAACTCAAGCAATTAAAAAAAAACTGCCATGAGCATATATAATTCATGAGTTTCTTTAAATGTCTTTTTTTAAGGCAGAAAAAATATATTTAAGGTGTACATTTAAGGAGATCTCCATTGAGAAACTCTATGCATTGGAATGGCAAAAAATACCTCATTTAAACCTATATAAAAATTCACAATACTACTTATTTTGCAGAGTGAAAACACAGATATATTTTTGTACGGATTTAAAATCATTTTTTAAATCATTGATATAAATCGTCTATAATTATTCATGTTCACCAAAATATTACAATACCATCTTAAAGAACATACTGTAATCTTTTAAAAGGATGCCTATTAGGTATTTTATTATTGTAATCCAAAATATTCAGCGTCAAAGTTGAAGAATTTATGAAAGAAAATGATATCTAAAAATCACATCCTTTCAAAAGCTTTACATTTCACAAAATATTTTTCGTAATTTTTTACTTTCTCGGATACAAAGTATACAAAGAGAACATGTTGTAATCGTCAAAAAATTCGAATTCGAGATTTTGACAAATCTCCACGTTTTAGACCTCCCTCAGTCCGAAAAACACAATTTTGGAATTACGTCTATGATCAAGATAACTCGAAAACTATTAGAGCTATGGGGATGAAATTTGGTATGTGATCTTGACACATAATTTGTAGGTTTCTATCAAATTATGGACAAATTCCGTCTATGTAAAGTCCGTCTGTCCACGTTCATGTGAACACTATAACTCAAAAACTTGAATAGCTGATGGATAAAATTTGGTACACAGCTTTATCATCAGGAATGTAGGTCCATATCAAATTTTGGGATAAATTCGTCAAAAAAGGTTGACTGTCTGTCGGTATATATAATCGCATACTTCTAAACATTATAACTCCTAAACCCTACGGCTTTGATAAATAAAAATTGGTATGAGGCCTGCTAACATTAATTGTAGATCCGTGCCCAATCTTCGTTTCAATCGGTCGAAAAAAGGTGTTCAAATCGCCTATTTGTCTTTTCTCACCACATAATGAAGTGAGGCCGTTATTGTGTCATTGCGTGATTCACTTGTGCCAATACTTTTCGCTTCTACCCACACCTTTTGCCTCCAAGCTTCCGATTCTTCCACTTTGCTACATCACACTCCGACCTCAGAAACTCGTGGTATGACATTTCGCTTTCTTTTTTCCTCACTGGGTTAGGGACACTTGTTCGTTTTACTGCCTTTTAGCTTATTTTTTCTCCACATGTGTTAGGAGTATACGAAAAAGTTTGGGGGAGAACACTCAAGCTGGTTTCAACCTATAGAACACATAAAGTACCATTTTGAAAATGGTACATCAGTTTAAGTTTATTCGAATGAATTAAGTCTGGAATTTCGTAAAATAAAATATTCTTTTGATTACTAACATTCAAAGCATTACTTCTGCATTAAAAGTAAATTAAACTTTTAGTTGAAAGTTTACTTAATCAAAATCAATTGATCCTTTAATCATCTTTTCAGACGCACACTAGGGAAGTTTTTGTGCCGTGTACACTCTGCATTTGCTGCTACTCTAGTCAACATTCCGGCTCCTGACAAAACTATGGGACTTTTTTTTAAAAATTCTAGATTATTTAATTGCGGTTTTATAAAAACACTTTATATGCATACATATTTGTGGGAAATTTTCTGCTTCTTTAGATATTAAATTTTAGAAAATGTTCAGTTAAAAAGTTACTGGCAAAATGCCTCCACTTTGAAGTTTTATTATATATACATATATATAAGCTCACTATTTAAAGTTATAAACTTTTTGTCCATATTTTAGATATGTTAAAGAAGAAAATCGTGTCAAGTTTACTCTGCAGATAATTTTTCTGAAGTCAAAATCTGATGAAACTCTACCAATGTAATTTATGAATATTTTTTGGAGAAATGTATTATCTTTGTCCAATTTATTAATATTTTTTATCAAACGAAGATCAAGATATTAACATCCAGAATTACTTTTGATCATTCATATACAAAAAAACTGCAGAGTTCTACGATTAACTTCAAATAAATTTGAACAAATGAGTTTTTCAAATGTTGTCCAGCTTGCTTTCTGTATTGATGAAAAATATATCTTTTGATTTTAATTTAAACAAGCGACATATTTTAGTCTTTAAAGCAATGGCCATTCCTCATGAATTGAATCATCTTTTCAACTGCAGTTGATTCAAGAACTATATACTTTATTCTACATACAGTAAAAGCTTAACTAACCGGCATGCTCGGGAAACTCCGATTTCCGGATACCTAAAAAGTCCGGATAGTTGAGTGTGACGGGAAAAATGGGGGGGGGGGCCTCTTTGCAACCCCGTTTTTTTTTTTTTTTTTTTTTAAAGATTTTTTTTCAGCCAAATAATTTGTTTTTGTCATTTTGAAATGCGCATTAAATATAATTTTTAAAAATACTTCTGTATCTTCCAACATTGTATTTACAAAACATATTATGAAGATTTTAATTTAGCATTAATGATTTTTAAAAAAATACATAATCTGTAGCCGAATTTTTACCATAAATATATAGATTGTAAAAATATAAAAATAGCCGACGAAACTGAAAAATATTTTACTCAGAAAGCATAATAAAACTCTTTTAAGTGATCATAAACAAATCCCAGATTGAATATCAAAACTAATTATCTTTTAGAAGATCGCAGGGTTATTACGCAATATGCGCGCCTCCAGTTCTCCCGCACGTGATATTATGTAATCGAAATTAACATCTGCCGGTATTTAGAGGGTAAATAAATAAAGGAAAAGAAAGAGACTTACTAATCTGGAGTAACCCCCCCCCCCATGAGCTTTTTTTTTACCGATTGTCTCCTTTATTTCTGTTACCTTTTTTTTTTTGTTGTCGATTTCGTTTTCAGGTCTTGTTTTTAGGCGAAAGGTGAAGACTTTTATTTATTTATTTTTTTGTTCTCACTTTTGCTTTAGAACCTTCATAAAGCAAGTCTGTGTACGTCACAGTACTGTATATTGCTTTTTTTTCCCTTCTACATCCCTCCATGCGGAGCGAAATAAATTGTCCGTGTGAATGGAACAGGGCACGCAGATGTAAAACTTTTAGAAAAACTCATTTTCTAATTTTTCCGGTTAGTTGAGCTTTCCGGATACTTGAATGCCGGATAATCGAGAGTTTACTGTATTTGTTTAAATTCCTCTTTTCTTTCTGTTGAAAATTTACAAATTTACACGATACACTGAACAGAAATTAAAATAATTAAGTATAAACAAAAACATACTTCATCAGATGATGAAAGACTTTTCCAGTTATAAAGGATATGTAAGCATCAGGTTTAACATCTTGCTGATAACCATTACTGTTCTTATGATTCTCCACAAAATATTTGTACCAAATACCTGGAAGATAATTTTTCTCACAAAAATGTAACTACAAATGGCAAATACATATAGCAAATTAAACAATACCATTATGAAGTCAAAGCACATGAATTTTGAATCCATTTAAAAAACAATCTATATATATTATGCTACGTTAAAATTTTCTTCAGTTTGAAGTTACTGTCTAAATATTCCCAAGCTAATGTAACTATTATATTAAGAAAATAATGCAATCAGCATACAAAAATATCACAAATTTAATAAGAGCAATAAAACTTGGATTGTTGCTATTTTATTTTTTCTTTCAATTTGAAACAAGTCTACTTTAATTACTTATTTTTAAATTTTAAGTCAGATAAAAATAAACTTCTCATCTATTGAAATATATTCAAGCAAAATTTTTATATGTGCTTTAAAATTCAGATACTATATACATAATTAAAAGGTATTACCACACAACAGATTTCCAGTAAGTTGCAGAACATACTGATGAGCAATTAGGTCAAGGCACAAGGAAGTATTTGTTACAAATGAAATCAAACTGCATATTAAATCAGTATTCAGCTTTGCTGTGGAGCCAAAATTTCCATCTTGTGGATTACTAAAAATGTTTGAATACAGATTATCACATATTCTGTCTAACACCTTAAAATAATTTATTATTAAATTTGAAAATGATACAATAAAAAAAAGAGAAAAATGTAGCAACAAGTTTGTCAAATAATGACTATAATGCAGACATGCCTTGCATGAAAACAGATAAGAATTTATATTAACATAACAGAAAAATTATTTTATTACTTTTAATACATACCTGTAATAAAGTTTTATTATAATTGACATATATTTAAGGGATGCACTGATTTTGTATTCAAATGTTTTGCAAAAGACATTTCTTGAAGAAGGCAGAAATGTGCTCAAAATCACAACAAACTCTTCAAGTTCTTCGGAAAAACAGGATGGCAATTTAATTAACTCAACTGAGACCATTATAGATAAGATATTATTCTTTTCAAGTTAAATTTGAAAGAACAATTTTTTATGTAATATAAACCTTGAAAACATCTCACATTAATAATTTAGTTATACAAAACTATTATACAAAAATACTTACAAGTTCCTTAACTGTAAGATAAACTTGTAAATTACCTATCTCAACTTTTAATGAATCACATGATAGCAACTCAAAAGGCTTTCAAATTAGCAACTAATGATCACTCATATCAAATGTTAAATGGATTGCATTAAAACAGCAGATGACACATACAAGGGCATAAAATTGTGATCAGGTATCAAAAGAGTTGTTAGTCTACTTCACTTTTACCAAGTGCACCTCTGCACAAAGTACAGATTATCTTCTGTAGAGTTAACTCTATTGATGATAAAAAGTTATAATGCAATACATGGGATTTTTAAATTTTTATACTACCATCAAGCAGTTCCAAATTTTCACAGTACTAATCCATTTATTGACAGTAACACAAGATGTTGCTACAGATTTCTTTATTTCTTTTTTTATATTATAACTTAGCATCACAGAAGAGTTCACTTTTCAAGCATACTATTCAGGTATGTCTTTCATTATAATACATTCACTACCAATGGGGGAAAAAAGATAAAATTAAAGAAATGTAAACGCACCTAGCTGATGATTCCGGTGTTTCATTTACGAAATTTTCCATCTTAAAATTTGAAATGACTGCAGTCCATGTCTCAGGAAAGACAGTTACTAAGAATTTTTCAGACAACAAACAGAGGGCATGACAGCAACCATACTGTAAAAGGAAAAACAGACACAAGCTACAATTAAAAGGACTTGCATAAAATTATAACTCTGTTAAAATGCTTATTAGGTAACTCCAAGCATAAAAAGTGCTTGTTGTAAATTACTGCAAGGCAATGCATTAAATATGTAAAGCATAATCCTTTAACAAAAAGCAAAAAGTGCTGGGATACAATACCCTTCACACATTCAGAAACTAATATTAATAATAAGTAATATTAACAAATATACTAAATAAAATATTTCAATACCAAATTTGTACAATGAATAATAAAAATATTTTGTGCCACGATACTTACAATTAAATATCTATTTGTACACATCCTCAGTGTATTCACAAGAAGGTTGATAATTTTTGACAAAGCAGCATCAATCACAGGGTTATAAAAAACGGAATCATGAACAGCAAAAGGTTTCACCAAAGCATGTACAAGTGGTAGTGAAGACTGCAGTGAACCTTTATAAGATACATCTAAATATGTATCAATAGCCTGCTTGGCAATAGCAATTACAGCATCTTTGTTAAGGTGATCAATAGGATAGAAAAGATTTGATATTAATCTGAAAGAAGAAAAAAAAGTTTTAAAAAATTTGGTTGAAGTCAAAATAATTTTAAATCTAAGGATGCATCATACATTCATATAAACACACTTGAAAACTCAAAACTAAATAAGTGAAGGAAATATTAGAGTTCAAAACAGTTTATACGGTAATTATTGTGATCAAATAGAATTTTGTTGAAACAAAATTATTCTAAAAATCACCAATAAATAAAACCAACTGGACACAGACAAGATAATAGTAAAAATCATCTTAAGTGTGTTATAATGGATATGGCAGATTTGACAGATAAATAAGTTATGATAAAAATTTAAGGGACTGTAAAAGATCATCCCAATTCATAGGACTTAACCCTTTCAGTTCCAGTGATGTCATTTGAAATCGTCATATTCATTTTTTTTTTTTTTTTTGTTCAGAATCTAAACCTGCGTCTGATAACAAATGGACATCATTAAATTCTTTGCATTTTCCTCTTTTCAAATATATTTTTTATTCTTACCAGTATATGGCTGCACTATCGATTTTATGTATTGAAAAATTGTCTTTTTGAAATTCATTCAGCAAAAAAGTTTTTAAAAAATCAATTGTAACATAATTTAAATAAAATTACAGGTACAATTTCATTCTTATTATTTGAGCTGATAAATATTTATTTTAAGATTTAGCTTTTGCCAATGGATTAATGCTAATTGAAATCATTTTGAATTTTAATTTAAAAAATTTCAATATCTTTTTTTCTTTTTGAACTTTAATCTTAGGCCAGAAATGAGCACATTTCACAAATTTCAGAATGAATAATACATTATTGGGACTGAAAGGGTTAAAGATGGGAAATGGCTTGTTCTTTGTAATTGTCAGCTTACATCACTTCCAAGGCCCTTTTGTACTTGGCTGCATGAAGGTAAACAGTCTATATGATCCCTCCCTTGATTAAAAAAAAAGTAATTGTCAAGTGTGTTTGTCAATTCTGTAAACTAAATATAAAAAGGATATCTTTTTATAGGGTAAATACCATAAATGCAAAGTACTGATCGTTTCAATATCCCAAGACTAGAACTTTTGGATGTTTTTACACTGGAAGGGGTGTCAGGCAATGAGTAAGATGAGCGCATTTCCGGAGTTCTGTGTTAGATCACGCTAAGCAAAATGTAAACATCTCCCCCTCTATTCTTCACTTTTCCCCTATTTTGGTGAAAATAACTGCGACTGGCACATGAGTAAAAGTGCAGAGGGTTTCAGAATCCGAGAACATACAATAACCAGATTTTCTAAGATAAATTATAAATCATTTCAATTGATTTAAAATTTAGCCTTTTGAACAACAGTGCACAAAGCATAAAAGGTTTGTAGTCACAACTTGGTTTTTTCACTTCATACTCTTCCAACTAGTTAAAAAGCTATAAGAAATTTTAAGAGTGGAAATGTTTACTACCTCTAGTGTTTTAATTAAAAACCACTGTTGAAAATTTTCGTCTATTAAAAATTGTACATTCATTGTATATTAATAACACTGCAGAATTTCACAGAATGAGAAGTAAAGGAGCTTCCCAACATACTTAGAAAAAGCAACAGCTGATGCCTGACGAACACGGACATCTTCATCTCCAAGCAAAGGTATCAGAATGTCATTCAAAACCTTGTCTTGGTAACATGTGTTGATGGATAATGAATCACCAGAGACACGCTTACTTTCTAGATAATGAACTATTTTATATGGTATGGATGAAACTAGTTCAGTAAGCTCTACCTGGAAAATAATTTTCAGAACAATAAAACATCACATGTAAGTAAAACTGCATACACTAATGAATTAAAACTCCTTTCTTGTCTCTTAAATTTAATGGATTATAAAAATTTCTCCAGTATTAAGATAACTTAAATTTTTGAATGACTACTGTTAAAAATATTCAAACCTTAAATCAAATTAAACATAGAAAAGGGATTATAAAGAAATGAACATAAAACAGTATTTGAAATTCCACTCTTCTCCTCCTATAATAACCTCAAAATAGATTTTTATATTAAAAAATACAGAAACTGTTCAACATTTTGCAGGCAATACTTGCAATGCCTGTAAATTATGCCTGCCTGCATTATAACAGCAATCTTAATGAATATCATAAAAATGTTAATAAAATATTAAAAAAGTAATAAAAAAGAGTGGTACAAGAGCAGAATACTTACTTTTGTTAACCAGTAAGAATTGCTTCGAACCTTCAACAAAGTTTCAAGTATGGGGAAACTTTCAAGAGCATCTAAGGAATTTAAAAGGGGATTCAAACATTGCTTTAGTCCAACTAGACCTAATTTAGATGCAACAGAAGACTCATCCTGAACAATTGACAGTATTTTTGATAAAAGGCAGGATAATGGAGGAGCACCTACAAAAAAAAAAAGTATGGATTTTTTCCAATTATCTATAAGAGAATTCTAACAACCACATTGAATTATGTCAGTTACAGGACACTAGTGGGAAGAAGTTATAGAGTCATAAATTTCTTGGACTATGAAGATATGGCAGTCACTGAGTATACATATTAAAATATATGTATATGGTGAGAACACACATATTACCTATAGTTTCAATTCTTAAATTGTTTCTTTAGAAAAGTAAATATCCAATTATTTCAAAGCTTAACATAAGAACTAATACAGTAACGGACCCTTTATCCGGCAACCCGAAATGACCTGAAAACCGGCAAGCCTTTTACCGACCGAAAATTTTCAGCTTGCCTCTGTTTTCTGTTATTCCCCCTTCATTCCTCCACCCAGGGATGAGTTTCTTCCCCCTTTTCTTATATTTTGCTTAAAATATCTGCCCTTTGGCCGCCATAGAGTTTTTTTCAGCTTTTTTTTTGCTACACGGAGCAGACCCCACTTCAGTACGCACTTTGGATACAATCCCCAATATATTTTCCCCTTCCAATCGCAATGAACCAAGTCTCAATTACATCATCCCCTACTCAGCCAGGTTTCGTATGAAGAAGAAGAAAGGGAGAGAAAGAGAACGCATGCGCTATTTATTTGCAAACCAATCAAATGCAGCATTAAATTTTATTTTAATCAGCAATTTATTTTATTTTTTCAGATTGCATCATTATTTTTTTTTTTCCAGATCGGACCCGAAAAACAGAAAATTCCGAAAACCGGGAGGGTGTCAGTCCCAAGCTTGCCGGATAAAGGGTCCGTTACTGTAGCATTTTTAAAAAATAACTCTAATAAATATTTTAATTTTTTGTTTAAATTAAGTAATTATTTTCATCTCTAATTAATTGCTATCTTGCTTTTAGAAACAAAATGCAATGTTATTTATCTCAAAAGCAAAAATTTTTGAATTTATATAATTTAATGAACTACCTGACTGACCATGACTGTCAACCCATTTTGACCACCAACCACCGGCTTCCCTTAGAGCATGGCCAAGAAAACTGCCAATCATGACACATATTTGTCCTCTTATGTGTGGGTCCAAGTGGGAAGAATATAGAATAACATCCCATACTTGCTGTTCATCTACAATACAAATAAAAATAAATGCTCATAAGGTAAATAATTTGCTGTGGTTTTTGATTATACATAAATATACAAAACCAATGTCAATAAGTCACATTTGAGAAAAAGATAGTTACCAACACATATGATCACTTTCGTTTTTTTTTTTGTTGTTGTTGTCTTTAAATATGTGATCTTAGTAGTATAGTTTAATATCAAACCAAGCAACACCACTACAAAGCTAGTTATTCAAGATTAACAATTTACATGGGCAAAAAGTTATTAAATATTTCTTTTCTACAGAAAGACAAAAATAAAAGGAAATTACCTGTAATATCACTGTCAACACTATTATTACCCAGATGAAGAGGTAAAAAGAATCCACTAGGATACAATGAAAAAGCACTACTTAAACAGCCAAGAGCAAGAGATTTCACACTTATGCGTACATTGCGGTCAGGTATTAGGTACCCAGGTGTTCCAGTAAGTAGAAATGAAGAGCATAATAACCTGGTGCAATATTTTAATGGTATGTCCTGATCTGTAAATGTTCCTACATTTCCAACCTGAGACAAATAAAATTCATCATATAATTTGCATCTAAAAAACATTTATACAACTAAATAATTTAATCTACTAAATAATCTATGCAACACATTTTGAAGGATAAAAGCTACTGAATAATATTCCTCCAAAAATGAAAATGCATCAAGAAATTTACATACAATCCAGAAAAATATATAAAAAAGTTTTTAAAAAAGACATTTTCTTTGAAACACTTATATTTGAACTCTTTAGTTCATAATCTAAAACAATAAAAAGTATTTAATTTTCTCCACCTCTTCCTTAAATGTAATAAAGCCTAAATATATCTCAAAACAATCTCTTGTCAAGAGTAGAAATACTGCATTTTCCGCAATGGTGTCCTTTCATGGATTTCCTTTTACTTTAATATTAGTTTTCAAAGTGACGTTCTATAGAGAAAATAATATACCTGAAATGCACTCCATCAATAGTCAAAATTTCCCCAAAGGCATGAAAAAAATGCACTCCATCAATAGTCAAAATTTCCCCAAAGGCATGAAAAACTTTTTACAGAATTTAAAAAGTTTGTTATTATGTCGTTTAATATGTTACAAAATAAATTAATGTTATTAGCAATTAGCAGTACGTGAACGGCATTGCCCGTGGAATCAGGACTTTAGCAAAACGGAAAAAAAAAAACCAATGCCCACAATGACATAAAAAAGTTTTGAAAACAAAAGATACACATTATTTGTTTTTCCTGCTTATTTTTTTTTTTCGTGCTACAGTACAGAGTTAATCCAAAACAATATTACAAAATTGGAACGTGAAAATTATCATTATACAGCAAGCAAAATATAAAATCGGATCCAAAAATAACAATCGAAGTAATTCATTTAGGTGAAGGTCATGACGTATCCCGCACGTCCGCCAATCAAAATTGGCAGCAACGTTCCGAAGAAGTGCCGTGCGAGGAACTCGATTGAGAAAAATAACTCTCAACGGTCCAGAAAAAAATTAATTTAAAAAAAAAAAACGGGAAAAGACATTTTAACCGTTCTTGTTTTAAATCTGAAAGAACTGTTCTAGTTATAAGCTGAAAAAAATTGAAAATAATAGTGTTATTAGAAAGTCGGATGCAACAAATTTAAAAAACAAAACTAACATTTAGATGGCAAAACTGACTATTTTTTAAAAAATTCTCAAAATTCAGTAAATTACGTTAGAAATTCAAAACTAACTTCATTAGAACGGAAATCGGGTGATCTTTCCGATGGTGTATCTATTTTTGTCGTACAATTATTTTAAACCATGCTATCGAGAAATTAGTGCAAAAAATCAACCAAAACAACACAAAACATTAAATAAAAATTTTTCTAGATTAAATTTTAAAATTCCGGCTTCGAGGTGCATTCAGTCACCATTACGACTACCTGTGTGCCAAATTTCATAGCTGTAAGTGTGATAGATTCGTCTGGACATCGCACGCAGACACACACAAACATTGCCTTTTACAAGTATAGATTGTTCTATGTATAATTCCCCATAGTAATAACTGATACCTTAAATTCACATTTGCTTAAGGGTCCTGGTGAAGAAGAAGCACTGTGTCCTCCAAATTCATCATCAGTGTCCAACATGTTTTCATCACTTGCGCCCTTTTTTAAAAACATTTTTTTGACAGAAATTGAAGAGCCTGCACCTAAAAAATAAGAACATTTTGATATAAGATTCCATACAAGTAATAATAATTTTAAGAAAATTAATATTGCAATATAAGTGACAAACCAAACTGGTGAAATAATTTTCAGAAAGAAAGAATGCAAATATCACAGAGAACTACCAGGTGAAGCTTGTTTGAAACAAATGACTTCAAAAAATATGCACAGAATAATTCTGATTGTTTTACAAGTAATAAGAATTAAAAAAAAAGTCTGTATTTCCTATTCCACACTGAAAAAAAAATTTCTTAAAAAAGTGTTACAATAACTGCAAAAATAGGTTCCAATACATCTTTCCCCCCCCCCCCCAAAAAAAGGGGACATAGAAAAATTGAATAAAAATAAAATATTGTGTGAAAAACCAGAACTTATTTCTTACCATTCATAAGTAAACCAGCAGGAGTGGTCTCCCCTAAACTTTCCTACATACTACCTAACACATGTAAAGAAAAAATAAGCTAAAAAAAATAAGCAAACACCATATCACGAGTTTCCGAAGGTCAGGCGGAAGAAATAGAATCAGTAGCCAGAGTGATTACACAACAGGGCTACGTTAGATAAGGAAAACCAAATTTCCAATTTGAACGTCTTTTTTTTAACTGATTGACACAAAAATTGGACGCAAATCTACAATTAAGGTTAGAAAGCCATATACAACATTTAATTTATCTCAGTAATTTTGGTAAGAAGTTATTGCATTCAAAAGTATACGATTATACAGACCGACAGACAGTCAACCCTTTGACGGACTTGGCCCAAAATTTTATATGGACCTACATTCATGATGATAAAACTGTGTACCAAATTTTATCCATCAAGCTATTCCAAGTTTTTGAGTTATAGTTTTCACATGAACACACAGACTTCCCATAGATGGATTCTGTCCAAAATTTGATAGAAACCTAAAAATGTGTAAAGATCACATACCAAATTTCATCCCTGTAGCTGTAATAGTTTTCGAGTTATCATGTTCACAGACAGACACAATACCAAAATTGTGTTTTTCGGACTCGGAGAGGTCTAAAATGTGGAGATTTGTCAAAATCTCGAGTTTGAATTTTTTGACGATTACAATATTTTCTCTTTGTATACTTCGTGTACAACAAAGTAAAAATAAAGTATAGTGTTTCTAATAAAATGTTTTGTTCTATACAAAAAATCAAGCAATGAATACAATTACATGCAAAACTTTCCATAAAAAAGTTCAAAATTAAAACAAATTATGGGTACAAATTCCCTGATTACCCACAGAAGATTACACAAAATTTAAATACTGTGTTATTACCATCGATTACTACTATCTCTATTATATGTATTAACAATCTTATGACAAAGACATGCTCATCATATGCAGAACCAAAATATCCAATAATTATGTTCAATTATTCCTTGTGTGGACTAAGGAAATGCACTTCCTATAACACTTTCGTTATCATAATGTCTTAGGAATTAAAAATACCCACAATTTTACTACCTGACAAAAATTTATTAATCATCACCAATACCAGCAATACATCACAGAATTTTAAAATTCTAAAACCAACCTTCAATGAAAAACTGGAAGCCAATAATTACCCACTAAAATGGAATTGCTGAGAAAAATGTGGAACAAGATTCATCTAGAAATTCAACACCTATTGTAAGCAGGAAACTCCCTGATTACAAGATTACGAAATGAAATCAAGAACTAGCACTTACTAAACTGGTGAAAGAAGTGAAGCACATAGGATACAGTGTTGCCTAAAATAACTATTTCACTACCTTTAAAGCTGCTAAAGTATTATTTCATAATAGACAACAATGCTTTCCTTTAGATACTATGAGGTTAAAGAAAACAGGTCTTCTACTAATAATGAAATGAAATGATAGATTACAAGACAGATCTCCCATATATTTTTGAAAAGTGAAGTATTCTTACGCATTACAAAGTTAACATAAATAAATATTTTCTGAAATATTCTAAGAAAAAAAGCACTAGGAGAATTCTCAACATGCTAAGTGTACCCAAAGGATAAAAAACACTGATGCTGTACATAAAGTTCAGTAAAACATAATTACTTTTCTCAAATTTTAATTTCCAAATAAGTCAAGAGAGAAAAAATATATATATATTTTTCACAATGGCTGAAAAAAGTTTGATGGAAGCTTTCTTACATAATTGCATTTTTAACAAATCACAAGAAACTGTTTTGCTTGCAGTAAGATGGGAATTAGTAGAAATGGAACCTATTTTTGGGGAAAGATGAAAATATGAAAAACATAAAAAGAATTTAAAATGCAAAAACATCATGTTTAAACTTCTACATAGCAAAAGAAAAAAATTGACTAATTTCTCTATATAGAAACCCTGTCTAACAAATTTGCAAATAAGCTGTAAAATAACTAAATGTTTAACTTTTGATTTTAGATCTTTAACAAGGGATAAAATATATTGTTTTCTTAACAATTTCATTTTTTGTGTGTACGAAATACCAATTTGAAATTCGTTTAAGGACATACAATTTGAACTGTTAATTTATGAAGATATTTTGCCAGAATTTTTCTCTTCAAATGTTCTCATAAATGTTAAAGTTAATTCAAAAATTTCATAATGATTGATCAAATATGAAAGAATTATTCAAAATTTTTCAGAAAATGAAGATTCACGGCATTTTATAATAGCAATTTTGCAATGTATAAACAATACACTTACCATCAGTCAAAAAGTAGCTCATGTCATCATTAAATGGTTTAAGTTTTGAGTTAGAAGAATCGGACACGTCTTCAGAATCTCCATCCAAACTTACAGATCCATCTCCACTTGGATCCAAATTGCTCCTCACTTCATCATCACAATAAGATACATGGTCATTTACTAATAATAAGAAACGATGGCTTAAAACAATCACCAAAGACAAGGTTTAGATTATGTGATGCTAACTATGAAATACAGTAGAATCTCCCTAAAGCGAATTTCTCCCTATAACGAAATTTTTAATCGGAATGTTAAAAAACATTCAAAATATCCTCCATATAACGAAGTGATTGTCTCCCTATAACGAATTTTTTTAGACATTTATCTTTTCGATTTTTGTCATTTTTGAAGAAAGTTGCTAATTTCTGTGCAACAAATCACTCACACGTGCAACCACTCGCATTGCTCATTCCAGCGATAACGTCTCCCTACAAAAATGCTAGCTTTTAAAGGAGACAAATGTTTCGGGGGAAAGAAAAGCAAACAAAGATTCCCAATTTTGTTATGTGCCAACATGACTGGCAAGGAAAAGTTAAAGTAGCTTGTTTTTGGAAAAAGTAAATCTCCAAGGTGCTTCAAAGGAATAAAATCTTTAGAAGTTAAATACGAATTGAACAAAAAATCGTGGATGATGTCTGAAATTTTTGACAGATGGTTGAAAGCATTGGACAAGCAAATGCAACACCACCACCGTAAAATTGCTTAATTAATCAACAATTATCCAATTCATTCAAAAGATTGTGGAGAAAAGCTAAAAAATGTTAGTGTCACTTTCTTTCCTCCTAACTGCACAAAAATTTGCAGCCCCTGGATCTCGGAATAATTAAAAATTTAAAAATGCACTATAGGAAAAGAATCTTGAAAGAAATGATCAGTGCAATTGAAAAAAATGAAACAGTTCAAGAAAATATCGATCTTCAAAAAGCAATTGCAGAACTTTATAAAGTACGGAAATTTGATGCAACTGCTAAAACAATCCGAAATTGCTTTAAAAGAGGAGGCATCAGTAATCAGACAGATGACAGTGATTCCGACAATGAAGATGCGATCTTGGCCGACTTGAAAGAAAAATGGAAAACAGTAGAAGGGAATGTAAGAATAACAGATGATGCAACTCTCTCCGACATTTTAGAAGTGGACGCAGAACTGTTAACTGCTTCATATCCTACAGATGAAGAGATTTTGAAAAGTTTAATGGACAGCAATAAAGACCAGGAAAATGACAGTTATTCCGAAAATGAAGACATGATACAGCCAAAACCACATAGGACTGAAATGCTACAATCATTCGACACCATTTAAAGAGATTTCCAAATGGAAGAAAATGTGCCCGACTCTATTTTTAGCTCAGTCATACAATATGAAAATTTTTATGAAAATTTAGCATCACGAAATGCAAAGCAATATAAAATAATGGAATTTTTCAAGTAAAATAAACATAAATACATACTAGTAAATATTATTCTCTAAATTAGTGAAATGCCTTCACTTTTCAACATTTTATTTATACAATAAAAATTAGTATCATTTTAACAAATTTATAATACATATTACTTCATTTTTAATTGAAAATCATAATTAAATACTTTTGAACTTATCACACCTAATAAAAGGTTTGTAACATTTACTTAAATAACTGCAAAAATCTCTAATCTCCGTATAACGAAATTTTCTCTATAGCGAATTTTTCAACTGGAACCAAGCTATTTCATTATAGGGAGACTCCACTGTAGTACATTGTTACGAAGAAAAAGTCAGCTTTAGAAAATAATTTGGTTTATTTAAAAAATGCAAGTCAAAAGAAACACTGATATCCCGCTTGAAAGCCAAACAGACTAAACAGGGGAAAAAAAGGGATGAAAATAAAATAAAATAAATATTAAAAGAACTAAGGCACACGCTTAAATTTTAACATCACTAGAAAACTTCTAGAACTTTCTCAAATGGACAATTTTACACAATGTTGCCAGTAAATTTTAAATAATTTATAGAAAACTAATTAAATAAGGAAACAAAGTTTTAGTTCATGTGTATCTAATTTTTATAACTTTAAAGCAAAGAAAGTTAAGAAGTTTTTTTTTTTTTTTAATGTGGCAATATTAACACCTTATCTCCAATTAATTAATATTTATTTTTCCCATTCTACTGCACTACATTCTTTGGAAAAAATACTTAGATCTATTTTTTAAAAATTTGCACACATAGTTCAGCATAAAGAAAATGGTTAAATGAAAAAACGTGATATATTACTATTGCTGAGAATATTTCAAACAAACAATAATTTTACCTTTTCATGGTAGTAATATCAAAAGATGAATGAAATTTCAATAAAAATACATTGACTATAGAGCATGGTGATAATATTGAAGCTTACAAGTACAAATGCATATACATAATTACAGTTTAATACAATTATGTTAACTACAAAAGAGGAAAGTTATTACAGGTATATTATTATAGTTATATATTTTATTATCTTTTTAATTTCAAAAAGATAATAAAATAAAATCATACTTCGCTTGTCAGGAACAAATATATCTTGATCGTCTTCTAAAGCAGATTCGTCTATGGAGGCTACGGAAGGAACCATACTGCACTGGCCTATACATACAAATAAAAATATTAACCACATCTTAACAATTAAAACACAATGTCTGAATATCATGCATACATAATTAGAAAACTGAATAGAAATAAATGCATTATAATCTCAGGGAAATAATATATATTTTTTATTCATTTTCTATTTCCTCTAATAAGTAAGTTGTTGCACATGCTAAAGAACTATCATGACCACTCTCTAAACATACAAAAGAAAAAAGTTTGAGATGGATGGAACTGAATAGCAATATCACTAGATTGCCTGATTTTGTTCCACAGAACATTCAGTGTTAGAGTGAAGTAGTTTGTTAATTTATTTAAGTTAAACCACGAACAAACAGCGGGATACAGTGTCTCTGAATTTTGCATGCTGTAATTAGCAGACTATTTTACTGCAGTGAAAATGTATCAGAATTATTAGAATGCTTAGGCAACTTTATTCATGAGTTCTCCATGATTCACTAATACAGAAGGCAAAGATTGCCAGGAATTATTCACAGTGACAAGTGAGCATACCAATACCATTCACTAGCAAGTACAACATAAAAAAAATGAATTAAAATAGATGAAATAAGTGAAAATATTCAGCATATAAAATAAAGTAATATAAAAGCAGATCAAGAAAATCTTTAGGATGAAAATGAACTGCACACTTTTTCTAGTGAAAATAATAATCAAAATTATTTTATTTTACTGTCTTTCAGCACACTTGTATTTGAGAATTTCCCAGGCTATTATGAATATTAAATGGAACTATTTTCATTATGAAATGTAACAAATACTAATATAGCACATCATAATTCATAAAAAAAGAAAAAACTGTAAATAAATGTTGAGTAATGTTATTTGTAGTACTGAAAGATCAAACAATGCATGCTTGTATGCACTAAATATTTAATGCCATTATTTAACAGACAGATAAAACATAATTACTTTCACTCATAGCTCGATTTAACTTTGGCACATCAAAGATTAATGATTTTGTAATGCCAAAGGGAGACATAAGTTCCTGCTGCAAAACTTTTGGTGCACATTTTAACAAGTGATACAAAGTTTCCAATGTTGCTGTGATAACATTATGATCAGGATGAATAGTGAAATGTAAAACAAGTTCATAAACCTATAAAGAGAAATAAATTATTATTCTGTGTCAGAAAAAATACATAAAAAGAAATAAATGTTTGATCATCAAATATGTCTTCCAAATTACAGGAATTTATATTATCTGAAGACACGAAAAAAATTAATATGACAGTTAACAATGCCTATTGTAACTTCAACCTTATATTCAATATCCACATCTACAACAACTTTCTCACTCTCCTCTCATAACAACCAGCTATGACATAAATTTGATAGCCTACTTTAGGACCTCTTTGATAATGTTTCTAGTTTCTAATATTTCTCACAAATCACTTTACAAGAATTAAATACATTTTTCTAGAATACATTTTATATTTCCACGCACAAGTAACTTGAATTTGAAAAATCATCAATTACATAGCTCTCTTTCAAGATTATCACATAATTCAGTTAACTCTGAACACCTTGACAATATATAACTCATAAGAATTATAATTATATCTATGTTCACTAGATAGTATTTATTTTAACCTTATTTTTTTAAATACATTTCTGGAAAACAGTTTATTATAATTTTTCTCACAGAAAATTTTACACATTCATTCTTTAGAAACACTCCCAAGTCACTCCAAGATCTAAAGTAATCTCATTTATGCATGCACTTTCACAAAAAGATACAGCACATTAAATTTAAAAAAAAAAAGCATTAAATTAACTTTTAGAACAGTAGAAAATACAGTAGTCTAAAATATTTACAGAGACAAATCAAATTTAATTCATGCTATAGGGAAAAATTTGTAATTAGCAAATCTGAAATTTTGGTTTTCACAAAATAAATGCACTGCCTTCATTTTTAAAAAAAAGCAAAAAAAAAAAAAAAAGATAAAATATGTTATTGATCAGTACAATTTCTTGAATAAGGACGTTTGTCACTGCTGCTGGATATAATGGCAATACTAAAAATGTTACAACCAAATTACATTGAAAAATGCTCCATGAAATCCATTTCAAATACACAAGAAAAAAATAATCAGTTTTAAATCATTAATCAATCGTTTTACACAATAGAATACTATGGTAATGGCATAATTTCCTGAAGCAATAATTAAATAAATAATTCTGCCACTTAGTTTGTAATAGAAATCCCAGAACAATATTTAATATTATAATCAAGATGTAAATATTACTGAAATTCAAAAAAATAAAATACTTGATAAGATATATGAATGATTTAAATAAAATAGTATAGCAGGTAAAGCAATTCAAATCAAGCCTACTTTTACAACTTAACAGTTTTTGGATATACACTCAGAATACAGTGTTTTCAAATAAGAAATTCAGAGGAGACATATGGCATATTTTACACAAATCTTATTTCTTTACATGTCTGAAATGCATCATTTTTTCATTAAATTTTAGAATGCAAAAATACAAATAATCATTAAAATATGAAATGTGACAATACAAATAAAGCACACTCTGCTTACCTTTAACAACTGTTCTTTAGTCACAACCATCTCTTCTTCATTTTGGATTACACTATTGCCTTTTGAATTTGGTGTCAGCATAGCTTCACTAAGATGAGGTACAATGTGTCTTAGACACAATAGTACACCAAGAATAACATAAACTGAATGGTCTTCATGAACAGGCAGAATTAAATCTAAAAGAGAATGGATAGCTTTATGCTTTTGTTAACATAAAGAAATCTAACATTACAATTTGTCAATAAAGATTAATTTTAACTGAATGGTTCTAAATTTTACACGAGTAATCAAAAAGACACCATTTTAAAAGCATTCATATCAAATAAAGTTTACTAAAATGAATTCCACTATTATTTGAGCAAGAAATATACATTTTAGTTTTCTACTGGGGCATAGTATAATTTTTTTTTTTGGGGGGGGGGCATACTTTTATAATCAAATCTTCATCCTAGGCAATATTTCAACAAACTTAACGCAAAATACGACTAAAACAAATACACAATCCATCCAAATACGGAATCCATAATTAAAGAAATTTTTAAATTGCTTAGTATTTTATGAGTAATTCTGAAACTTGGCATTTAATTTAGTGTTTTATTATTACTCTGAAGTATATTTTAACATCTAACATAGACCATACTGAAATTCAGTACAGTTCTATTCAATATTGCTTGTTACCAAAATATTGCAAACTACAAAAACATGCAATTTTGAAATAAAAAATATAAACTTGTTATTCTACTATTAAAAAATATTTAAGAAAGAAATGCAAGAATACAAAATGTTTTGAAATTGCCTTATTCCAGATTAATGAAAATGACTCACCAAACAAAGCTAATAAAATCCATGAAAAGAATGATGATGGTCGTCTCGAATGCAGACATATAGATGTCAAAGAAGATGCAGCTGCACGCCTCACAATGGCTGAACTTACAATAAGGTTTGGAAGAAAGGCTTTTAAAAGAATCTATAAATAAAAGAACCTGAGTAAATATAACTACTAATTTAGATTTAATTCTGAGCAACATTTGAAAACTTTTTATAAGATTTACAAATAAAAAAAAAATATTCCAATTGAATACTCAAATGTACAGCACATAATTCATAGCATACAAATTCAACGCGCAAACACACACACACACACAAAAAAATCTACACTCAAAATTCTCTTTATACCTTTTTTAAATACACACAATAAGTTTTGAAACAAATTATGGTCATGAAGTGATTTGAATCCTAAAATTTTCAACCTTAAAATTTAATTATAAAATAATAATATTCCATTTCATTTTTAGCTGCACAGTTAACAATCAAATAGTACAAATTAAATAACATGTATTTAAACAGAAGTGCATCTTTTGCATGAATATCAAAAGCAGAAGCATTAAAATATCTAGTGAACTCAAAATAAGATACTTAAAACTAAAATGTGATAACTGTTAAAAAAAATAAATATTCCTAACTTTTCATTGTTTCATTTGAAGAAACTTCTTTTTTCTCCTCAACATAAAATATTAGAATCAATATTTTCATTTGACAACAATGAGATTTTTATTAGAAAGTTGTCATTTAATATAAAAAGTGATACATTAGAAAACTCCAAACAAATATAGCAATTAAAGTCTTTTTTTAAACCTAATAATAATTCTATGTTTACAATTTCAGTAATATACAAGCTTACACAATAAAAAAATAATTCATTAACAGTTACATATAATATGAATATAAAATAACAAATATTCTTACTTTTACTTCTTTGTCATTGGCAAATTGACCTAAGACAGGCATGAGTTTGTTGATAACTACAGCAAGTGTTTCTTGCACTGATTCCTCATTATTACGCTGACAAATTTTTGATATGGCAGGCACCAAATTAACTGTATAAGGCCTGTATAAAGGAAATATATAGTTATAATGGTTTTTTTTCCCTTAATAAGACAGGATATTAGAATATTTTTTCATAATTGCACAAGACCAGAATATCTGAATTTCATTAACCACTGACATTGCATTGATGCAACAGTCAAAATAAATGCTTATGAAAAATTATCTACCCAACAAATTTTATTTTAATAGCAGCTTTTGAGTAGGGCATAATATGGAGAATATTTCAGTAAGAAAATATTTGCTTTTAATGATAATTTTATTTTTTAAAACGAGTTCCATACTTGATGCATTTTTTAACGAAAACTTTTTACCTGGTCTTTCCGGAGAAACAATACATCTAGAGAAACATGAGGGTTAGAGGTGATCTATTGTTTGTTAAGGTCACTGCTTATCATAAAATTCCATCACTCAGTTGTTTATGATTTTCTGGAGGGGTTGAAAAACAGGTGTTCCACACAACATCAGCTGGGAAAAAAGTACTTCAACCACTTACTCTCACTGTTAGACACTGTGGTAATTTTTCTCCTTCGGAAAGCAAAGAAATAACTAAAATGGGATATTTTACATTAGAAGATGCTCTTCAAAGATTTTTCGATGATGATAAAAAGATTGAAATCGATTTTGTTATTTCTCCATAAAATCAAAAGTTAGTGGCGAAGAAATGATAATATTTTGAATAATCATAATAATGCTTTACAATGATGCAGGCCCATTATTCACATAAACGTTAATGAAAGAAGTTTTTGTGTCACAATCTCTTCCTATTGAACAGTATAACACAAAAGTGGAATGAGTTGATTTATGCGACAGTTTAGCAGCCAATTACAGGATTGGTATCCGTGAAAAAATAGAGATTCCAATATTTACTAATTAAGTTGATGTAACTTTGACAAATGCATCAGAAATATTAAGATTGTCTATTACTGAAAGTAAAAAAATCTCTCTTGGATTTTAGACGTGAATTTGCATTATTTCTTTTGCAAACTCCCATTGAAAGGGAAGTGGAGATTTATTATCCAGTTATAGATCAGCAACAGGAAGACCTAGTATGTTCAGTATTCAAAAGCCATTATAGGGGCCGTTCAAATATTATGTAAGCACCTAAGGGGAGGAGGGAGTTTACGATTTGCTTATTTTTGCTGACAAGGGGGAAGAGGGATATGAGTGATGCTTACATAAGACATTAAAATCACTTTATTTCCGAAAATCTCTTGTAACTTGCAAAAATAATTTAATTAAAAAGAATTAAATTTGAAAAAGAAAATCAAATTTGGCAAAAGAAAATCAAACTTGAAAAAAAAATTTCAATGATGTTCTGAGGTGAACCATTTTAACCACACAAGAAAAACATAAACGATAGATAGGATGAATGTTCATTGAACACAATGGATAATAGTTTCTTTTCTTTATAATAGCTGGAGGTGACAGCTCATAAGAATGTTTGATGCATGAGGCTTATTTCTGAGAACTTGCTACTATTTCCAATGATGAGATTGGAATGAAAGGGACCAATATGTTGTATTGTGACAATACGAGTTTCCAAGCAAGCACAAATAAACATATTACAACAAACTTGAAACTCGTTGAATATTTCGTGTATAAAAAAATATACTCTTAGTCAGGTTTGAAGTTACTGTTCAGCAATGGATTCCAAGACTACCACTTTTAGACGATTTTACACTGGAAAAGGGTGTCAGGCAATGAGTCATATGAGCGCATTTCTGGAGTTCTTTGTTAGATCACGCTCAGTAAAATGTAAACATCACACTTCCAGTCTTCACTTTCTCCCTAATTTGATGAAAATAACTCTGCCCAGCGCATGCGCAAAGGGTTTCTGAATCTGTTGCTAAACAATACATCTTCTAGTATGTACTATAAAAAATCAATCTAATTGAAAGCGGAAATAAAATAAAATAACGAATATTCCCAAACCGCAAATCCTAAAAAAATTTTTTTTCATTTTAAGCAGAGTTAGAGTTTTTTTATTTGAATTAAATCCTAAATTTTTTAAAATTAGAATATTACTGCACCCCCCCCCCCCCCCCCCCCCCCAAGTTTGTAATAAAGTATACGTGCAGTTTGCTTACGTAATTATAAGAGGTGGGTTTGCGATTTGCTTATTTTTGCTGACAAGGGGAGAGGGGGGAGTCAAAAATTACCAAAACCATGCTTACGTAATATTTGAACGGTCCCATATGGAGAAGTTGGGCCTTTTTTTATAAAGTCCAAAGCAACTAATGGACTGCATTATAAGCATAGTCTGACTGTTCATCGATGCAAAGTTTGTAATAAAGTATACGTCATGATTGTAGTAAAATTTTTGTGCTAGAAGTTATTTTTATTAGAAAATATCTTAAATATATATCTTATAGTACCTTAGTTATTTTTAAAAGAAAAATATCTTAAAATTTTACAATAAATTAATTACCTGATAAGTGATTTATAGCTTCACAAAACACATCAGAACTAAAATAGTTTTCCAGCTTTCAACTCTAACATATTTCCTCATAAGTTCAAATTCAACTCACTTAAAATCCACACACTTATTCCGATGATGTTGCGTGAACGCAACAGTCAATTTTTCAAAAGCTAAGATCTTTGCCAATTTTACTATAAATTGATGTTATATAGGTTGAAATCTGTGGCGAATCTAGGATTTGGGTCGGGGGGCTGAGGTCATAAAAATTTTGTATCACGGTGGCGAATGTCAAACCTCTTGGCTTATGTCAACCAAAACACTTTAACTTTACAGACTTCACTCACCTGACAATAAGAATCATAAAAAACAATACTTTCAATAATTTAATAAAAAATACAATGAAATAACTAGCCAAAAAATGTCTTTGACCGCGTCAACGCTACAAGTACAAGTGGAATGACTAGAAAAGTAGGAAAATTTTCGAACGTGTCAAGCCAGAAAGGAATATTGTCACGTTTTTATTTTTTTTAAAAAGAGAAATTAAGAACACACAGTTATAGTGATTTTAAATAAAATCAAGAATTCTGACTTCACTCTGGGGGGCTGCAGCCCAATAGCCCCCCGTATTCGCCACTGGTTCAAATCAACAATTTATATTATTCATAAAGTAAAAAATTCATCCCTTAAGAGTTTTGGCATTTAATGGGTTAATAGGTAAACATTGTTATAAAGATAATACAAATACATGCATCATTTAATTAATTTCAAAAAACCATTTTGCAGTAGCCATATTCACTAACCTTTTATTTCAACTATAATGAATATCTCAGTATTATAAAATATAAAAGTACAAAAAAAGTAGACCAAGATACAGATGGAAAGATACAAAAGAAACTGAACAAATACAATAGCACAAATGGTAAATGTGAAGATTGTATACTTAATTTAATTTAGTTTTTTTAACCAAGGGACAAGCATCAAAACAATCAATTGTAACTTATTCCTTTTTTCCGTCAATTAGTATTCATTCTAATATTCTGTGACTTTCTCAAAAACCCAAACATAAATGCAGTTTATATAGGATCAGGTGGGGTAAAATGGGTAGAAAATAACCTACTTTTAGCTTTTCACTTAAAAAGTATTGTCAAAATATTACTTTTTAAAACCATTTTTGTTTTTTTCTGCACATTACACACATCAAGAGAAAAATTAAGTAAGTTTCATAAGTAATTTTATTTATATTTGTTTGCTAAGAGATAGTTTTTAACCATATGTTTTGTAAACCCATTTTTCCCCACACAGGTAAAATGGGTATGCAAATCTGATACAGTAGCAAATGTTAAAAAAAATAAATTATTTGTTGCAGTAGAGTGATATAATAACAGTAAAAGTCAGATTTAAAAAATGTTTTTCCTTAATTCATTTAAAAAGGCTTGAATTATACAGTAATTTTGGCAAAAAATAAAATAGTTTTTTCCCCCCAACATACGATTCTGTATATCTGTTATTCCTCAAAAAATTAATGACCTCTGTTATTAAATTGTGGCTCATTCAAAATTTTTATTATTTGATCATCTTTGATATAATCTGTGTCATCTACAGCCGGTAAAATGACACTTGCCTATCTTAAAATTTTCAAATTATTTCATTTTATAGGTATCTACTTCAACAGCCATAATTTTTCCAATGAATTCCGGCTTGCTTTCCCCCCTCAAATTTAATGCTTTTATCCAGACACCTACTGTCAGACTTTGTCTTACAGCTGTATTTTCAGTAATATCATTTCCTGATACTTCTTCTGCAAAGAAATTACATTGCTATATTCTCTTTCAATTTTTAGCCTTTCTATTACATCTTCACTTGTTAAAATTTCACCAGCATTTGTCTGCACACATTTCCATTTTTGCTTTGAAATATTCATGTTTGCAGTTGTGAAATTTGAAACTTTTGTAGATATTGCTGACAATTTTGAGCATTTCAAATCTTTGTATCTTGAAGGAATTGTGCTTTGTGATTTACTCTTGAGGTGGAGACAAAGACAGGTTCTGAGAACTTGAAGGCATATCAGAGAAAACAGAAACATTTGGCTGCAAACTTTCGGCATCTGCCAAACAAAGTGTTATTTTGTGTGAAACTGCTTTTAGGTTTTTAACTATACACTTTAGATCCCTCTGATAGCCACATCTTAACATAAATTTTAAAGATTAAAAATTTATGCACTCCTCTTCATGAGAGAAAACTGGTAATTTTCCTGATCCTTTACCTGCAGGATTTTTTTAACTAGTTACGATATGGAATATTTATTATTTTCAACTTATCATAAATGAATTATTTATTTAAAGAAAAAATCATGCTGTACCTAACCTACACAAGATGCAGAATGTTAAGCCTAACCATATACCCATTCTCTAAATACAAGATTTAAAAAAAAAAAAATCTTTTTTTTTCTCTTTAGCTGCAAGTTGAAGCAGAAGCAGAAATATCCAAAAAAAAAAAAAGATATGCCACTATAATAAAAATTCCTCAATAATTCGGTCCTGGCAGTGAAACTTAGAACACATAACATTTAACATAAGCTTTTCCACTGCAGTTTAATGTGTTACCACTCACATATAAAGAAACCATGAAAAATAATATCAATTGAGGAATGGAAGTCAGAACAGCTAACTATAATATCCAACTAAAAAAAAAACTACAAATGTAATTGAAAATCTGTTGTTTTTTATAAGCCATATATTTTGACTACCCATTTTACCCCACCTGACCCTAATTGCCAATAATCCAAAAGCTGCATCAAGCCATTTAAGAACTTTTTATAATATTCGAACTATTAAAATGCATCTTCAAATTTGATTTCATACACTTTCATTTTTTGATGCATAATGACACTTACAATGTTAATATTTTTTAATTTCATGTTTTCTCTTAGTAACCACAAAAGTATTTTTCAGAACAAAATTAGTTGATACGATTCTTCATAATAAAATTGGTTCATGGAAAAATAAAAACCAATTCAACTCTTAACAAGGACCTTATTAACCTCAGAATCTGCAAAAAGTAATGCAAGTGAACTAAAAATAGTATTTTCAAAAACGCAGGGAAATTCTCATAACCTCCATTCCATCACCAAAAGGAAAATATGACATCTTATTCTAAAGGGATATTTAATTGAGAAAAAAGTGGCACAAAATGCCATCATTTAATATGTAATTAACCCTTTTTGGACAGGTAAGGCATATAATGTGCGCCACAGTTCACCAATCTCGAGACTAAGGTGTAGGAAATCCAGTTAACAGAGAGGATTGCGGCTAAAATTCAGACACAAAATGTGTATATTATCGATCCATTAAAACCCCATATCTTATTACACTATAAAAAATAAAGTTTTATATAATTAAATAAGCACAGAGTTGGAAAAAAATGGGATGGCGTATGAAGTGCACCAATCTGATCTGAGTGTTTTAAAAAATTACCTGTCTGCAAAGGGTTAATCATTCATCCTGCATTATGCAAATGGAACAGAAAACGAATTCAACAACATATTTAGTAAGAGTTTCAAATAATAATAAAAAATATGTTGTAATTAAAAAGTTCACATACCTGCATTTTTGAGGTCTCATTAGATGGCATATATCACCAAACCTACTAAGAGCAGCTCGAAGACTACGTGCAGAACCATTTTTCTTTATTTCTTTGAAAAGCTCAACTAAAAGTCTTCCTAGATGAGAATCTAGAAGAGTCTGAAAATAATTTTTTTAAAAATATTACGACTTCTTTTCAAATGGAGAATAACTCGAGCATGAATAAACTGAATTATAAGTATTATGATGAAATCATAAGCATACATCCAATAATTGACCACAAACCAAGTTAAAATGATAATAGAAGAAAACAGAATAAATATTACAGATAGAAAAAGATAAAGCTCCATATTATTTAAATGTAAAGAGTTTTACTTCAAAAATGTTTTCTTTAATCAAAATACATACAAATATTGTTATCGCAAAGTGTGTAAAAATGTTAAGAACAAAAAACTTTTTCAACTAATAAAACGAACTAAAAAACAATTTCCCCAAAGAATCGGTATTCAATGCTAGATGGTTAAACTTCTTAACAGTAAAATTGTTGCATTTTCATATGAAAATGTAATAATAATGATGGACAAGTGAAATCCACAATAATTTCATCTATTTTATGTTTCGACACAGTATTTTCAATGTGAAGTAGATGAATTTGTGGTGAGCTGTTGCTCACTTATAGCTGATGAATTTTACTAATTGGAGTAAAAGCTATGCTGTTGTAGTACAGTAATGAGCAGTGGCAGCTCATGCAATGTAACTGTGGGGATGCTGTAACTTTTAGTCTTTTACTGTGCAGTGATACATTACACTACTGGCTAAAAGTATTGCAAGATTGGTAAGATTTGAAATATTTGGAGTTAATTTGAATACAATGCTTCACAATCAGTTGTAGAGAATCATGGGAACTTACATTTTACAGTGAAGATTTTGTCACGAGGACATTTAGGGGACCATCCACAAATTGATGAAGACGAAAATGATTTGGGCTCATCCTGTTTCATAGGAAGCTGATAATGTTTTGAAACTTTCATCAATTGTTTTACTTATTACGCACAATGCTTACAAACATTTTCATAAAAATATTCTGAATATTCGGGAAGATATAAAGGTTTCTTAAAAACATCCCAAATTTTTCGTATGTTTTTTTTTGCTTATAACATGCAGAGTTTTATGCCAAATTCTGCGAAACTTACAGAATACTTGACAGTATGGTAGAGAAACATTTCATTAAAATTTGAAGTAAATACCTTGAATATTTGAGGAAATATGAGTATTTGTAGGAAATACTTTTAACTGCAGATGCACGAAACATAGAGTAAATTTTCTTCCATAACATCGAAGCTAGATATCTAAAGCAGCTTATTTGAAAATTCAAGTTGAATACCATTAAGATTTAAAAAGTGGTAGACATTGTAACCAGCAAAATTTCTGTTGTTCTCTAGAAGAAACAAAATGATGAGGGGTTTTCCAAACATCAATATTTTTTAACTTGATTTTTCGAGCAGCAATGTTGAATTTTATAAAATTTGAATATCCCGAGTTTTCATCCGAACTTATAAATTAAATACATAATTTAAACTGCAATTCGATGATGCTCGAAGATTCAAGTTTAAAAAATATTGATTTGTAGAAAACCCCTCAGCACTTTGTTTCTCTTAGAGAACAACAAAAGTTTTGCTAGTTCCAATGCCTACAACTTTCTAAATCTTAATGGTATTCAACTGGAAGTTTCAAATAAGCTGCCTTAGATATCTGGCTTCGACGTTATGAAACAAAATTTATGCTGTTTCGAGCATGTGCAGTTAAAAAGTATTGACTACAAATACTCATATTCCCTCAAATATTCAAGGTATTAACTTCAAATTTTAAAACAATGTTTCTCTAACATATTGACGAGTATTCTGTAAGTTTCACAAAATTTGGCATAAAACTCTGCATGTTATAAGCAAAAAACATGCAAAAAATTTGGGATATTTTTTAAGAAACCTTTATATTTTCCTGAATATTCAGGATATTTTTATGAAAATGCATGTAAGCAATGTGCATAATAAGCAAAACGATTGATGAAAATTTCAAAACATTATCAGCTTCCTGTGAAACGAGGTGAGCCCAAATTATTTTCCTCTTCATCAATTTGTGGACGGTCTCCTAAATATCCTCATGACAAAATCTTCACTGTAAAATGTGAGTTCCCATGATTGTACGTCCCATAATTCTCCACAACTGATTCTGAAGTATTGTATACAAATTAACTCAAAATATTTCGCTTTTGACCAATCTTGCAATACTTTTGGCCAGTAGTGTACTTCCATCCCTTTCATCCATTAAAGTCACGACATTTCTATGCAATCTATCCTAATTCATAGTACACCTCAGAACATATTTTATTCTCCTTAAGCGAAGTTCAGGTCCTGTTGTAGGAATTGTCAAGATGAAAAAAAAAAAAAAAAAAGATTAGCTTATTCTATTATGCCCATAGTTATGCAGTGATACTTTTAAATGGGAATGAAATTATTAATGTCTTTAAGATGTTTTGTTCTTTTGAGGTACCTGTTTTTAAAAAATTTAAATCATTGTTTCTTAAACTATGACTCATGATACAATTATACAGAATAATATAGGAGATGTGGAAATTTTGAAAGTGCATTTTGTTAGATTCTTCAACATTTGTAAGTAAGAATTATCTTAGAATTATTTGAAAATAATTTTTTATTTATTATTAGTTATCCAGCATTTTCTTATTTTTTTTACCTTTTACAAACACAAAAAAAGTTTTCCAAAATGGAAAAGAGTTTGAAGTCTCATTTCTAACGTCTCTGATACTTCAAATTTTAGTCTTCTGTTTAGCTGAAAGAAGTAGTAGAAACAGACAGCACATTGTTACTGTGCATGGGCAGCAGAACAAAAATGGGACTGGCTGTAAATGCAGTCCTTTGAGAAGGGTCTCCCCTCCCATGAAGGGGGGTATACCACAGTTAGGAAAATAATATAAAGCAACTCGGTTTTCCCCCAAAGATTGTAAATGCTGAAAGGCAAATAGCATTATATTGTCAATGGATTTAAATATTACATGCATAATGAAAATAATAAGTGATTTAGTTTATACACCGGAAAAAGTTGGGGTACTGCAGTTCCATAGTCCTACATACAGGGAGCCCCTAGCAATGAACTTTGAACATGTTTTAACTAGAGGTTAAATCTTACTATTGTAAGATATTTCTAAATACTAATCATATTTGATTCTGATAAATAAAATGTTTTCATTTTTATACTGTTTTAAAATTAATAATATTTATTATTTGTAATGAATTATATATCAAAAACAGAGTTTTTAGTGGTGCCTTTAAAGTTTAATATTCATATTCCTTTTTTTTCCAACATATTTTTTAATTACAATCCTATTAAGCTTAAATGCAAGTAATAAAATCAGCCTTTTCAGTACAGAAGAGTTCTTCATTATTTTTCAAACAATCAAACATAAGAATTGTTACTAGGACTTAACATTAGGTTCTTTCAAATGGGAGTATAAATCCATGTCACACTTATGAAGAACATTTTAATCTAACAGCCAACTATCTAAAAATGGGAACCAAGAGATGAACTATTTTCTCTGTGAAGCAATCTTTTACGTTCATTCTTCACTTTTATCCTTACTTTAATACTGATTCAATAAAAATATAACTATGAAAATAAATATAATATCTGTTAATGTATTACTTTTATGGTTCTGTTGAGGCATTCATCAGCCATTAACCGAACATCTGAGTTTTCATCATCACAGCAAAGCAAAAATGTATCCATAGCAAGACCTAAAACTTTAGGAAAATCTGCTGACGTTCTAAAGGAAAAAATATATATATTACTAAACTTAAGCATACACACATCCAATAATTACTTACTAAATATTAAAAGCTATACAAAATAAGGTTATTCTTAAATTCTAGAAATTATTTTTGAAAAAAACTATGTAGACAATATTCACATTTTCACAGTGAAAAAAAATCTGTCTTCAAAAGAAAGGGCAGTGAAATTATTACAAAATTTCAAAACTTGGAAATCTATATTTGGTTACATAAAATCAATATAAAGTAATCTTATTCTGGCATATATTGTTTATTTACTATCACATACAATTAATGATAAATAATTCATTTACAAAGGTTCCTAGACAATAGCAGAAGTTTTGCAAATTATAAATCATTAATTTTATTCTTTTTAATGTTCTTGAAATGTGTTTAGTAAAATAAAACAAAATTTAGTAACAGAAGAAGTAATTAAAAAAAACAATTTTTTACAGTTTAATCAAATTTTAACTGAATACATTTCAAGAAAATTAAAGAGAATAAAACAGGGTTCGTACACATTTCCTTAAAAGGACTATCAAGGACTTCTAAGGACTAAAAAAACCAAAAAATAAGGACCTCTAAATTGAATAAACTTAACGAATTGTCGCACGCATTTTTAAATAAAATGTCTCATTTTTGCAAATTCAACCTATTAGATGATAAATTATAATATAGAATATTGAAGATACATTACAAATTTAACACAACAAAACTCCTAAAAATATGAGTTAATAAATTGATGAAAAAAAAAAACCCATGAAACTGGTAATCAAATTAAATATCTTTCAATTCCAAACCAGGGTTCCCACTCTCATTGAAGAAAAAAATTCAAGGACTTTCAAGGACTTTTTAAGAAAATTCAAGGACCTTTTATGGAAAATTCAAGGACCATAAAATTACATATTGTAGAAATTGTACATAACTGAATTTTTCACTTGAAAAATTGTAAAACATGTCAATACACTTGATATTTCAGTTGCTCTGATTTTACAGGAATCAAACTACAAATTAAAATAATATGAAAAATAATAATAAAAAAAATAAGTTATAAAAAATTTTAAGATAACAACCATGATTTTTTTTATATTTGATGTCAATAGAAGAAGAGACAGTGTAGAAGCAATAATGAATAACAATAGAATCTTAACTGAAAACTTGAAATATACTGAGATAAAATCAAATATCGATCTAATTTATCTTGAATATCCAAAAGTCAATTTTAATTGAACACTAAAGAAATTCACAATTAATAACTATTTTATTCTTTTTGGAACAGATCTTTTATAAATCTTTATATTATATAGCTTTTAAGATCAAGCCTTGCCATTTTAGTAATTCAATCACAATGTAACAATGATTCAAACAGAATAAAAACTAAATTTTTAAATCAAAATTAATTTTATTTTTGACCTTCTAAAGAGACAATAATCAAAAGTAGCTATCAATACATGATTGATTAAAATTTTAAACAGTTGAAATAGATAAAAATAAGTCACTGATATTTAACCCCACCTAGATATAAGTTTCAAGTCTAAGCAGCGAAATTAACTCTCCATACTGAAAGGTCCGAAGCGTAATGTGCAACCAACCTACGGTTCGAGAACGTCCCACTCTGTAAAAATCTCCAGCTTGGGGGAAAGGGATATTTCCTAGAACTGTTAGGGAAAGTTCGCTGTAATCCTCAAAACTGGCCATTAGCATTTCAACCCCGAACCAATTTCTTTCAAATAAAACCCCTCAAGATTGTCAGCCCTCATTGCAGTTTTTGAGGGGGGGGGCAGGGTGCTCAGAGAACTATTTTACTCTGCAGAGGGTGATAAGCAGAGAGGAGAAACACGAGTGCATTCCCAGAGTATTTTCGGTGACCTTCATATTTCACATTGAGGAGAAAATGGGGACAGAGATTATCGGCGGTCGCTTAAAATTCAAGGACTTTCAAGGATCTCATCCTTTTTTCAATGACTTTCAAGGACCTAATTTCATCAAAAAATTTTCAAGGATTCTCAAGGACTTTCAAGGACCGTGGGAACCCTGCAAACTTTTTTCATTCAATTTTACATCCAAGGTATTTAATTTAATTTCTTTTTCAGAATAAATTTTTGAATAAATAAATTTATGTCCTTTGACTTTTTAGCCTCATTAGCTAAATCATTTGCTTTCTCATTTATTTGAGGCATGTACGTTTGGAGGAACATTTTCTTTTGTTTTAAAAATTCTATTTCCTCCTCTAGAGTTTTTCGTTTCAGTCATTTTGTTTCAGTCTTTTCTTTGGATCTTTCACTTTCTAAATACTGCATGTATTTTACTTTAACTGAGGTGGCAGCCGTCCTCATTTCTTTAGTAATTTTTAAGTCATAAATAGCCCAGACAGTTTAATAAATTCATGATTTACACACTGGAAAATATATGAAGCATCTTTTAAATTTTCTATTTCCAGGGCCTTGTTCATCGAAAAACCTCATTGTCCATGTGACAGTATTAATACCATTTTGATAATCTTCCAAACTTTTTTATAATGATTATTGCTAAAATAAGTTTGTAAAAAATTATCAAGGGAATCACTCTTTGGATTGAAAGAAGTAAATTCAAATGAATTTGGCTTTACAATATTTAACAGAAAATCTGCATAGAGTAACAAAATTGCATCGCAATCTTTTCCCAAAATACGTTTATTTTGCGACAATACAATCAATACCTTTTTCATTTTTTCCTGTGCTTTTTAGGGATATCCAGCCAATACTCGTGGATCAATGCAAATAGCAGGTCTTAGTAGTGCGTAATTCACAGGACATTTCTGCATGAAATGTTTCATCACTGTTATGATGTTTTTCCGACTATCCTGTCTGAGTGTGAAAACATCCTTGTCTGCTATAATTCCTTATTTTTTATATTTTCTTTTATTAGTTGCGCTGCAGCAGATCCTAAATACGCTTAACTTTTATCATTGTACAAGTTTGGGTCAATGAAGTTGAATTTGCATAAAGTCTCAGATTTCTCAATTCTTTCATTCTCTGGTTTCAAAATTTTGAAATGTTGAATGCAATCATTAACAAGTTTTAATACATCACTGGCAAAAAATGGAAGTAAAGGCTTATCACTTTGATACTGTTCTAAAAATGGTAACAGCACTTTTGACAATCATTCCTATGGAACCATGGACCAATAAAGGTCATCTGTAACTCCTCCCTTATTTCCTAAAGTGTATGCGATGGATATGGATTCGTAGAACGCGAGCAGTGTCGTCCTCCCCACCCCACCCCACGAGAGCCACGTCGACCGAGATTAGAGCCGCCGACAAGGAGGAATTAGAAAAACGATAATCGGTGAAATTTTAAATTTTTTAATTATGGTAGAGTAAAAAGTAAGGACTTTTTAAAAATGGGACATAAAAATAAGGATTTGTAAGGACTTTTAAGGACTAAATGTAAAAGTAAGGACTTGTAAGGACGCATACGAACCCTGTAAAATTAATGATATATAATTTGCATTGATAAATATTTTTTATAATTAAGTAAAAAGAATATAATCATCTCATAGCTAATATAAAGTAAGCAGAAAGTCAAAAGTAGAAATTGATATAATTTACATTTCTAACAAAATTTGTCAATGGTGTAAGTATGCAACTTTTCCATAATGTTTACATGATTTAATTTACAATACCTGAGAGAAGGGGAACATATTGCATCAGCTATTGTGCTACAGTGAAGAATTTTATCTTTGACACTGGTCGACATTTCTTTTTTTCTGAAAAATTAATATAATTAGTCAAAAGCATATAAAAGAGTAAGTCACACATAAAACTCAACCATAAATATTATCTTCCCCCAAAAATATATATAATAATCTAAATTTTCTACGTAAAATTATGAATTAGAAATATTGTAATTTTCTGATATATTTCAAATATTTTTCATTTAATAAAATGGTTGCAGAGAATGCATACAATTTAGCATACAAATACCTTTAGTTAAGATTACAACCATTTCAAGTCTAAATATAAAGTAATAAAATTTAAAAATTGGTTGTCAATTTTTAGTAAAAGATTCAAAATTGAAGTAACTCGATTAAAAAAATTTTAAAAAATCAAAAGAATATAACCTACTTTCTATTTCTGCTAACCAATATTTTTGTATAGTACACCAATTGCATCTACAAATCTAAAGCAGAGCATTAATAATCTCAAGTAATTCAAAGCTCCTTTCCCCAGATTATTGAATAACTTGTCTTTTGAAATTCATGATGAATCTGATATGGGACATAGAATAAATTGAAATTTAAGTACAACTGTTTTGAATTAATTTTAACACATTATTTTCAGTAATATTCATACCTTGATCAAGAGTGGTAAAAATATTTTGTTGTTAAAAAGATACTTTTCTTGGTTATAAAAAAAATATTATTTACAAGTATAAAGACAAATTATTCAATAATTAAGAATTGAAAATCACAACATTTGTTTATATACAATGTGATATCATAAGATATATTTTGATCTTTCATTAATAATAAGTTTGTGAAGCAGGAACTGAAGCTGAAGGATATATAGCTTGATCGCACAGGACAAGGCTATATGCATGCAATGCAGTAAACAGGCATTCAAATCTGTCCAAAAACTAAAAATACAGCATTCTTTATGCAGTTGTATCCATTAAAAAAATAAAGATTTTATAAAAGTGATCCAATCTTGTTTTCCCATTTAATTGGTCTTTTTGGCCTTTTCTGATTTAATTGTTCTTTTATAATTATTGCTTTATTTTAAAATGAATGTAAATAAACTTGTTATATTGATGTTATTTAACTGTTGAAATTTTATTCATTATAAATTTAAATCGGAAGTTTCACAAAAATTCAATCTTTTCTACATTCTTTTTAAGTATTTTCTAAAATAATAAGTATTTTCAATAATGCATGCTGCTTATATAGCCCAAGCAATGATAGCTAGTCTTATACTAAAATGAAAACAAAATTGTATACCGCTCACAATAATTACAAATATATTAACATTTTTAAACTAAAAGAATGATAAAATTATAATATGTTACAAATAAATATAATATGTTTACATTTCATTGTAAACATATTTTTTACTATAAAACCTGGTTGTGTAAAAGTACTATGGTTAATTTAAAAAAAAATATATTTGATTATTCTTCACATAAAATCTTTTTGTTGCTTTGTGACAGCTAAAATTTAGTCAACAGCTTAAGCTCTACAGCTTAAGACGATACCATTTTTAAACCTACAAATCATCAATTCTTTGCTATGTATATTATTTGCTAGTAAAAGAACTATATAAATAACTAAAAATTTAAACTTATCAACAAATTATTAAAGTTTCAAATTCCCAAAATTCTAGAGTAGTTTCTACTCCCCCATCACAAATTATATTAAAAAACACTTGAAAAGCAAGTCTCCATTATATTTGATAAACAACTACTTTATTTGTGAATTTTTATTCAGCAGCCGAATCTTTTTGGAGTGCATACTTAAAGTATATATAATAAATCCACAGAGAATTTAAGCAACTCAAGAGTAAAATTATTAAAACAAACAATTTAAAAAGGAAATTCTTTCATGAAACTATTTTCTGAACTATTTGTACACTAAATGAAACCAACTGAAAAACTAAATGAATACTAAGAAAAATATTGATAAGCATATCAACAATATATTACCAGAAAGGAAATAAAATGAAAGCAACAACTTTGAGTGAATGTGAACCCACTGTCATATGCCTACATTGTTTAGATCAAATAGTGAGCTTTCCAACCTAGGTCACTGAAGTATGCCTACAAGCAGTGATCAAGCTCATGTGCATCATAAATTGAATGGGATACAATAAAGTTCAATTCAAAGAAGTTTGAACAAATTTTAAGGACTGGTAGTACACATCAAAACATTATGCTTTATTGTCTGTAGGGCCAGAAAGGAAACATTAAGACATTAGAAGTCGTTACCTCAGAAGCAATAGATTAAACTGCAAATGTAAAATCCTAATTCCTGATATTGTCAAATTGATGAAAAAAATCAGCTATGCAAGTTTCACATGGGAGAAAAAATCCCTGTTGGTAAGCTGGAAGACAAAGATATATTCCCTTTGTCTTGAGATATAAGGAAAAGAACATTTCATCAGCTATTTTCATTAGGATTAGAGCTGCAATAATGAAACAGGGTGGAGAAGACTCAAAATGATTAGAGCTTTCCAACAAAGGGTAACATGCATAGGTTGAAAGGCAATTTAAGTTAGGAGGAGGGGAGGAAATCACTTTTCAGCTCATAACTTCTAGGCAATTGCAGCTATCAAAAACCTTTCAATACAAAAGTTGTTCGTTATGAGGAGGCGATAATTCACCTAATTTGAATTTTCTTCCAATCTTCAATTATAAAGGAATTATGGAAAAATGAAAATTTCCACCCCCTTTAGGCTGGATAGCCCATCTATGAATTCAGATGAGATTTTTACTATCCTTACAACATATCCCAGGCCGGTTAAAATCAATTCAAAATTATTCCAGTTATCGTGTTCACAAGATAACACGGGCAAAACTGTTTATATATATATATAACTTTTGAACGAAGGGTGATTTGGGGTTCTAGGGATCATGAACGGTGAAGGTACAGAAGTCTACAGAAATTTTCCAGGAGTCATGTCATGAGAACCATTGCAATCGGTAGACTTCCTATAAGGAATATACGTAAAAGAACCACACATTTTTAAAAGGCAAGAATGTCGGATACATATAGCCTGTTAAGAATCATAGTGGTGAAACTCCAAAAATTTATTTTCAAGTTAAGACTATCAAATAGTCCTAATTGAATCCTTTTTCACTTGCAAAAGAGACAAACAGAAATCTTGACTTGCCTCTAGAGGACGACACAAGCCATACAGAAAAAATTATCATTGAAATTTATCTTCTATTTCTCCATATGAATTGCAGACTTTTGCCTCTATGATTCTCAACAGGCAATATAAAAATATTTCAAACACTATTATAACCAGCCCTTAAATGCCTGACACTAACTAGATTTGTCCATATGATAAAAATCCCATTTTAAAGTTAAACAAATGCAATTTTAGTATAAACTTCATAACTTTGAAAACAGTAGTCAAATGACCAGGACAACACCCGAGCTAACATACCACTCCTAAAACATTTATACTATACCAATGTGAAAATATTTGGCGCACAACAGATTTAACATGCCCAAAGCCTACATTACACACATCATTGGTGAAATTAGAGCAGTCAATTCAATTATTTAAATTTTATTCAAAAATCTATCAAATATTTCTGCTGCTCAATAGAACAATCAGATGCCCAAATGTCCCAAAGATTATGTCTTATACTTTAATAAAGTGTTTAAGTTCATACAGAAGGCAAATTACTTTTTATAATCATGTATATATTTCTTTAAATAATCCACATTTTAATCATATCCACTTTACATGGAATTTCATTATTTCTTAATTATTAAAAAAAACCTTACAAAGGGCAAAAAATGAATGCTATTTAGACATTTTCTTTTATTTTCTGGATGCTGAAAACTAAACTACCAAATGTGAAAATTTTCCATTATTCTATAACAATAAATTGTAATGTGTAGTGGTGTTTTTTCAATGCTCAAAATTCTTCATTCAACTGTATATACTTGACATACTTGACTTACACATACTTGATGTGAACAATATCAGTGACTGGTAACGGAAAAGTTCATGCTTCAATGTCACTGAAAAAACATCACACAATACTTTGAGCACTGAAGTAGTATTTCCCTTTTTACAGATAGCCTCACTTAACACCTCTATTGATGGTTCTTTCTAATAACACAGCTGGCACATCACTTCCCCATAAGGAATAAAAATTTAAATATACAGAATTCATTAATGTGCTTTCTTTCTTTAAGCAAGCATTCAAGTGGTAAATTTATAAACTCACTGCTGGCTAATCGACATGGGTGGCTAAGTGAATGGTGCCAAAGACTTCTTTCTTTTCATCAGACTAGTTATGAAACTCATGGGGTAAAGATACCTAGATGCCAACCGAGTAAAGGACTCATTGATATGTGTTAAAAAGTTTACTTATCAGAAGTTCCAAGAAGTAAAGACCATTCGACTACTTCAGTCCAACCTGTTACATTGAGTTTTCACACAGATATCCATCACAAAACACATGACCGCCTGATTACATAAGATTTGGAACTCAGCAATTTTTGGCAGAAACTAATGATGAAGTGCTGTTCTCTTGATTGGAGTAAAGCTATTATATCATAATGACATTCATTAAGTTAGATAGATTCTAGTTTCTATTCTGCTCAAACTGCTTTCGAATAACCGGGGTGTACATTTAATAATCACAACCAAAGTTTAGACTTTTAGTTACTACAAAATGCATATTAAAATGAGAAATAAAAGTCTAGACTTCCAACATTTGTCTTGAATAAATAAATAAATAAATTATTATTGTGGACCATTATTCTTTGTAAAAGGGAAAAATATGATTAAGGAATTAATGGTAGCTCATTAACCCTTAGATGAAAATGACTCCCAATGGAAAAAAACATAATACTAGGGTAGGCTGATACAATCTTACACAAAATTCTTCTCATGTTGCTTCATTACAATCAAGGGATAAATAAAATGTCCACTAAAGGCAAAAATTAATATTTTAATACTGTCTGTTATTTTAAAACAAAAATTAATAATCACATAATACAGTGGAAACTCGGTAATCTGAACCCAGGAATCCGAAATTTCAGATAATCTGAACATCTTTCTTTTAATTTTCAAAAAAAATTTATTAAAAAAAGGAGGTAAAATAACAATTAAGAATCAGAAACAAAGCTATTGTTTATTCCCAACTTAAAAGAAGCATTTGAATTGGTATTTAAGAATGAATACAGCACCTTAATCATTAGAAACAAAAACGATTATCTTCTTTTAACCTTCCAAACCTGGTTGACGAGATAATGTTATGCCAGAACCACATAAACATCTCACCAGTCAGTGTAGCGGCAGTGTGCTGTTCTAGGTAGCATAGTGCCAGTTCAAGTGCATTAGCAGCATTTGTGTGCGATACAAGATCTGTCGAGACATCTTATTATTCACTTTCCTCAGAATGCCTCCTCCCGATTCTTGACCATGGAAACAATGCCATGTGGAAACAGTGATATGGTGCTTAACAACAATTAATTCATTTACACAACACACAATTTGACACAACGCAACAATGAAAGGCTAAGATAAGGCAATGCTTACAAGATCAGTGAAATGAATAATGGCTCGACTCGGGTGGACTAGACAACAGGTAAAACCAATACCACCACTTTTAACCCAGAAGGCTATGTTTAGCATGTGTTGTCATAGTAACCAAGAATCACTCCAGTTCAAGGTCACTATCCTCAACTTTTTTGTTTAAGGCTCTACTGAACCATGCAAAACGCTGCTAGCTTTTTCCGTACTCTTTTACAAAGTCCTTTAGTACAGTGGTTCCCAACCTGTGGGCCTCGGATAGCGTATTAATGGGCCACGAAATGCTAGTCAAGAGTCAAAGTCAGGGGAGCTTTAAGAGCCTTCATTTGTTCTTGCTTTATAAAACAATATATTTTTATTCCTTACACAGTAAGCTTCATTAATTACTAGCATATAAGGGCATCTAATATACAGAGTGCCCACACTTATTGTGGTCCAATAGCTAATTTCTAAACTGTTAGAGATAGACATATAGTTCAAATTGGAAAAATGCTTTAAATAAAGGGAAGAATTATATTTTATGTTTTTTGAGTCACTAAATATATTTCTGAAAAAATTACGAATTCTAACTTTTTATATGGTTCCTCTGGTCCTATCAGTCGTATTTAGTAAAATTTTCTTGACACTCTAAAATTTTAACCAAAAAAAAAGTCCCATTCTTCATCCACTAAAACTGAGATAGTTATGGAGCTTTGAATTTCATGATTTTTACCAATCAACAGTCTTGTCAAGTAACTGCTGCGATTTTGAAAATCAATGCAGTCGAACAACTGCATTGATTGGTGAATCGTCTGCAAGATGGTTATTGAACTGGTGTAAAGTGGTCTAAGTCAGCGATATTCAAAACTCCATAACTCGGTCAGTTTTAGTCGCAAAAGAGTGGGACTTTTTTTTCTGTTTAAAATGTTAGAGTGTCAAAAATATTTTACTAAATATGATTGATACGACCGGGGGACTGCATAAAAAGTTAGATTTCTTAATTTTTTCAGGAATATATTTATTCATTCAAGAAAATATATTATAATTCTTCCCTTCATTTAAAGCATTTTTCCATTTGGAACTATATGTCTATCTCTAAAGGTTTAGAAATTAGCTATTAGACCACAATAAGTGTGGACACCCTGTATATATATATATATATAAATACATGTGTTTGTATTTTTTTTACTTGTAAATTTAGTTAGTGGGCCTCCAAATATTTTATACAACAGGTGGTCCGCACAACCAAAAAGGTTGGGAACCACTGTTTTAGTATATCAAGAGTATTTTACAGAATTTCTCGGTTAATCTGAATTTTCCAAAATTCGAAGAGAGGTCAGCCCCAATTAGTTTGGATTCTCGAGGTTCCACTATAATTAAATAATTGAAACAATTTCGACAAAGTGCAAATCAACAGAATTGATAAATTACTATTTTGCAGCACATATATTCAATCCATATAATAAAACTTTGATTAAATTCCCCATTTATTTATCCATATTAGTATGCAAGCAATTTTATTTCATTTGTTTATCTATGAGATTTCAACATGAAAGTTTATAGGGGCACAATGTGAGGGCATTTTTTTTTTATTAATACAAAGGGGGTTTGGCGGGAGGGGGACATCCTTTTATATGAAGATTCAAAATACAATATACTTGGAAATAAAGAAAATTCACTAACATACAATTGGCATTTTTTTAAGGAGCAACAAATTATCACTGACAAAACTTTCCTTCCTTCTTCCATATATTCTCGAAGCAATTTAAATCATGCCACTCAGCAAGACTTTCACAAGACATTTGTGCTTTAGAACAAAATGAAAATGTTACATCAAAAATTCAGAGATGAACATAAAAGGGGCTGAATCAAAAAATTCTATTAAATAAATTGTAGCTAAGTAACTCATTTTCACGAGCTTTGACAGAATATCCTTAATTTCAGTTTATTAATATTCTATTCCTGAAGCTCAACACAGAAGACACCTAATACATCTACTGAAGTTGGCAGATAAGCTTATAATATTTTCTCAATTTCAAAAAATCATAGTCCATACATAGGGTTTATAAGCCAAGTAACACAAGGAGGAAGTGGAACTCCCAATCAATTAAAAAGGTATAACTAGTTTTAAACACTTAAATTTCATGTTGAAAACAAATTGCGATTTAAAATTTACTACTGAATATGTATTAATTACTACATAAGGAAAATAAATGAAAGTACAGTCAGATAATAAAGACAACTTAGCTGACATCTCACTCTCTAAACTTCCACAAAGACAGGATATTTTGATAACCAGATTAAACATGAATAATAGTATAGTAAAAGCTTAACTAACCGGCATACTCGGGAAATGCCGATTTCCGGATACCTGAAAAGTCCGGATAGTTGAGTGTGATGGGAAAAATTGGGGGGGGGGGGATTGTTTTTTCTTTTTTTTTTGTTTTTCTCTGCCAAATAATTTTTTTTTGTCATTTTGAAATGTGAATTAAATATATTTTTTAAGAATACTTCTGTATCTTCCAAAGCATTGTATTTACAAAACATATTATGAAGATTTTAATTTAACATTTTGATGATGGAAAAAAAAGTATGATCTGTAGCCTAATTTTTACTGTAAATATATAGATTGTAAAAATATATAAACATATAAAAATAGCCGACGAAACTGAAAAATATTCTAATCAGCAAGCATAATAAAACTCTTTTAAGTTATCATAAACAAATCCCAGATTGAATATCAAAGGTAATTAATTATCTTTTGAAAAATCGCAAGGGTTATTGCGCAATATGCGCGCCTCCAATTCTCCCGCACATGATATTACATAATCAGAATCAACATCTGTCGGTATTCGGAGAGTAAATAAAGAAAGAAAACGAAAGAGACTTACCAATCTGGAGTACCTGCCCCCATGAGCTTTTTTTTTATCTCTTCTGTCCCTTTACCTTTTTTTTGGTTGTTTATTTCGTTTTTAGGTCTCGTTTTTCGGAGAAAGGTGAGGATCTTTTATTATTATTTTTTTGGTTCTCGCTTTTGCTTTTGAACCCCCCTCCCCATAAAACAAATCTGTGTACATCACAGTACTGTATATTGCTTTTTTTCCTTCTACGCCTTTCCGTGCGTAGCGGACGTTGTATTCCAGAAATAAATTGTCCCCGTGAATGGAACTTCGCCAGCGAGCGCGCGCGTGTTAAATTTTAGCGCGCTAATGTAAAATTTTTAGAAAAACTCATTTTCTAATTTTTTCGGTTAGTTCAGCTTTCCGGATACTTGAATGCCGGATAGTCGAGAATTTACTGTATTTGAAAGAATGAAGTCATACAAGCATTCCTCACAAACAATTTTTCAAATTTATTCCCAATATCTAATCAGATAATTAATAATGCAAAAAGAAAAAAAAATCCGAATTATTATTTCACTATTTTCTAAAAAAAAAATCTAATTTTATGGAATTTATGAAGTTGCATAGCAATTAGCATTTTATGCTATTCCATACTCATAAAACTTTAATAAACCATTTATCTCCATGTTATATCTACCATTTAACTTAGTGTTCTAAACTGAAGTATGGCAGATGTAGAATTGTGACAGTTTAGCAAGTCTGAAAATACAGTATAAAGCAAAAGCTGATAGTCAATAGTCAAGCATATTTTAAGGTTTGTTCATTCCATTTTCAGATTGTAAATTCAACATACATTAATGTATTATCATATTTAACCCTACGAGCCCTATCCCGCCTCAAACTGCCCTGTTTGACAGAGGTGGTTTTGGGGGTCCTGGGTGAATTTTAGGGAAGTAGGGTTGTTCCTTTCTTTGTTGACAATTGATTAAACAGTAAGGGGCAGCTCCCCTGGAATTTCTGCAAAGAAAGCGACAATTCCATTCTTTTTCGTGAATGAAAAATTATTCCCAGTTTTAATACAAGAATTCTTACTCTAGCCGGGCACAGAGAACTAATATACAATCTGAGAAAAAAGTATCAATGAACATACAGAGATAAAAATGAATCATCAACATTTCAGCAATTTATTACTTCTAAATAATCGATTTCCTCCCCTCTTCTTTCCTTGTCAAATTTTTCTATACTGCTAGGGAGAGAGCCGTTCTTTGTGAAATTCACATGCATATACATCGCAAATATATAAATTTCATACAGCTATTTTTCTATACTGCTAGGGAGAAAACTATTCCTTGTGAAATTCACACACATATATCTGTCAAACATATAAACTTCATAGAGCTATTTTTTTTATGGGTAGAACTTTTAAATATGGGTGGGTAGGGATATTTAAAATGAATGCAAGCAGAATCTATAGATAGATAAGTATGTAACAAATTTTAAACCTAAATGCAGTTTTATTTTTCATCCATTCAGATACCTACAGTCTTTTAATTTCTAATGATTTAGCATATAATCTAAGAAAAATTAGTTTCCTATAAGTTAAAATGTTTTTCTATTTTAAAATTCATCTTAGCACCAACACTTTTAGCTATAAACCTTATGGCAAACAAGTTAATCAGTTCAAGACTCTTTATTAATTGTAATCAAAAATAGTTAAAAAAATCATTTAGACTTAAAACATTTCATTAAAACTCACTGAGTAACTATTATAAATTGATTTCCAATTTAATTATTATTTAGTTTTCATATTTATTTTTCAATTTTGAAATTGTGACAATATTTCATGACAAAAAAGGTGTTATTTTTTTTACTTGAAAAGGAATTACAAATTAAAACATTTGAAGTAGCCCAGAGTTAACCCACCAACTGCAGAATTTTATAAATTGCTATTTCAATGCAATGTTTGCAAATAATCATGAAGCAAACAGTTATTTATATGAAATGCTATATCATTATAATATAATTCACCATATAACAATATGAGGTAAACGCATTAGCCACCAAAACTTGCAGGATACAGCAGAAAACAGGCTAACTTCCAATCCCCGCAAATTGTTAGATTTACACTTTGAAGGTTAAAGTATCAAAATAAAAAGCTTAGCTACCAGACTATCAGTAAGCTACACTGCACCATACTGACAGTGTTAATGCAACAAAACAAAGCTTCTATTAATATGGAAACACAGATAATAGATCTGCCGTTTCTCTTTCTGAAGAGATAATTAGATTCAAACTTTGCCAAAATATAATAGACTGTAACCTTAATTCTGAAACATAAAATGCTTACTTTAACAATTTTAACAAAATTTTACAATTATCATGTCAGTTTTAATTGGTTTATTATAAATCAGCTAAAAGCTTTTTTTTTTCTTTCCTTTCCCTTCCCCATAAATACCAAAAATATGGCAAACTTTCTTAAGCAAGCAATAACAAAAGGCCCTTTTTGAAACAGTAAGAATCTGATCCTAACTTTCATATTTATGTTTTATTACTTATCAAGATTCTTTTTAAAACACTCATTATTAAACAAAAAATTAAAGAAAATGCAGGTAATAATTCAATCTAACTTACATTTGTAGATAGAAGACAGTTAAAAAAACAATGTAGAAGATTGTTCGAACATAAAATAAATGCAAAAGAATGGTCTGAATAACAAATTAAGCATATGAAACAAGGTTGCCAAATCAGAATGCCAAACTCACCGAAGACCTAAATTTGATTAATAGATTGAACCTCTGTTGTTGATATACTGCCATCAGAAAAGGGTTTTCATTAGTAGAGACCTATCCCACTAAAATGACTTAAGTACAGCAGTTCATATAAAAAAAAATGTGTAAAATAAATTTTAAAGTGCCAATTCAATTTTCATCTGAAGATATTCAGTTCATATCAACATTAAATTAAATCAGAGGAACAAAGTATTCCGACTTAAGTGCTAACAAGAAGAGCTGTTAGTAACAAAAAAAATTATCAAGAATTTTATCCCATTTAAATTTGATAAGTATGTATAAAAGTAATTTCAAATTCATAATAAAAAGCTAACCCTTCTAATATTGGTAGAAACTTTAAGAATTATTCTTAGTTATGATGATGACTTCTCCATTCAACCAATGTATTAAAATAAATATTATGGTTAATATTTTTTTTCTACATCCACAAGAATCTAGTAAAGGAAATAATCTAAACATAAGCAAACCTAAAATATAAAAAAAATATCAATTTTTCTCTTTACGAGTTTTCTGCATTTTTAGAAATGAAATATTTCTAGAATCATTTTTAACACAATAACACCAATCTATGAATAATTTTATAAGTATATATTAATAACTTTTATATTACACTAACCTCCAAAATTAGAAGCAAAATGCTATCTCATCTCATAAGACTTCATAAATAAAATTCTTTCTTCACACAATCATTTATAAGACTTGGTTAAAACAGATTAAGTTGTAAAACAGAAAGTTGTTGTTATTAGATTAAGTTGTAACTTAATCCATAAAATGCAGATTAAATAAAATAAATTATTCATTATCATACATTATTATTATTGTTTGCAGCTTAATTATTTAGCAAACACAATATTATTCCAGAAATACAGTGGGAAAGACTTACAAAGTAATAAAATAGATGCTGATCAAGGATTCAAACCCAAGTTTTTACATTATTTTGCAGGTTTTTTTTAATTCTAATTTAAGATAGATCAACTTCTAAGCTAGCAATCATCCAATGGAGAATACTTTCAACATTTTGATGCAGATTATTTTTTTGCTATTGCTGATATATATACATTGTAATACTATAATATAAAAGCATTTTCATAATGTTTTATATATTACTGAACTATATAACAATTCAAGAAAAGCTACATATTAAAATGTTACTGTAGTCCATTCTAACAATTCTGATTTCAAATGTCCATGCAATATGAAACTAACTTCATTTCAAAAATTTAATCATCCAGTTAACCCAATTAAATAGTGGTCAAAACTGTTCATAATGCAAGAATCAACAGAATTCTTCAGAAGAAACAGAAATGTAATAATGCAGTTAACCAGAACATAAAGTAAGTCATGTGGTTGAGAGTAACTTAACAGAACCAAAAACGTATACCCACTTCAAAATTAAATCAGTATCATTCTTTATGAAGATTCAAACATGTATTTCTCCCTCACGAGAATATGAAAAACTATTGTTTGCAGTAATCACGAGAATTTTACATAATAAAAAATGTTTTTGTTTATCAACTCCCCTTGGTTTCGTTTTTAAAATACAAATTAAATATAGCCCATTGCAGATAAAAACCCACATATGACAAATATTTTAATGAGGCGAGCATAATCATAAACATTTTGTTAGATCGGAAACTGACAAAGCATGCTTTAATTTGTTTTGTTCACACCGACAATGTGCACACAAACCCGAATGTAAACATACTTTTGTCCAACTGTGTCTTCTGCATTACTAGGAGGTTGTATTACTTTGAGGGCTTCTAAAGCTTTCATTAGTTTGTCCATTGTAGCCATGGTGTCAGTTAACAAGTCTCTTTTCAAAATTATTCTATTTTCATGATTAACATGACTTCACATTTTCCCCGTTCCACTTGCGAAAATGTGCGCTTTAACCAAACGTAAACGGACAGTAGATCAGCTGTGGTGAGGTTGTCTCTTCTTGTGACTTATGGCTCTTATTATTTATTTTTTTACAAAGAAACAATTTTTTTTAATTTGAGAAAATTATGCCAATACATTGGCTATTTCAGTTTTAAAATTTAAGTTTCATTATTCCTGTTCTTGTATATTTTCTTTTACTTTTATGACCAACTATTCGCCTAATCGGCATCGTGGCTAATGTACTTTCCATTAAGCAAAGGAGTTCATGATTGTATCTCTCGGCAACACATAGGTGTTCATACTATAATATCTTCACGTCCTTCTTGCATAATTCTCATATGATACAGTTTAGTAGCAAATAATAGAATCAGTATGAATGTAATAACTACTTTTAAAGGGAAGTAATTTTTCATTGCCAGATTTATACGATCGAAGATCAACAATTTATCAACAACCGCTAAGCAGAAGTTTGTGTATCCTTGTTTCGTCTCCTGCGTATCCTTGTGTCGTCTGCTAATACGCCTCTTTATAGTTAATAAGTCACGCGACAACTTCATCAGATAAAACAAGCATGGTTAATGTTCGATTATGACCCTTCTTTTTATTAATTCATCAGCCTTTGTTATTTAACGGTAAGTGAATACATAAGGACTGTTTCTCAAACCTTTAAATTTTTCAATCAAATAATATTTTATATTGAATACATTTACCAATAATTTTTACTAATTAAACGTCTCTCGCAGGGATTCCCATCTAAAGTTTTTAATGAAATAATGTTATTTACTGTTTTCAGCTGCAATACATCTTTTTTACACATTAGATAGATATATTTTTGAGTATGACTGATAGTTCAATCATTCATCGAATGTTTAAAGCAACAGAAAATTTTTGATTATTGTGTTTATTTTCTTGGTTTTTGCACCCTTTACAACTTTTTTAATTGCGATTACTTACAAACTATATTATTGCTTTATCCATTTTGCATTGTACCTGATAAATTCATATATATCTCTTGTTAATATAATTGTGTGAGATTCAATATAACTTTGTTCTTTGATTAGAATTTTATTCACTGGCTTTTGAATTTGTAAGTATGCTCTTGCAGACAATTAGAAAATGCTGCTGAAGCAGCTGTTCAAATAGTGAATGTTTATTTATGATGAGGGTGGGCTTAAATTTGTCATATTTCAAATTTGTTGCATTTCTGAAATTATGAAGGGGAAAAGAGAGTACTGTGTTCCTTAGAAAATTAAAACTGTCCTCTTATAAGATTGTGTTCATGATAAAACAATGATTTTCATTTCTCCATACTGTAAAAACTATTAGACCTAATTCTTTGGTTGTTTTGCATCAGTTTTCAGTCTGATTAATTTAGTTTATGATGAATTTTCAGTGAAGTAAAATATATCATTTTCTTTTAAAATTTTATTGTTTGCTAAAAATATTCTTTTATTTTTTTATTTTGTGTAACCTCACTTAGTTAATCTATAGTTAGTCTAAGTTCAGAAGCTCAAATACTTCTTATAAGGAAGAAAGAGGATAGCTTTTTTATAATGAATTCTTATTTTCATGACTCGGACACTAATGAAATAGAACACTAAATTGGTATTGGATGATATGCAAACAATGCTTTCCTGGAGGTCTTTTCAAAGAAAACCAGACAATATTTGTGTTCCATGATATGTCTGGAAAACTTCCTACAAGGCCTATCCAATTGCAGTATGATAATTTTGTTAATATTCACATTTTGTTTACTGATTGATTTTCTAAATAATGTCCATTAAGAATACAGTCTGATTTGAATTTACAACATTCTTCATTGTAAGAAATAATCTAATATATTGCTATATAATTCAACTTAAATAATAATTTCTAATACATTGTACCAATACTTGTAGTTTAGTTATATTAACGTCCCGTTTTGAAGCAACACAAGGGCTATTTTGGGCCAGACCTCATCATTTTGAACCATAATGAGACGACAAAGACAACACCTGAGCTGGCAACCCCCTCTCCATACTTCCGCATCACACCAGCAGGAGGACGTTTTGCAGGGTTGGCACAGTATTTACCGTGTGGTTTTTACCGCCTTGGTAAAAACCTGTTTTTCCCATGGTTTTTATCGCCTTTAAAGAACATGTTTTTACAATGGTTTTTATTCTCTTGGGGGAAAAAAATGCTCTTCCTATGGTTTTTACCACTTTCAGAAAAATAAATTCTTAAAATATAAATAAAATAAAGATAATTTCTTTCTGTGAACATTTGTCTTTAAAAAAAGCATAAATTTAAGGCAGTATTATAAGCATGAATACTGTTATAATATTCTTATAAGCTTAAAGTATACATGATCATTTTAAGAACTAATGTTCTAAAAATTTTTGGCATAGATATTTTTTTAATAATGTTTATCATATACTGATGAATACATGGAAATACTTACCTAATTTTTGGCCAAAATAAAAACATTTGTGCATTAATATATTGCCAGTAGTCTGGTCTTATGACTTGATAATCACGAAAACATTAGATAATACATTATTAGCTTAATTTGTATATTGAATAAATTATTGATTATCATTTTTTATTGTTCCCCTGATTGTAAAAATCCTCATACTTAAAAAAAGTATTTTTTTATAATTTTATTTAATTTGAAGAAATAATTAATTCTGAAGAAATTTTAACTTAAAAGTACATTTTCAAAGTGAAATAAGTGCAATTAATTTTTTTCTAATTTAATTTTATTGCATAAATGGCAAAACAATAACATATCTACCAATCTAAATATTTGTGTCCTCTTAACATTCTTTAACAAAATACAAGTTTTGCAGCTTTTTGTACACCAAGTATATTTCTTAATTTATTGTGGATATATGAAAAGTTCGCTCTATTGATGCAAAACTGTGCAAGGTAGTAAATGGAGTTTAACGATAAGGTTTGTAAACTCAGGACATATTTCCTTATTGTTTAAAGCCTTCCACCAAACTTTGGTTTTCACATCTTTTGTTTTTAAAAAATTTTTAAGAAATGTCTTCTCTTCTGCTTCATATGCTAATAGGAGTGAAAAAAAACTTGGTATAAGAGACATGAGCCATTTTCTCGCCATTTCCTTTTGATTTTCATTCAGTCTTTCATCATTTCTGTGCTTTGGATCAGTCATGACTGCTAAAAAGTGAAAAGGTTCCAATGCTGAATCCATTCATTTTAATATAACATCTTGATGTGGTTTTAATTCAGGAAAATTTGCTAAATTTAGCCATTCATGGCAAGCATCAGCTATTGTTGCCTCATCACTCTGGAGATTGTTCACAGCTTTAGATGTAGACTTTAACAGTTGAAAGAGGTCTTTCACTTGTTTAAATAAATAATAATCGTTCACTAGTCTTCGAATTCTGATATCAATATCACTTTCGTGATACAGTAAATTCTCGATTATCCGGCATTCAAATATCCGGAAAGCTCAACTAACCGGAAAAATTAGGAAATGGGTTTTTCTAAAAATTTTACATCGGCGCGCGAAAATTTAGAACGTGCGCGCCCGCGCAGTTTCATTCACGCGGACAATTTATTTCTGGAATGCAACGTCCGCTCCGCACGGATTTTTCCCTTTGCGATTTTTTAAAAGATAATTAGTTTTGGTATTCAATCTGAGATTTGTTTATAATCACTTAAAAGAGTTTTACTATGCTTGCTGAGTAGAATATTTTTCAGTTTTTTCGGCTATTTTTATATGTTTATATTTTTACAATCTACATATTTATGG